>JXOR01000372.1:295-107184 GCA_001014335.1 Coboldia fuscipes
TCGGACTATGAAATTTCAATTTCTTCGCCTGGTTTTTAAAATCATTTTTGCGTTGAAATTCACTGAAAATTGGTGTTGTTTGTTTCTAAAAACTCTTATAGCTGTCCATATTTCTTCGAAGACGTGTCACATGCCATACAGTAAGTGAACAAATTTTTCTCAATACACCATTCTGCATTTGAACAAGGTTTTGCGTTGAGAATCACTGAAATGGTATTGTTTTTAATAGTAAATAGTAAATATAATGATTATATCTTCCCATATTCCCATGTGCTTCCAAATCATAGTATTTGAAAACAATTAATTGATATCAAAGTGATATTATCACTAAGAAGAGAAGGTGAGAACAAACAAGAAAAATTTGAAAGAAGTAAAGGTATACAAATTAGTGTGTTAATTGTAAGTGATTGAGTGTGTAAGGACCGAGTTAAAAGAATATTTGAATAAAAAGATAAATCATAATACTTGAAATCAACCCCTAAGGGTACGTGACAATAAAAAGATGACACAAAAAACAGGATCAAAGAAAAAAGGGAATTTTGTGCTGGTGAGTTGAAGTAACATAGCAAGTAAATGCATCTATAGAATTACCGAGGTAATATCGTTTCAGGCACCACCGAAACAAGAAGAACACTCGTCGACCGAGGAAGAATCGGAGGAAATTGATGATGTTTCAGAGAACGATTATGATTCCATGATTGAGAATGGAACATCTGAATCAGAGGATGAAGAAGAAACTGAAGAAGAAGACAATGATAATGCTGATGATGATGATGAGGATGAAGATGAAGTTCAAACTAACAATGCACGTACCGGTAAGAGAAAAATTGGAACATCCGAGCAACCACAGAAAAAGAAGAAATTAAATGATGTTGATGCTGCCTTATACAAACCACCAACCGTAGAAGAAATCAATGAGTTAAAAGAAACAGAGAATCTTTTTCATTCGAATTTATTTCGACTGCAAATCGATGAATTGGTCAATGAAATTAAAATGAAGGAGAAACACCAGAAACAAATTGAAGACTTCGGAGAACAATTAAAAGAGTTTTTAAAAGCGAATTTAAAATCAGAAGAATATAGGAGACCAATCACTGAAACACCGATAATTAAAAAGAACAAAATTAAGTTGCCAATCAATTTAAATGGAATAGATATTGATTCGTCAAAATTGTTATTCCAATTTATTGCGCCAGAAAAAGTATATTTTATTGGGTCCTATAGGCAAGGTACCCTATTTGGAGACCATTATTCAATCGATATTTGTTTAGAAATACCCAGCAAATGTTTCCAAAAAGACAACAGCGTAAATCTCGGATATCATTACAAGAGGGCTTTGTATGCTTGTTACATAGCCAAAACTTTAAAAAATTGGGATAAAGTAAGTTCAGTTAAATTCACGTATTTCCGTAATGATCCATATAAGCCGATTGTGGAATTACTCCCGATTGGAAAATTCGGATCGAAAGCATCATTCGCTCTACATATAGTTGGTGAGCAGGACAGTTTTAAGCTAAATCGATTTGTACCTTGGGGAACAAATATTAGGCCATCATTATTTAGCAAGAGAAAAGTGAATCCTAATGATCCGTTGTATGCTACACCACATTACAATGCAGGAGTGTTAATGGATATAACAACGGAAGCTAATAACACTTTCCTCGAAACTGAAATCAATGGAAATGTGAATCTTCAAAACAGCATCAAGTTGATTAAAATTTGGCTAAAACAACGTCAGTTAGATAAAGATCTAATTGGTTTCAATGGGCATTTAGCTGCAATGTATTTGGTACATTTAGTTAAAACAAAGAAAGTGAATCTGAAGATGAGTAGCTATCAGATATTGCGGTTATTCTGGCATAACTTAGCAAATTCAAATTGGAATGAGGAAGGAAAAGGTATTAGTTTGTGTACTACACATAGTGGTGATAAGAATCAACCAACGCTAGATCAAATGAGTCAATATTATGAAGTGGTAATGATTGATTCTACAGGATTCCTAAATTTGTGTTCTAATTTGTCAATTGATGTGTATAATCGTTTGAAAGATCACTGCAGTCGTGCTATTGAACTATTAGATAACAAACAGATTAATAGTTTTCAATGTTTATTTATGATGACCGAGTATCCAATTTATATGCAATGTGATCAAATATTAAGGTATGCTAATCTTTAGTTATGTTATTTCTATTGAAAACTAATTAATTAATTTTATTTTAGGATAAGTGGACAAGCGATTAGATCAAAAATTTCTAAAATACGTTCGAGAGGAGATGATTTTGATTATTTAAATAATTTTTATCCATTGTCACTAAAGAGGATTGGAGATATTTTACGAAAAGGTTTAGGATGTCGTATCAAGAGCATAGTGCCCATTCGAGAATCATGTGGTGTGTGGGAAATAAATGAGGAGCCAAGATACGTTAATCAATCACTGAAAATCGGATTCAAATTAGACCAGGCCGAATGCATAGAAATTTTAGACAAAGGACCAGAAATGAACAACGAGGAAACTGAAAAGTTTCGATCATTTTGGGGAGATCAGTCTCAACTGAGACGATTTCAGGATGGTTCAATTACTGAAAGTTGTGTTTGGATGAAACAGACAGCATCACTACAAGAAAAACGAATGATTTGCGCCAAAGTTGCACAATTTCTTTTGAAACATCATTTTAAAATTAACGAAGCAGATATATCTTATATTGGGGCAGAATTGAATCCGATGCTACACTTGAAGAATAATGGCACTGAAATTGACATTGAAGCAAGATCACTAGAGATAATCAAAGTGTTTGATGAAGTTGCCAAGTGTTTGCGATCATTAAATGATTTGCCATTAAGTATTGTTTCAGTTCAAGGAATTTCACCTGTATTCCGTTATTGTGATATCGACTTACCAAGCAATCATGCTACACTCTTTATAAATGAAGACGATAAGAAGATCATTAAATCTGATAATACAATTCAAGGCGTTATTCAATTGGGTAAATGGTTTTAAATTACCATATTGATTAACTTAATTTTGAACATGCGTTTTTTAATTTCAGCTATGAGTGGAAATTGGCCAGATACCATAGAAGCATTTAGGCGAATCAAAGCTGCATTTCATATACAAATTGCTAAGGGTATAGAAAATGCATTTAAACTAAAGACTCGTGGTACAGTGGATGGCATTGATATATTAAAGAGTGGAATTCACTTCAATTTTATTATATCTCATCCCAAGGAATTGGGATTACTAAAGAAAGAGGTTACTGATAAAGGAATTTTACAATATCGTGATACTCCGGAAAGTATCAAAATGGAGCAACAAACTGTAGTACTACCTAAACTAACGAGTGCATTACATGCGTATGTATTTAGTATCAGCTGCATAATTGTCAATGTTTAATGTATTTCTTATTTTAGATTGTATCAAGAGAACACATCATATGGACTGGCGACACAAATGGCAAAAATGTGGTTTAATTATCATTTAATCGATGACTATTTATTTCCAAATTTGTGTATTGAATTGTTAATGGCATATCAATATTATAATATGGGAGCAATAGAAAATCCTACTCAACCGCAGGTTGGATTTTTTCGATTTCTTCGGTTATTGTCCATAACAGCTTGGCAAACAGATTTGTTCATCTTGAATTTCAATGATGAAATTGCAGCTGATGATTTAGCTGATATTGAATCAAAGTTTTCAATTGAACGGCAATCATACCCATCGTTATGCATATTGACATCATATGACTATAAGTTTGGTGGATTATGGAGCAAGGATACTCCGTCACCTGAGATTTTAAATCGAGTCTCATTGATTGCTAAATATAGTTGTAAATTAATTGAAAATAACATTTTATCAAAAACTTTATTGGACTATCAGGTAACGTAATGGAAATTTGATTTTGCTTATTCAATTAACTAATTAGAAGAATTTCAGATTTTAATTTCCACATTAAATGTTGGATATAACGCATTTATCGTTTTGAATAGTGATGTATCGCCCGACCAACGGAAGAAAGATAAAACAGTTTATAGTGAACGTAGTAATAATTTACAGCTCGCTAATTTAAATTCAATCGACAAGTATTTGGATGAATTGAGGGTAAATTATAGCGTGTATGTTAAGAGTGATAATCAAATCTAATGAAAATAATTGTATCTTTATTTAGGTTGCATATGGAAAATATGCTGTGTTCTTCTGCAATAAGGTGAATCCAACTTGTATAGCGGTAATTTGGAAGCCGAATATATTCGACAGTGTTGAGTTTAAGGTATATTAATATAATTTATTACTGACACATTCCAGTTCAATGTGATTTTAAATATTTTAGGCTGGAAACACTCTAGGACGGCGACTCGAAGAAAATACTTTACGATTGAAATGTAGCATTGATCAATTGGCTGAAGATTTTAAAATTGTTGGCAAGGGTTTAGTGAAGCATATCAAAGTAATAAATCCAATATAGAGAGTAGGGATGATGAAGAAAAACAAAATTTTAATTGTGAAGATGAAACTGAAAGTTCTACATTGTAAACAATAAAATATATTTAAATAAATGAAAATTATTTAGAGGATTAAAAAGCACTTGTAAAATATCGTTTTACTTTTTCATTCTTTAATTTCACTTAGTTTTACATGTTTCGTTTTTATGTTATTCATTTTAAATCAAATAAAATAGTATTCGCTCTAATTAACTAAATTCGACTATCATTTTTATAATATTATGGTAGCAACTATTCATGCTTAGTTTTATACAATGAATTTGTTTTGACAGTGATTTAATGAAACACGATCATTCTATTATAATATTTGAATGAGAAAAATGAAAAACCAGTACTTTATCGTTTATTTTCTTTTCGTCAGTTGCAATATATGAACACAATGAATAGTGGAGCAAATTTATAATGTTTTCTCATTTAGAGTTGATGAGATAAAACATAAAATCCATAAGTAATAATTCTTCGGTCTTTTGTTTTCAATAACTTCGAATTCTGATATTTATCTTACAGAGTGAGCAAATAACAATTATTTGGCCTGAAATGGGAATTGTGTCAACTCGTCACTCCCCCATGTAATGAGTATCTTTTTTAGTTCTTTTTAAAATCATTATTTTTATGTCTAAACATGATGTTAATTAAGTAGTTTTGCTATCAATTATTATCGGTTTAGTGAATTTTGTCACGTGTCATAGCTCAACGAGATCATGTATGCTATAGATGTGTATATAATGTCACATAATTTCCAGCTGTAAACGATGTTAATATTGTCGTGATGTTATAATTCTTTGTGGTTAAATAAAAAAAAAAAAAAACGATATCTGAAAGTTTATTTATCTTGACTACAATAATACGATTCTTTTCTCAGTTTATGGTTTGTCCAATTAATATGAAATCAATGTACATAACGGTTATATTTTTGGTACTAAACCATAGAAATTACGTAGTTACCTGTAGAATGTATCTTATACAACTAATGAAGGGAGTAGTTATTCAGAATGCTCGTAAATTTTGTTTAGAATGGAATTATTTAATGACCTTGCCTTGTTACCTAAACCAAACGTTTGATTTTAATATCCTCATTTTCTCCATTCTCTAATTGCTTTTTTATTTTGTTGTATTTTTCTGTTTTCTTCTTTGAATTAAGAATACCTCAATGACCCAATTCCATACTGTAGTTCTGGGTCAGAAATAAGCTTACTAAAGACAAATACTTGCACATTTTTTAAGTGGAATACTAAAGAATATGTTTGGGTGTTCGACAGCATGTTAACATAACAACGAATATTCTTTACTTATTTACAAATTCTTATTCCACATACATTTGTGTGTATGCAGATTATATTCAGATATTTATAATTATAAGAAAGTTGTAGTTTGACAAAATATGAAAGTTCTAACTTGAGTCAATTGTTTATGTTTAATATCATAAATGAGGAAATATCAAGAGTTCTTAATCGACATCGATATTATAGAAAGATTTAAATTCCAAACGACGAACTCTTATTCCCAATTAGAATAATTCTGTCAAATGAAATAATTCACATGTATGATTTATATGGGTCAATTATCGAACTAAGAGATGAACAATTCTAATTGAATTCAATAATTAATAAATCACATTAAATGAATCTCATTTTCTTTGGGAAATATTTCTATGATGCTTTCATTTGCATTGACGTGATATTTCTACACTTTTCTCGATACTTATGGGTATTATGTAAGTGAAATCAGACATACATTATGATTGTTACTCATACAATATGAATTTATTTATTTTTAAAAAGAAATTGTATTCAATGTAACATATCTTCTGTTGAATACTCAATCTGGAGAAAGAAAATAAATCTCTGAAATTCCATATCCTTGTTGTTATGGATGATTCAGTGTGATTCACCATATGAACCAGATGTTAGTAATCGTTTACCATCTCTTCATTTAATATTTTTCTGTTATATTCATAATTAAGAAATGTTTGAATTGGACTGGTCAACATGATTGCACTAAGTCCATTGAGATTGTGTTAAATACACTACGGGCATAACGTGACAGTTAAAGCGCCTAAACGGTATCTTTATTTTGTAGACTTAATTCTTTTCTATGGCCATTTAAAAGTACCGGAATCTACACTCTAACGTGTGTATATAATCAGAGTGTTAGTTATTCCAAACAATGAGAATTAACGATTTAGCTGATGGTGATCATTTAAAACAATTGTAACCAATTCATTATTTGTTTGGGAATTAATTTAGGAAATTGCACATCTTAGATTACTTTCATCGGTTAACTGAAGTATTCTTAATATTTTCAGTATGACTGATTTAAAATAAGAAATAGAAAATAGATAATTTAAGTCAATGAACACGAATATTTATTTTTTCTTGTTTCGGGTTGATTCCATGTCTTCAGTTGTTTTCTTGAATGAGATGGAGAAAGAGAGAAAGATATGTATTTTCATGCAACATAACTAATGGTACACCAGTTTAATTAAAACGTTTTATTTACTGGTTTTTTATTTTCTTCATTGGTTTCATAGAGCATTGTATTGTGTGAATGAATACGTGGATATAGAAATGGTGAAATGATGGTAAAGAAGTGGGTCACAGTATATAAAGACAAGTTCAAGGCAACGTTCGGTTCAGATTGAAATTTTAAGTTGTGCTGGTCGGTACTAAGAAAGAGTTAACAGTGGATAAAAGTTCTTCACAGTTGGATTTATACCATTTATTGGATTATTTTCTGCTAATATTTTAGAATAAACTAAAATTGGTAAGCATTAATCAGTGAATTAATATCTATCTAAATATGAGTGAGTTCTTGTGAATTTCTCTCATCAATTTCAAACGTTTAGCGATATTGATATGCTTCTGACGCGTTGAGTGCATTGATCTATGACGATCATAGAATTAATAAAAAAAAGCTTCAGTATCAAATTGATAAATTTTCAAGTTGAATCAAGTGAAATTCGATTATTTGAATCGAATAACAATTTTTTGACTAGTGTTAATGGAATATTAAAGACATTCAATTAAACGGACATTACAAAATAATATTATCGAAAGTGTTTTAAATCGTAATACGGATATAAAGAGCAGCATAATAATTTTAAAAAAGAAAACTATTTTATTGAACATCTTTTATCGGTATGGCTCAAGTTAAAAAGTAATCACATTCCAATACGTTTCCGCATACAAGCAAAGAACAAAAATCTAAATATTTCATAAATGGAACGATTATAGAAGTTATTTACAAAGAAATTTAAACCAGAATGAATATTTCCATATTGTATACGGCAGGTATGAGGAAATTTTACTAACGGATTCGTAGTATTGAAGTACATGCCAAAGTGATAACAATGTACATTATTGTGCGTTAAATAGATTGAATGAAATATGAAAATTTTATAATGTGAAATGAAGACATGAAGCATTCAAGTTTCAACTAAATGTTAGGTACTCAAACGTGATATAAAAATTGAATATAAACGTGAACTATAGGGAGATCATTATTTAACACATTGCAGGTGTTTCTTTCACTCTGTTCCGTTACTTCTTTAACTCGTACAGATTTATCTCTTGGATTGAATTTTAGCAATTGATCGATATTGATTCGAATTGGATTAATTATCGCCGCAGAACAAAATAGAAATGAACGATTCATTGATAACGGTGTTTCTTGACCAAGAACTTTTCTTATAGCTCCCATTTAGAGTCTGCATAAAATTTGTCTATATAATTATGTTTGAATTGAATTATTTGAATCGAAGTTATTTAGCACAGTTCGTGATATTAAATTAACGTATTGTTGCGTATTGAGTGTACAGTGTCTTTAATTTACAGGTGCTTAAAATGATTTACCGTTATAGAATCTACTTTGTATAATCAATAACTGAGGCATACCATTGGTGATTAATATTAATTGAGAACGGAACAGTGTTTGTATGCGTTTCATATTTTTATTTTCTATGATTATGAGTGGTTTTATATGAAATAATATAATTTTGTGATGTTATGTTAAAATTTTTGTGAATTATACAATAGCAGATCAAAATGACAATGATATTATGCAATGACAAACAAAGAATCTAAGTCCTCTAAAATATTTAATAAGAAAATTTCTTCATAAATAACTAGTCATATGGTTTATGATCACGAATAATTTGTTGTTATATGATTATTTTAATTTCCTTGGTTTTTATGCTCAAGAGAATTAATACAATCGGATTGTTAATATTTGTTTAGTAATTGAATTCCCCTACTTAGTGTAAAGAAAGTATTCTTCAGTTGAAACGGTTGAAGATAGAATGGTTCATCATTGAACATTCAGTCATCAAAAAGTACTTGAATTTAATGAATATTTTATTTTATTGCAGAATTCAAAATGTGGCGTAATCAAATTATTAGCTGGTCACTATTCGTCCTTATTGCAAGTAATTGCATTATCACAACTTACGCTTATCCACAAGTAAGTACATCCATTTGAATATAAAATTTCTTATTAAATTTTATTATTAATTAGGTTGCTGCTAATCAATTGGCATCTCATTATCGTCCATCAAATCAAAATTCTAATCAATTCATACCATCACCTGAGTACACTGAGGAGGTGCACAATAGAAAGTTTGCTGAAAAACCAAATGCATTAAAGAAGGTCGCACTCGATGATATTGATGATGATCTTCAAACGAACCAAATCCAAGATAGTGGATTCTCATGGACCAATATGATTGGTAATTTATTGCAAATGTTCTTTGCTGGTGCCAACAATGTAGGACCAAATAAGTCAGATGATTTAGATGGTACATCCGCAATTCAACAATCACCATGGACTAATGTGATCGCTGTTGGTCTTAAATTCATTACAACTTTGTTAGGTGGAGGCCAACCAGCCGATGGTATTGATAAAGTTGATAATGCAGCAGCCGCATCACCAATGCAGGTAATTAAAAATACTTCTATTGATCATTAGGTAAAGGTGAAATTTGGTATTTTGTAAAGTTCAAATTTAGTTTAGTTGACACGTTTATTACGTTTTTTTTATAATTAATAGTCGCTTTCTCTGAAGAGAATTATTTTAAAAACATTTGCGTTTGACACTCTTCAGTTTGCTTAAACAAAATTTGTAATATTTTTGTTGTTGTTTTTTTTTTTTTTATTTAAAATAAGTTGCAATCTCTAATTTATAATGGGACACATTGAACCACGTTACTTAAATCGTGTTGTCTTATTTTGCACATTGTTCAATATATAAACAAAAAGAAACAAAATCACACACACTCATTGTATTGGTATAAACATTTTTTTTGTTTTTTATTTTGTTGCGCTTTGAAAAAAATCAAAAATTTAAATTGAATTTATAGAGTATAATTGCTGCAGTATTATCTGGTGTATTGGGGGCACGTGATCCTGAACAAGTGAACATAATGGCCAAACAGGCTGGTGAGGTACGTTATCTTTATGTAAAATATTTATTTTTTTTTATTGTATGCAAACACACTATCTATTTTCTCTGTTTATGGTGAATGGTATTAATTGTAAATTGAATGTGATCAGTTTTACTTTAAGTTGTTATATACGTTAAATTTATTGGCGTTGCCATGTAAAAATTCATATATGGATATTGTATTAATTACAGTTCATAAATATTGTTGTAACATTGATGGATGCTCTGAAAACATCATTCTCACATCGATCAATGGCAGCACGTTCTATTGGTAAGAAGGATTCCGTTAGTGATGCAGCTGTGGCCGGTATTGCAATGATTAAAAGTTATGTGAAAACATATAAGAATGATGATGAGAAATGTATGCAAAAGTACTTATGCGAAGCAAATTTGGAATGTAATTCAGAAATCGGTGGATCTAGTATCTTCTGTCAATTGGGAACGTGAGTGTTATATTGTAGTTAGAAGAAGAATTGTTGTTCAGATGTTAATTGAATTTATGTTGTTGCTTGATAGATATGCTACTAGTTTTGTGTTAGAACGAACCACAGGAAGCCGATTTGAAGGTCTCTATGAGGCTGGCCGCAAAGGAAGATCTGGTGAAAATTGTAGACAAATCTATTTGGAATGCAACGAAGTTTAAAATCAACTAAGAAAATCCATCGTAAAATTAGTTAAAAGTTTTGAATTGAAAGTATTTCGTGGACATTAAGTCGTAACTAGTAATAATGGTTTACTAAGAAAATACTGATTCTTTATTCTGGATTCATTTCGGATCGAAACAACGGGAAAAAAACATTGTACTAAGAAACGAATTCCATTTAATGCTTTGGATACTTTCTATTCCGGTTCCTAAAATAGAAACCATTTAATGAAACTTGCTTAAGAAAAGTTACACAGAAAATTATGAACAAGTACCCAACTGATAAATGTACAGAATTCAGAATTGTATAAAAGAGAAAAAAAAATGAAAAACTTTCGATTCAAGACATTAGGAATTTAGTTTATAATGCTGTTTTTTTTTTTCGCAAGTAGTATTTAATTGTATTTCATAGTAGGTACTTATTTATTAGTAATATAATCGTGTGTGAATGAGGTTTTCTCTTTAACGTGTGATGTATACATGAACTAAAAGAAACAAAATAATAATAATAATTACCTGTAATCAAATTAGGTTTGTTCTCTAGTAAACATTTAGATGCAATACATCAACTCCTTTCTTTATGACTGAAATCAAAATCATGTAATGCATAACTTGCATTGTATTATAAAAAAATGATAATTTTTTTTTTTACGAACAAAACTTTATTGTATTAATGAGAGATTGTATTTTATTGAAATTAATTTATATATTCCAATTGAAATTGATATAAAAAAAAGCCTAGAAAAATATATGGAATTTAAAACAAAACATGGGACTTCTAAGTACTGATTCATTTATTCTTCATCCAATGCTAAAATACAGATCACAAAAAACAAATTCATGGACCCGTTTTTATGAAACGGATTTTTATGTCTAATGATCTCATTATTTTTCGTTTATAAACTAAAACAGATCGGATCACAATATAAACTCAAGTATCAAATAATTCGTGAAATGTATTAATATAGTGGAATTTCACAAAATTGATTATGCTAGAAATGTGGATTAATTACTTTGTCCATGTACGATTTAATAAATTTTTGTTTTAAAAAAATTCAAATGACATTGAAAGTGTGCAGTTTATAATGCACATTAAGAATACCTGACAAACAGTAATTATTTGAATTAAATGGTAATGCCCATAACTTATGTACATATATTTAGTGTTAACTAAATACCTTTTTTTTTGTTTTTTATTTTTGTTTACGTGATTTAACGTGAATAATATTTATAAAATAAAAATATTTAGTGTTATTTCAAATTTTCGATCGTTATGATTCTTATACGATATTAAATGATGATGCGAAACTAACAGAAAATTAAAAAAAAAAAAACAAATCAATTTTACAAATTTATATAAGTGGTCTCGGCCCTAATTTTGTACGACTCTTTTTTATCACTTTTACCAAATTTGGAAGCTCTTGCTCCAGGAATGCCAAAAGGAATCTTAAAAATGGGCTTCCATTAAATTTTATCTGAGAAGAATCAAAAATCAATACGTTTAATACAAATTAATTTAACTGTTTTGTATTTGGAAATTAAAATTTTATACTTTGGCTGGTTGAACTCGAATTTGGGATGGTGCATAATCCGATGTTATGGTCTTTGATGCTACACCATTATTTGTTATGGTAATACCGGTATAATCAGCCTTATTACCAATTTTAGAATTTTGATCATCACAATCGGTTACTGGCCGCGAATATGACTGATCATTTGATAGTTGTACTGGTTGGTCAAGTACATTTGGTGTGGTTGACACTACTCTTGAACTATATGAATTATACTGTTGTTGTCGGCCAACATGAACTGGTTTTACATATGCGGCTGCTGTATTTGTCGTTTGTGGTGTTTCAGGTATAGTCTCATCTGGAGTCACGATTATCTCTTGGATAGTTTCCGTTGGCATTGATAGAACCACACGTCGAGTGTATACTTGTTCTTTAGCTGCTGGTTGATTTGGTGGTGCTGGTGTAGCCGAGATTACTGTTTCTTTTCCTTCTGGTCCTGATATTAGTGCACCAGAGAATTTTTTTTCGCCAATATTGAATCCTTCCTCAGTAACACCGTTTCTACCGGTCAACAAAGTGATGTATTTCTTTTCATTTTCGGCAATTTCTCCTGGTGTTGGTCTTCTGGACAAGGGGACTGGTGTAGATGCTCCATCCACAGCGTCTTCACCATCTAAATCAACTGGTACTCCGTTGGTACGAATACGAACACCTGGTTGAATTTCAGCTGATGGCAATAAATCGGCTGTATTAATTTGTGCACTTACTTGTTTGCCAGCGTATGATGTTTTGTAGTTAGCTGTAAACGCAGGTCGAATAACTGGAGTTACTGTAGATGATCCGGAGACACCGTTTGTATACTGACTGTACACTTGCTGATTATGATTGCGTGTACTCTGTGTTGGTTGCTGATTATATTGTGCTGTGGTGCTTTGACCAAATCCTTGTTGATTATAACTTGGAGTAGTTGGGGTATATGATTGAACGGTGGACGATGGAGCGGTGTATTTGCTTAATCGATCATAATTAGCAGTGTCATAGTTTGGTGTTGATTGTCCCCTATTCTGTAAATAAAGCGGTTTCACTGTGGCTTGAACTTCAACTCCGGTATTTGATTGACCGTAATTCAAATTTCCAGCACGGTATTGATTAAATCGAGGGCCAACTGGCTGGCTGTAACGACCGCGATAATTGGCACGCGGATTATTATATTTGTCTGTTTGCGGTATGTTATAAGGAGTGCTAACAATTTGTTCTGAATCAGCGTTTAATGCAATTTTTTCTTGACGATTTAAATCAGCTTTTTCAGCTTGAACTTGAGCTTGTTCTTGTCGGATTTCTTTCTCTTTCTTTTCGAGCAAGTGTTCACGGTGTACCAAGTTTTCTCGTAAATGAGCGAATTTTTCATGATTATATCTCAATGGCTGCTTGTAGTTACTGGTATAGCCACCTTGACGATAATCTCCAGATGGTGGAGCATCGAATGAGGTAGGTGCTACAGAATCTACATCAGATTTAGAATTGAGTGAAACACTCGATATCTGACTGTCATCTTGGTGAGTACCTAAAGAGCTGTCTGTTCCATCGAATGATGAATATGATGGATTAGCAGTTGAACTTTGAACACCTGAGTCTTGATTGTATGAGGAATCGTAATCTGTGTTTTGAGGTGAATCTGCATTTAGATTGGGAACATAATTAGAATTACTTGTTCTATCAGTTTGATCTACACTAGATGGGGTGCTTGATACTGATCCTTGTGAATCATTATCAACTGGATAGTTTGCACTGTCGCCATTTGATGAACTTGATGGATATTCTGGTGTGAAATTACTATTATCTGACTGAGTAGGTGGGGTATCACTGTCTTGATATGTTTTATCGCTTCCCAATGGAATTACCGAAGTATCGGTTGGGACTGTATTAGAGTTAGCAGTATCGTATTTTGGTTGTGGATTATTAACTGGTTTTTCACTTGGTTTTTCGCTAGATTGTTCATCGTTAAATTCAATCAATGCATGACCTGCTGGTCGAATGATTACACGTTCTTCAATATCATAGAAATGTTTGTGAACTGCTGGCCGTCTAATTTGAATTTTACTTGGTGCACGATGTTCTTTTGGATTAATTACCTCAGCTTCTTCGGGAGTTTCTGGAACAAATTCGTTACCATTGCCGTAATGATTCGTTGGTGGCGGTGATTGATGTTCCTGTGGATACCCTGATTGTGGATACCCCGACTGTGGATACCCGGACTGTGGAGACTGTGGCACATGCTCCGGAACATGTTGTGGTGTGTGCGGTATTTGATCATGGTCACAATAAACGGGTGGTAAAAGTCCTGGAATTACTTGTGGTGGACCAAAGTCTTGTCCAGGGTAATGAGAATACACTGGTTGATATCCACTGAAATCTGGTTGAGGAATCACCTGAATAGAAGAACAATAATTACTTCAGTTACAGTGTGTGCACAAATGAGTTATTGGTACATACAGGAGTTAAAGGAGGTGAAGTGGCAACACACCCATTCTCAACACTACATTCAGGATGTTTGGGTTCAGGTAGTTTTGGATTCTGGGTATCATCAACGGTATGAGGTGTTTGGTTTACAGTCGAAGGTGGACAATCACTTACTGGATGAATTTCTGGCGGTCCATATAAACGGCCAGAATACAATGGTGGACGACGGATGTCATATGGTGTTGGTATTCCACCTTGATTGTATCCAGAGTATTGTCCAGAATATTGGGATTGTTGGCGATAATGGCCAGAAGTTGCCGGACGTGGTTGTTGATAGTTATTATATTGTTGCTGATGCTGTTGATTTTGTTGATTATATTGATTATACTGTTGAGTTGGTAACCTATCAGCCGTTATGCTGATGATAACACACAACCAAATAAATGGCTTAAACATTATGCTAAATTAATCCCTTATAAATAACTCCCTAATAGAGAAAAAAAGAACCACAAAACACTTTCACTGTTTTCAATTCAATTCTAAAGTGACACAACTATTAACAACCGTTGACTTCAATTAAAGTGAATGTAAGTAAAGCACATCATTTTATATCAAAATTTTTTGAACTGTTCTAGATTCACAATATAACTATTTATGCAATATTCAATTGTATATTGAGAAAACATGCTAAAACGGGTGATATATCACTAGCCAATTTTGGCCTAAGATAATAGTAAAGTTGTATATTGGTAGCCCCACTTCAATAAATTTAATTAATATGAGATGATTTATTATGTGACTCGTGATCTCCTTATTCAACAATGTAAGCATTAAATTAGCTGATTCTTAACTCTATGATAATGTAAACTGAATCAAAAACAAATTTATACGTGTAAATATTTTATGGTGCATCTTTAAAGATAAATTTTGATTTCAGTTTGCTTTAAATAGAAAAGTTGGTTTATGGTTTGTTTTTAGAAAAAAAGAAGTTCTAAGTTTTACATGGCAACGGAATTTTACATAAAAATAATCTGAATTAGTTTGCTTTACATAACTACAATAATCGAAACTAAAGTTAAAATTTTATTTATACTAGATTAGCTCCTGAATGGCGTCTGTTAAAGCATTGGCTTGTAAGTGAAGTAAATAACGACCGCGAGGAAATCCGTTACGATCAATTAAAAATGTCGTGAGGTCATGCTTTATTAATCCTCCGGATAGACCCAGACCGGGATTCACTGCCTTCAGATATCGATACAATTCATGGGTTTGTAAACCATTTACCTAAATTAAATTGAATTATTTATTTAAACACGATACTGAACTTACTACAACTATATAAATGAACTACTTCAATTGAATCAAATAGAGCACCTCGGTCACCATATTTACTATATGTCGCTAATTGCTTTTTACTCATACCATTACCGAATTGAAAGCATGGAAACAATAAGAGCATCACATCTACGGATTGAATTTTATTTAGAATAACTGTCAGTTTCACTTGTTTTTTATGTAATTCCAAAGTTCCACATTACCATTATTGTACTGTTTATTAATTTGTAAAAGACAATCGAAGGTCTGTTGAAAATCTATATCGTCAGCGAACGATACGTTCACAATCAAACACACTTTTCCTTTAAATTTATCAAATTTTATATTATTGCCATCCAGATCGAGAGCACAAAAATCATAAATATGTCGAAATTGTACTTTTCCTTCATCCATTGTATAACTTTAACGAATACAAGAATTGATATTTAGTTTTAAATTTGTTAGAACACACGTTTATAAAACAGTTTATCGACTGAATTGCAGCTGCAAAAATCATCCAACTTTTATAAAATCAAAATTTATTGTCACTAATGAGCTGAATTAATTCCATAAATGCATTATTAATTAATAGCGCATTTATGCGTAATTAGGAATTATTCTGAAAACTTAATGTATGCAGATTGTCAGTAATAAAACCCGGAATTATTTCATTTAAATTAGTAAAGTTTAACCACAGGTGCGGTGCGTTTTTTTTATTAATTAACAATTCATCAACACAATCAAGTGTTTTAAAACTCTTTTCTTATTGAAATTTTAAATCTCATTCATTATTTTTTGGTGTGTAATATAAATAGAGAAGATTCAACTTACATATCATTTAAGTAAGTATATCGATTATTTCCACCACATAAATAAACTAATCCATTCTAAAATTACGATTCAATCGATAACTTATTTAAAGTAGTTTTTCAATCGCCTTAGCAATATCCATTGGATCAGTGGTTGGGGCAAATCGATCAACAGGCTGACCATCCTTGTCAACCAAAAACTTTGTAAAGTTCCACTTGATTGCACTGCCTAATGTACCTGACTGCTTATGTTTCAAATACTTGTACAATGGTGCAGCATTATTCCCATTTACATCGACCTAAAAGGTAATTCATTCATTTATTTTAATTAGAAAATATCCTATTAAATTTATTATTCTAATTATTACTACCTTTTTGAATACGTCGCCAACATCGGCATTGGCCGATTTCAAATGGCATACCATTGCTTCACCATTCTCTTCTGGCATTTGTGATCCAAATTGGTTGCATGGGAACGACAAGACACGTAGACCTAGAAATTTTTTAATTATTCAAATTAATACGTTACTGCGATTAACCACATATTATGTTACCTTTGTCGTAATATTGATTTTTGAGTTCAGTCAATTTCGCATAATTGTTCTTTGTTAGACCACACTGCGATGCAATATTGACGATTAGTACAACATGTCCTTTGTATTTGTCGAGTGACACGGCATTACCGTAGGTATCCTCAACTGTAAAATCATAAATTGATTTTGCGCTTTTATAGTCATCTGATGATTCAGCCATCTAAAATGGGAATGATAACCAAAATAATAATAAATAAAAACAACACCGTATATGGAAACCGGAGTTTCTTATCAGCTATTGAAAGGGATTTTAAATGTTATTCGAATGTTCGAGGTCAACTTATGTAATAAATAATGTAGTATCTATCTATTGCTCGAGATTACCGCAAAAGTCACATTCTCGCCAATGTAATGATGATATGCGAAATAAACTGCAATTGCCGCTACCGATATACTAATGATCGTCCTACATGCGAACATTCTTCACTGAAATAATTTTATTTTAATTTGGTAGTGCCGAAATTGCAAGTAAATAATTTCGTCTATAAATAATTGATTCCGGGAAAATTATCTAGGTGCTGTTATTTACAATTATGTGGTCATGACATGGTCTTCGGCAACTGAGAATAGATTGGAATTTGATGCGTCGCCATGAAGTCATGACCTTCAGCAACTGAAAAAAGATTAGCCAGTACGCAACATCGCAGAAAGCGAGAATAAATATACAAAATTTCACAATAGATAATCCGTTTTCACCAGAAGTCTCTCTTGGAATTAATTACTTGGTCACCGAATAAAAAAACTGATGTTAGTATCTACATCTAACACTCAATTAAACGAGGATGAGGAGACTCCCGGGAGCAGTAGCTGGTGACTTACTTTGGTTGCTGTCGCACTTGTCGAGAAGAATCCAACCGTGCCTTTGAAGAATTTCACAAAGACTGATGGATCTCTCCGTGCGACGAAGCTAATGGACATTCTGTGAAACTGGACTTCGGTACTGTATTCTCTATTATATCACGTAATATGAATTATTCAAAGATAATTGAATGATGTAGCAAAATGTTTGGTGGCTATGAAAATATTTCTGTAAGTGGTATCAATAGATAATAAAAGTGATTTGTTACCGGTGTGCTGTATCAATACAAATATGCACGATTCAAAGGAATTAAGTATTCTTTTAATAATTAATGAGACACACTTAAAACTCAATTAGAGTTCTGTTTCACTGGAGGTAAGTTCTTTTAAAATATTAATCAGCCTGATTAATAGTATTACTTGTTGGAAAAAATTAAAAACGGAATAAATTCTTCGACAAATTTTGTTCAAGACAACTGTTACTGTTATCAATAAATAACAACTACTTGCATGACTAAAATTGATGATGGATGATACTGATCAACTGAATGCGTCGAAAACATGAAATTGAAAATCGGGTGTATTGCCTAAAATTATTCACTAACTGTATGCAGAATAACATGACTTCGAAGAAATATGGGAAGATATAATGCTTTTTATTAAAAACAATACCATTTCAGTGATTCTCAACGCAAAACCTTGTTCAAATGCAGAATGGTGTATTGAGAAAAATTTGTTCACTTACTGTATGGCATGTGACACGTCTTCGAAGAAATATGGGCAGCTATGAGAGTTTTTAGAAACAAACAACACCAATTTTCAGTGAATTTCAACGCAAAAATGATTTTAAAAACCAGGCGAAGAAATTGAAATTTCATAGTCCGATACAAAAGAGTATATGATGAATGTATTTCAGTATCTTGTTACGAGATATCAGTACTATGAAGGTATGTAGAACAAAACAGTAATATGCTAGTATGAATAGTCTCTATGTTATAAGAGGTTTCTCTATTATATTGATTCACAGATTCAATGAAGCGTCTATTCTGTGGCAAGTGAAGAGATGAAGGCACTCATATGCCACATCCATTTCAATATAGTAGTTACATGGGTATTATAATATTTCAGAATACCACAAGCGAACCCGTAGTTGTTGGTAGGATTACATGTAATTTTCTGAAAATTTGCCGCTGTATCATAATACAGGAACAAAATTGCCTCCGCACTGAGTTATAGCCCGTTCAGAAGCGATGATTTCATGTGATGTTCTAAGATATGTGTATATACACAATCAATTGCTATGAGAATTGTTCGTCTATGTATTGAATGGATATGAGACAGATACCGATATGATATGCAATATACCAATTTCTTCAATTTTCATAAGATCTCTCTGAATGGATGAATACTTCAATTTAATAGGTGATTCTGTACAACATATATGCAACTATATATTTTCTCTACTTTCATATGAAAATTGAAAAATCAATATATGACCAATTTATAGGATTCTCTTTTCTTATGGGAATTATTGTTACAACTTAGACGAGAAGAGAGAGGGATCGGACGAGCAGTGATCGGATGTGAATAATTTTTAACGTGTCTAACTGCATGACATTTATATATGAGAAATATGCGATTGAAGTGTTGATTGATGCGACTTCCATATGCATTATACCGATTTCTTAAATTTTTTATCACTTTCTTTGATTGGACGCTTTCCTTATTTTATTAAGTGATGTAGATACCAATATGTAGATAATGAAAATGCCTTTTCGTTCCAATGAAAAAAATAAAAACGTGGTGACACCAATTTAAATGAGTCTTCCCTTCTTATGGAGAATTGGAGACGACTGAAAACGATAAGAGCTAGACTATCACGAGATGAGGTAGACTATTACGAGATGAGGTAGACTCAACTGATGAGACGATATCTGATATAAGTTATTACTTGTTGGAAAAAAATTAAAATCGGAATAATTTTAAATTCGGAGGTACTTTTTCAACTTTTTGATTTGAAATGTTTTGGAACATTCGATTTGAAAAAATTCTACTTCGTATCAAAATATTGTCCATCTGAATGTATTTTGGTTCAGAAAGTGTTGTATTTATTCACTTATGATATATCAGATAAACCAGCTAGGATGTACCGCATGTAGTTGGAAATTGGGTATCATCGATAAGAGTTTCGTACAGTTACATACATTTACAACAATTATTGTTGCTTTACATCGTTTTAAATAACCCGGCATTGTATTACTGCCCAAACTACATTCTCGCATATGCGTAGCGATTCTGTCAAAACCCATACAAAAAAATTTCGGATTTTAATGTATATATATGTGATTCACTATGTGAAAATTTATACAAGGATTTGACATAGTTTTTGTCAGTTTCTGTTTGGTTCTGAATAGAGAAAAAATAAATAAAGAGAAAATCAATGTAATCGGCATCTTTAAGATACGTTTACAATTCATATAAAATATTTTTTTTGTATGGGTTTTGACAGAATCGCAATTTCGATACTACATATTACTGTTACTGTTGAGTCTACATTTGGGCGCATTCATCAAATTTAGTCGCCTTTCCCGGCTTTTATGCAATCAAACGATTTATTTTTTTCCACATCCATTTTTATTACATTTCTTTTTATTTCATTTGAATTTTTCTTTACTTTAGATAAACTCACTCTTATCACTGAACCACTCTTAATGTATGTTCATGATTTATAATTATTGACGTGAACACTCAACAATTGATTTGCGGTTTCAAGTTAAAACCAGTCGATGGTTTTTACTAAACCTGGTTTGAGTAAGTTGCTGCATTGAATAATATTTTAATCGGTGTAACGCATTATAAACTGATTTGATTGATAAGATAACATTTTACGCCACAATATGGTACCCTATTCATCGGAAATATTTCGATAGGCATTGATTTCTTGAATGGCGATAATGTACAGCTCCAACGAATTCACATGCTGATAAATCTCCATAGACTCCACTAAATTCTGAATCAATATTCAGTTTACTTAAAACCGTTGAACAATGAAGACATAATATACTAATTTACTTTATCGTATTTCTTACATCGCTTTATAGCCTCAGAGAGTGTGTGGTGTTTCGTCGATTATACATAGTTCCCTAGAAATAATTAATAATTAACAAATTCGTTAAAATATTGAATCAGATTTAACTGATTTATACAGTCCAACACTTTTATAAATTTTATGTTGACTATTTTAATCAAATAGTACTTTTTGGCCAACATGAAATACAAATTAACGATAATTGTTTTAGTGTTACTTATTTGTTTAACGCATGGATATGAAAAAGTTTGTCTCTTGAAACCAGAAAAAATTGGTGACGGTGTTGTATTAAATAAAATCACACATTCAACAACAACTGATAGTATTTGTGCATTAGAAGGTGTCCAAATTGAATTAAATTCACCAGAAGAGGTAACTTTTTGCCCTTTGGAATACAGCCTAAGAGCATAAGAATCAGAAAAACATAAAAAATCACATCTTTTTATAGCAAAAAATATTGGATTTATGTGCGAATGAGTTGAAAAGCACAATTAGCCTATTGAGTGTTCATAATGGAGTAATTGATGTTCAACCACAATTCGGTTATGACACCTTTTGCAGTAATTCAACGGATTTAAAAATAAAATTGGCGTGGATTCCAATCAGTAATTATCATCAGCTTGAAAAGCTTGCTGGCCAGGTAAAGTAATCGATGTAGGGTATTGTAGATAAGCAGATTTAGATATCAATATTAATGATTGCAGTTGTTAGTATCATATCAGAATGTAATAGTTAATGTGTTTGTAATTTACTAAATTCGATAAAGATTCATATCGCCAAACCAGCGCTTGAAAGCAACGATATTTGTTTCGTTGATTTTAAAACTTCTCCACCCGTATGCAGAGTGGTGGGAACTGATTCCCAATTGGTGGTAATTATACAATTCCACTTTCCTTAAGAAAGAATACAATTGATTGATTTACGTTTTAACATTGATTCTAAAGTCATTGGAAAATGCAGCCCTTCTTGTTCAACGAATTCCAATGTCATATGTGATCATCGATCCGAAACCCAGCAGATGGAAGAACGAAACCGACATAAAAGACATTAATTTGGGAAGCACAATCATTGGAAATGGTTCACCAAATTCTCAGTTTATCCAAAAAAATGTTCATTATGCTTACGAAGGTGAAGTCGCCGTTAAAATTGTTCGTCCAGAATTACCGTATGACTTCCAAACAACGATATTGGGTGATGAGAACGCCTCAAAGTCATTGGAGACAAAAAGTTATTATGCCTTTTCGACAAATAATGTAAATTCATAATTACTTTACTCAGTTTAATTATTTGCTTAATGAATGATTTAATATTTTAGACATATCCGGTTGTGGTCCCATTGAACGCATATTCAAAAGTGAATGTAACACTACATGGCACTTGGGTGAAAATTCAGAGCACAATCAGTGGAAAATTGGCCGGTATATATGACATCGAGAAAGGCCCTGAGCCATTGATTGATATTAAATTAGAGGTGATTTGAACCTGTTTATGCGTTATGACTTCATATGTTACATTTTGTGTAAAATAATTTTTAGCGGGTAGATGTTATGGTCAAATACATAAAACCGATTTATAGCAACCCAGAGCCGTTTGATCCGACTGTAACCACAATTGTGATTCCAGCTGAAAAACCGATATTGGAATTGACCACACAATCATCATTGCCACACGCATCAGGTGGTAATTTTGGAGATTATGTTGAACCACCACCAGACGGTATCTATCCAGGTACGAGGCCCTTTTTCATGGTGTCATGCACCATTATTGCTGGTGTAATTGTAACATTTGCTGTTGATATTACACGTACCAAACTAAAGGAACGTAAATACAAATCTGTTAAGAATCACAACTGATGTTGTTATACACGTTGATAAGTATAATGTGCATATGTGTTCGGTATGCTAAAGAAATTAAAAATGTTTTTAATAGTATTTTAGTTTGTGTATATCCATACTTATGTAGCTTCTAATAACATTTCTTCATCGACTTTATGTTGGGTGTTCGGAAAATACGAATCTAACCAATGCCGGCTATTTTTAAATTAAATCTGGAGATATAGAAGCGAGTGTTTAATGAAAACATAAAATAACTAACAGAAGATCGGCTAATTCTTATTCATATCGATCCTCGTTTTTAGTGTGTCTCGTTTAATTCTAAAAATTTTTTCTTCATTTAGTGCAGATTACTTTAGTTATTATTCTATTTAATTGTGTAATAGATAATTTCCAATTAAATTATCATCTAGTCGTTTGTAAATAAATTAAACAAAAGTAATACCAACATAAAATAAAAACAAATTTAAAATAAATTAATAACAATTTAATTGCATTTGACGAATTTTACTGTGTCGAACCGTAAAGTATAGCCTAGTTTTGGACTTAATTTGGCTGTAGAACACACAGTTCGGATTATAAATAGAAAATCATTAATAAGTATTTCAATGTTCGAGGGCATTAAGTCTTATTAATTTTGCTGAATTTTAAGTCATTGCATCCAGTGATTTTATTTTCTATCTTTTGTTTCTAACGTTTGACTTATTATTACCTTTAAAATGAGTTGCATTAAGTTTATTGTTGGTATTTGTTTTATTGTTGCGATTTACACAAATTCCATTAACGGAGAATTGCAAGAATTTAAAACAAATTCTATAAGTGCGAGTACCAGAGACATCCAAGGCAAGGTAAACGATTCTGTGACGTAATTGATTGGGTGTTATTAAGTTTTAAGAGTTTTTTTTTTTCAGAATCTGTTGGGTTGGCTTTGCCCCAATTTCAAATCAAATGCAGTAGCTACACAACTGAAACATAATGCAAATTATGAGAAACCAGTTTATGTTGTAAACAATTCAACAAAAGATGGGAACCGTGAGGGAAGATATATCCCATTTGATGTATTTTGTACGGGTCGAATGAATTTTAATGCCGTAAAATGGTCACTGATTGATGAAGTTCTTGAACTAATGGATAGTACAGAAGTCGAAGATTTGCTTTATGTATCTGTTACAAATTTAATTAAAATCAACGAAATTTGTGCTGCCAATTTGGAAGAAGCTGCTTGTAATTCAATCTTTCGTGGATATTCAGATAATAAGGAAAAACGTGATGATCAACGTGTGAAATATGTGTTGGTTTATCAGCCAAATAAAATAATCTCAATTGAAAATATTGTGCAGGATGAGAAAATGGAAAATCTTACCAAGTCTATTACAGTTCATGGTATTAAGTGTTATTACTAATTGAAAATTTTCGTTAAAATTTATGATTTACTTTTAGAATCAATGGTACTTGAGAATAATAAGGATCAACCATCATATGAGCAACTAGAATTAACTCCATTATTCGACAAGTATATTGAATTGAATTGGATATTACGGACGGATAGCAATGATGTTAGTTTCCTTTCTGATACGGATATTACGCCAGTCGAGCGTTGGTTCATTGACTATAGGAACAAGTTGAAACAGAGCCATGTTATAACTCCGTCAACAATCGGGTTGACTTTAGAAGGTGATAAGAAAGTTAATGTTGATTGTACTGGGAATGTCTTGTCTTTAAATCGAGCTATCAGGGCAACTGCAGTTTACGTGGATACAGATAATAAAGTTTTGCGAAAGCCTTTGAATATTGTTGTAAGTGCATATATTTATTTGTTAATCAATACCACTCTTTAACTACTTGAATTATGTTTTAGTTATCTGAAACCACCATATCAAATATAACAGTTGCATATTCGGAACCTTACAGTGCATCAGGAGACAGTGATGCTCTCTATCCAAACTTTTATATGTACAGTATTCCAGCCGGAATTATAATCGCAGTAGTTTTACTAGTAGTTACCATAGATATATCGCGAAGGGTTTGCCACGGAAAGTAATCATCATAATTGAATCTGTAATGCAAGTTGTTCTTGCCCATGATGTGTTGTAGTAACGTCATGTAGTTTGCACTAATCCGTTGCTTCACCAATTCTGGTAGCAAACTATAATTTATCTTTCTGTAAATAGGCTATTGTTTTAGGTTTTATGAATTTTAAAATATATACTAATGTTGGTTTTAAAAAGTTATTGAGTAATTATTTGATTCACATATGTAGTTTATAGTATCTGTATGATATGCCTTTCGAGAATGATGATTTTATTCTTGGAATATCCTACCACTTTTCTCAACGAATTATTTCAAATCGATTATTACTTTTATACGATAATCGTGCCATCTGATTATATATTCTGTAAGTATTGTTGCCGTAATTGCTGCACTATCGACAATTATATACAATAAGAAGAAGAAGAAGACGAATTGTTTTCATTCCGATGACAAGTGAAACAAATAATATTTCACTTGTCATTCACCTCGGGATTGAATTATTTTTAATATAAATGCTTTAATTAATTAATAAGCTACCAATGTAACGTTAAAAAGTGTATAAAACAATTGCAGAGCACAAGATGTTGTAATGCAATCGTGAAAATTGCCATAATTTAAGAGTCTAATTTAGGATTGTTGGAACCCGGCTGTGGGAGCGGTCCAACACAATCAACACTGTCCCATGTTCAATAATATTTCTTACGTTTTGAAATTCTTCAAAATGCTATACCATATTGTTTGCTTAGTTACATCACTGCTTAAATTTACTGCAAAATTATTTTGGCTCTGCTGTCTCTTGACCAGCGCCAGTATTCCATGGATAACATTCACAATTTTAGCCGCCTGCATTGGTTCACGATTCTGCCGACTGCCACACCACAACAAAAAACGCATTAGTTACCTCCTTGAATCCGTTGGGGATGGGAAGTCATTACATTGGCCTATTGCTAACAAGGGTGCTTTTTATGATGCACCTGAAAATTCAGTGGCTGCATTAAACAACGTAAGTAAAATATGCGTTCTTCAGTATAATCTTGTATACAGTATGACAATTATTATTTATCACCTATTTTAGTGCAAATATTTAAAGTGCAGAAATGTATTGCTTGATCTCACTATTTCGGCTTGTGGCGAATTAGTCATAATGCACAAAACGACCCTGGAGAAGGTGAACATATCAAATGAAGTGTCTAGTTTGGATCTGAAATCATTAGAAAGTATTAATATTTGTGAACAACATCCTTTGGGGTAAGTTAATCATTTATTAATTCATGCATCATATCTAACTTCATATTTTACTTTGTAGTTCACAATTTGTTGCAGAGAATATACTAACTTTTGATCAACTAACCAACATACTGGGCAATTACGATTTTAATATATTCTTGCTCATATCAAACACCTCGAACAATGTAATTAATGTGTTACACCAAAAACTGAAAGATAATCCAAAAATAATGGATCGGATAGTTATCTGCAGTAAATCATTTATATCCCTTTATAAGGTAATAAAGAGCCACAACGTATAATTATTGTTTTATATTGACCAATTATTTATTCAATTACCGATAGCTACGGAAACAATTACCCAGTTTAATGGCAGGATTCTGGATCGATGAGCGACGATCAACAGATAAGAGGAAAATATTTCTTAGGGCCTCATTTATTTACTCAATTTATGAAGTGATTCTCCGTAATTTAATTGCGCCTGTAATTGGAATCGATGTCGTGTTTGTCCATAAAAACGAATTTAGTGTGTATGTATACTTTGTTTTAAATTGATTTATAATATTCTAATTAATAACTAACGATCATAATCAATGTGTCTCAATAGGCAATCATCAATTTTATGGAAAAATATGGGAATCCATCCAATTGTATACTCTGTGAATTCACCAAATGAGAAAAGGTATTACCAAAAAGTTTTACAAAGTCATTATTTAACCGAATCTTTACGTTCGGAACCCGAAATGTTTATTAAATGCAATTGAATTTTTAATCCAATGATTAACCTAACATTAAGTATTATTTTATTTTGATTTTTATTTGTGACCATATACTAATATTCATATATATTTTATATTTATTTAAAAAAATTAAAATTTTGAATTTAATTTAATACTTTTATTGTATTAAAAATATCCTGTTAATTATTATACATATAAATGTAGTACCAAACATAAAATTTGTCTATTTATTCTACTTAATTGGTTAATCTTTGGTGTGTAAATCCATTTGAGATTCGGTCGTTTGGTTTCGTTCAAAACATGAAAAGAACCAAATGCTTTCATTTGCACCAAACTTTTCACCATCTTCCAGTGTACTTGGTATAGTTTTATTTAATGTTTCTGGTAAAAATAGACATAATACAGCACCAAGAAGTGATAATAAACCTAATATTAAAGGCGGCATAGGTTCCCATATGTTTGTCTTAAAAATATCAACATTATTTAGATTCATAGGAATGCAATTTAATTGGACTTACGGTAAATATTATGTATGGACTAAAAAATGTCATAGCATAACCAGCTACATGAACAGCTGAAACTCCTTGAGCTCTAACACATGTTGGTATCAATTCTGTAGCATATTGCACCCCTGAATTGAATGCCATTGTGACTCCAAATCGTCCTAATACTGATAGCAATATCAGGAGATTGGTATTATTGCTCGCTTGTTGGCTAATAGTTATTATCCCCGTAGCTGCTGTAAATATTCCACTAATCAATAGTGAACTGGATGCCATTCCTTTTCGACCAATTCGATCTTGAAATATTAGGAGAACAATACATGCTGGTAGAATTGCGGTTGCACTGAACGAGAACATTAGAAATGGTGAGATCCCTAAACCCTGAACATTTCTTGAAATCGCATCATAACACAGTGTAATTACCATACTGAAATAATTAAAAATTATTAATATGTCTAAGTAGGTATAATTCGAATAATATGTTTCAATTATCTATCACATACGATTTAAAAAATAGAATTAATGTGTTCCGTCTCAAATGCGGTGTCTTAAACAATCCCATTAAACTAGTATGATTATATGTTGTATTTGAAAAATGTTGATTTGCATACAGTTTAAATTCTTCAATTGTTTGTTCATCCAATTTCTTTCGATTAAATTTTGCTATTGATTTATAACATTTTACAGCTGCATCAACTTGATTATTTGTTATCAGCCATTGAGGACTCTCCTGTACAATAAAATAAAATGTGGGAACTAATAGAATTGGTAGTGATGTAACGATTAGAAATCGTTTCCAATCACCAAGTGCTACAGCTATCCACGGTGTAATTGCTGATCCAATACAATAAAATAATCCAATACTAAGATTTAATCCCAGTGTTCTCATTGATGGTTTCACATATTCGAGTACCAGAATATACATCATTGTGAAATTACTATCCGTTGCCATACCAGAAACAAATCTACAGAATGCAAATACAAATATATTACTAGAGAATACAGTTGTCGTATTCCCAATGAATGCCATCAGATTTGATATGATTAGTGTTGGTAATCGTCCCAATCGATCAGCTAGTACACCAAACAATAGTGTACCAACAACTGAACCAATGAAGAATGTTGATTGTCCCATTGCTAATTTCCAGGAATTTTGACATACCCAATTAAGCTAAACATACAGAGATGAAGATGTTTAAATAATTCCAATACAATAACTAATTGGTTATTAATCAAATTACCTCGGTTGTAATTGAATTAAAACCATAATCTAATTGATATATCCAACGATCACATTCCACCGTTGCATTACTATTGTCTGCATCTGTCGTTTGTAATCTATTAGTACAAATCGGGAGTGCATCAACATCTTCAATTGATTTATTTACATAATTTTCGTCATAGCACCTGCAACATAAATAAATCTCGTTAATAACCTAATGGATTGCATTTGTTGACGGAAAATGATAGTAAGTACAGTCTAAATATAAATTAATTGTTTCATACCAATGTGCCGGTACAAAGCCAATTATTGTTTGTGAGTAATAGTGCATTGACGATAATACATTTATTACACAGAACAGGCCCATCAACATAAATTGATACCGATGAAAATCACCACACTTATACAGCATCGTATCAAAATCCATTATCAATTCTTTGGTTGTGTAGTTCACAAGAAAGTAAAATTGATTTGAATATATAACCGAATTTTTTGTCTTATTGATTTATAAAATAAAATAATCTTCCGTTAATTTGTCCAATCACTTTTATTAATTATACTCATTACTTTGTATTCCTTAACGAATTTAATTTTTTACGTTCACGATCTATTGACCGATCAACTGAATTAGTTACGAGTAAATTACATTAAAATATAATGCAAGTTTAACGAAATTATTATCAAAACGTTATGCATTTTACGTTTACCAAGGTCAATACTTAATATTTCTTAATAAAGTTTCACTTTTTAGTTAAAACACTTTTGATAAATTAAATTATGTCATTAGAATCGTAATAGAATTGATATTGTACTTATTATAGAACGCGAAATTTGAATAGAAACTAATCGCGTATTGTTTTGATTTAAATATAGAACTTAAAATTAAATCGTTTTCTTTGAAAAATTCACATCCTATCACTTCTGGATTACAACCATAACTGAATTATAAGGAATGATCACAATTGAAAAAGTATCATCATTCGGTAATGCACACATATTCGAATTGTTATATTTAAACGACAAATAAAAAGTAAAATAAATTTTTTTAATTAAAATAAGACATGCAATTTTTCCGGCGTCGCATACATTGAACTTGAAATTCTATATCGCAGACCATTTGGATTTATCATTTTACATTTTACAGAATGAGACATTGAAATACATAAGCGCATCAATTTATGTACATTTTTCTCAATATCATCCATAAATCATTAGTGGTGCACATTCTTATACAATCAAATTTAAAATACTCGAAGTCACTGATCGTGTATAGAATTCATTGTTTGATTGTGGTAATCCATTGTCATTAAAACAACATGCATTTAATTATAATTTTTGAATTACTTATTATACAGTTCTATTTTGATAAAAAATAAAATAAAATATTCTAAGTGAATTAAAAGCTTAGTAAGTAAACATACTCTACGTATTATGTCGATTGTGTACATTTTTAACTAAATTATATTCTCTTGAACGTTATTTGCAATTTCCTAGTCTTTAGTAACTGTCACTTTCATGATTTAAATTTTAAATATTATTGAGTGTATTACCACAAGCCAGATTGTAGACAATTATGTTCAATTTTGAGTTGTATTACATCGCCGATATTTAGCCCAATCGGTTGGTTTTTATTGATAAACTGAATGTAATGATATTCCAGCTATAAGACAATTACCATTAAACTCGTCCAATCTATTCTCTTCAGAGATATTTTCTAGGTAATTGTTATGTAGGTAATATAATGCCAAACGTCGTAAAGATGACATTTTTAATTCTCACCAGAAGTGAATATTCAGCTCATTAAGAAGTAGAAATTATCATTTGAAATCAATTAATATTCACCTAGTTTATAGGTATAACGGTCAATGCCAGGGCCATTATTTCGTTATGTATATTTAGATCAGCCACATTTTTTACATTGAATTAGTTTATGTAATAAGCGTAGGACGAATGTAATCAATTGTTATATGTTGTATGAATAAAAGTAAAATGATTAATATTACATTTGTTGCCGAGCAAAGGAGCGGTTGCTAATTATTAATAAATCAAAAGTGTATGCATATGTAAGATTTGAGAGCAATGAAAGTGAAAGGTATATACAAATGATATCTGTGGTATAATTCGTACAGTTGAATCTAATTGCTATCCATTGATATTGAAAGCAAAAATTACGTTAGCCAAAGGGTATCTTTTTAAGGCAGACAAATACGACGTAATCGATTAAAACCCGACGCATGTTAGCATTACTCTCTTTAAAATCTGTGGAATTCTGCAAATATTATTAACAATTTATGGACATTACATATGTATGTACCTACATATTTGTTCAACATCCCTCGAATACAATCATGGTCAAATAATTTCAAATAGTCTAGCATTGTATAATTCAAATAAAAGAGACTAGACAACGTTTAGTCAATGTGCATTTAAATTGTTGGCAAAAAAAAAAAAATTGGAACTCGTATTCGCATAGTTTCAATCGCAATTACATTAGTTGGATACATGTTAACGTCATCTTGGACTAAAAGAGTGAAAGACTTGGCAGTTCGAAGAACGACCTTTACAATTCGCATAATCACCTCATGTATACAACATTTTGTACATAATAAAATATTTCATGTAAAATGTAATAATCAACTGTAAATCATTCATTCGATATTACCTTTATTGCATAAGAACGTGAATAAATGATTCCGTATCAATAATATATCATATGAGAAGAGAAAGTAAAATTAATTTTTATTTAAAATGATTAAGTAGAATTAGATCGATGTAGTTCAAGTACATTCAATCATCACTGATCGTAATTAGGTCAAATTCGAATAAGAACGGTTAAAGAATTCTTTCGAAGGTCATTTCTTTTTCTGCCGACTTACTGTATCAGATTAACCTAATTAATGCTGGTGCAATATAAAATATTTGTTCTGTTGCAAGATATTCACGTGAAATGTGCACGAACAGTTTTTTTTTTTTTTTAAATAAATTGGTTTCTACTTAAGTTTTATTACAGGTACAATAACGTACTGACCTTCTTACAAGATTGGAAATTGGTGTAAGAAAAAAATGGCCAAATGTTACTAAGTGATATTTTATATTAAAAATAAATGTTATCTGAAATAAAACTGAACTTATTAATTATTATCGTTCAACATTTATAGATTATGAGATGCATGAACCTGTCGGTTTGATTCTCAAGAGATATTTATTAAAAATAATAAATGTACGTAACGCATAAAATGTCAGTGCGTTTATATTCTGGTTTTGTATTTCATAAAAATACACCTCAACTGTAATATAATGTCAACGAGCTCTTGGCCAGTCATGTGCAATTCCTGGTTAAAGCTTCACTGTAGTAAACTTCAATCAATTTTCCATATCAATAAATTAATAACTTCTATTAAAACAATATTCGTATAATATGACATGAAGATATTTTAAACAATGTTGCACTTAATTTAATTAATATGATGCAAATTACAAATTATTATGTCAAACAATTAAACGATCAATTCAATCAAATCTGGAGAATAGAAATCTTAAATTCATTTGCCACGATTCATATGCCATCAATGATTTGAAAATCTTGATCGACTGTTAGAAGATGATGGTAACAACAGAATCAATTTTATATTGTAAATGATCTGATGAGTGCAATGGATCACATCTGATTATATCTTTAAATGAATTTTTAATTAATCCGGTCCCATATGCGTATACGATTTTGTTAAGAAATACTCATCCAACGTCCAATTGAAGCGTATTCATTGAGGTGTGGTATGGATGGCACAATTGACAACAACCATAATAACAAAGTTGAACTAATTTTCAATACCATTTTTTGCTGAGATAAACAAGATATATTTTAAATGCAATTCGTTGTTTATTTATTATCGTTGATAATGATGCGCATCCATACAAGAAATGTCCAAGTTCAAATTGGACGTAATTTGTCACCTTATGCAACGACAATGTAATTACTTAATTACGGATCGATTAGAAGAAAACGATATCTTAGACATTGCTAGTTAATATTTCATAGATTATTGTTTGAACAAACGGCACAATTGTGAAGAAAATTTCCTCATTTCACCTGTAAATTATATGAAATGGTGAACAATGATTTTATTCGAATATACTCATATGAAATTCAAGGTATTATAATATATTCAGTGCAATTCTATGCTACCATTTATTGACCTAGTACTACAATAACCGCCAAATATGAGGTGGTCTATTGTATCCATAGCCTGTTAATTCCTATAGATAAATTAAATGTAATCAATGTACGAGATGACTTAATTGGATTTATTTGGTTTTAATAACGTTGATCGCGATCCGATTATTATCCATTACTCTTATGCGTTAACATTACCATTGCCTATTACCACCTCTCATGTTTAACATAGTGATGCGGATTTTTTTTTTCTTTTAACGAAACTAGTTTATTGTTGGGGTAAAAATTTTTTGGTATAAATTGATCCGATTAATTTGAATTAAGCACAGTCGTTCAATTGTTTTTATCTGAGAAACAGTAACAGGCAATCATTTTGAAAATGGCATTCAAGGTGTGTACTACTTGTGGATTATAATTATAAAACAGTTTCAACTTTGGATTCTGGATATGTTTTTAGTGAATTATTAATTTATAATATTATTTATAGTTCTTGACCTTCTGCGCTATTGTCGCCGTCGCCCGTGCTGGAGTCCTCCCAGCTGCTGTCAGCTATGCTGCTCCAGCCGTCACCTACTCCCATGCTGCTCCAGCAGTTTACTCCCATGCTGCTCCAGCAGTCTACTCTCATGCTGCTCCAGCTGTCACCTACTCTCATGCCGCTCCAGTAGCATATGCTGCTGCCCCAGTCGTAGCCAAATATGCTGCTCCAGTTGCCACCTATGCTGCTGCTCCAGTTGTTGCCAAATACGCTGCTCCAGTCGCTTATGCCGCTCCAGGTAATAATCCAAAATTCTCAAAATCTTTGAATGCAATCGAATAACCGATTCATCAATTTCATTAACAGTTGCCAAGGCTGTTGTTGCTGAAGAATACGACCACAACCCACAATACTCATTCGCTTACGATGTTCAAGATGGTTTGACCGGTGACTCAAAGAGCCAACACGAAACCCGTAGCGGAGATGTTGTTCAAGGATCATACTCAGTTGTTGATCCAGATGGCACCAAACGTACTGTCGATTACACCGCTGATCCACACAATGGTTTCAACGCTGTTGTCCACAAAGAACCATTGGCCCACAAAGTCGTTGCTGCCCCAGTTGTTGCCAAATATGCTGCCCCAGTTGCCACCTATGCTGCTGCTCCAGTTGTAGCTAAATACGCTGCTCCAGTTGCCACTTATGCTGCTGCCCCAGTTATTGCCAAGTACGCTGCTCCAGTTGCTTATGGTGCCCCAATCGCCAAATATGCTGCCCCAGCATACTACCATTAAATTAAAGTAACACGTACCTAATTTATCTATAATTAGCTCATAAATTATGATGTTACCTCTTTAATTTATAAGCAAACGATTTTGCATAAAAAGCGTTCAAGAATACACTGAAATTTAATTCAACGCAAAAAATTTTTTATTTTTATTTCATATCGTGAGCTACCACAGAAAATTCATTATAATATTGCATTTATAGATGTTTAACATAATCACTTAGGTTTTCTGGCGAAGTTGTTGTCAATATGTACTATCATTTAGTTAGGATACATTTCATTTAATAACTCCGCCGTTTTTCTATTATCAAGTATTGTCAGATGGTTTCCTTCCACGAAATGAACATCAACAGGATGCTCAGTATATAAAGATAAATCATAATCTTCGGCAATTTCCAATACTGACATTTCGGTCGGTCGAATTAAAGTAATTTGTGTTTTCAATTTTTCTGGGAACACAAATTCAACCAACACCATTTTTATCCTATTGAATACAGCAAGAATCAATGTACGGAAATAATTTTCAGAATAGACAATTTCTCCCTTCGCAATATCAAAGAATTTATCAACTCTTCTATCCATCGTTGGAATGGACATAAATAATTTAAATAATTCGGCACTATTTTCATTTGGAAACATAAGTTTTGAAATTGTTGTCATCAATACCGAATGAATAAGGGTATCATCCACCTTACCACCAGCAGTATGACCACGAGCCAAATGGCCCAAGAATTCAGGAGAGCCATCAATTATTACTAACTTACCGGAATAGCCACGATCCTCCAAATATTTAACTAAATGAAGTGCTATAACTGATCCAAATGAGTAACCAACAACGTAGAATTTCTTTGATTTCTTCACAACTTCAGTTAGAATATCCTATAATCAATCATTCCTATATAATTACGAATTCAAGTACAATGAAATTTAAAATTCTTACGTCTTTAATTCTATCCACCACTGCCTTTATATCGATACATGTAGCGGTATCGTACAATTGTCTTATAAAGACTGGCATTTCCAATGCACCTGATATAACATCCCAATTATAACTAGCAATACCTTCGACACCTGGTATAATAACCATGTTGCATGGAGAGTCATCAGACATATTTAATGTTTTTAATCTAATGTATTTTTTAGTTCCACTAGATTCATCTCCAATGGAGCCTATCAACCATTCCATACCAATTTTACGATTTTCAGACATTAATTTGGCAGAAGAAGATCCAACACCTTTCTCTCGATCTTCCGCATATTCTAGTAATTTGGCAAATGTTAATGTTCGCAGATCTTGTGGACTCAAGAATAATTCAAATTCTCTTTCTAATGTTTGATTGATTTCAACTGCCATAAGAGAATCCATTCCTATTTCTGATAGCGTTGATTCAATTGATACAGATTTAATATCACGGATTCCCATTATATACATTACAGCCTCAATTGGATTACGCTTGCCACTGCTCATACGTTTCTCTGCTACTACCATACTAGCAACAATCGGTTCGTCCGACGTAAGAAGAGAGTCAAGTTCTGCCAAACAGGATGAAATCCTTTGTTGAAGAGTGCCACCAATTTCCAGATCTATTTTATTCTCGGCCATATCAGCAACTAATCCGACTTCACCAACGGCTCCCCATTGGATTGCTTTTCCTGGTAGGCCTTGAGAATGTCTTTGTTCGATAATGCGTTCCATTACGGAATTAGCCATACCATAATTACTCTGACCAGCATTGCCACGACCACAAGATACACTAGAGAACACAACAAAGTGTTGCAATGATGGACACATCTTACGAGACAATTCATCCAAATAGATGGTAGCCATTGCTTTCGGACCCAATGATTTTGAGTATTTCTCTGCTGTTTGATTTTCCATCATACTATCTTGTAGAATAACAGCTAGATTGAAAATACCACCAATATGACCTAGACTTTGAGCATCCTTCAACAATTTTTCGCAACCAGCTTTTGTTGTTATGTCATCAGTATTCACTTTCACTACACATCCATAAGTTTCCCAGATACTGAAATATAATCGTTTATTGTAATATACTATCTTGATTGCAACAGCATTGTTACCTAATGCGATATGTCTGATATGGTCTGGATAGGCCTTTGCTTGAGCTCAAAACAAATTTCTTACAACCTCTGGTCATCATCCAATCAACTAATTCCAATCCGAAACCTCCTAAACCACCTGGAATAACGTAAACTAATTCAGGATCAAAATAAACTCGTTGTCTAACACTCATAGGCAAAGTAACTGCTGCATCAGGAGTATCACGAACTCTTAAAACTACTTTGCCAATATGCTTAGCACTTGCCAAGAAACGGAATGCATGTTCAATTTCATTGGCATTATAAACGGTTGTGGGAAGAGGTTGAATGATGCCGCTATTTATATCACGAGTTATTAAATCATACAGTACCTAAAATATTAAACACATAATTTATAATTTGATCAGATTGTTTAATTGATATTGAATCTGTTTCTTACCTTTCTTGTCTCTGCTGCATCGGCTGAATTCAAATTGTCGACGGCAGTTACAGAGAAAGATATTTCATGCAAGAAGTGGCCCAAACCAATTTTACTATCATTTGATATATCGAATTTTCCAATTTCCAAGAAATGACCCCGGTTACCTAAGCATCGAATTGATGCCGTTAATTTGTCTTCAGCCAAAGAATTTAATACATAGTCAACTCCCTTAGCTCTCGTTCTCATACGAATCATTCTTTCAAAAGATGTGTCTCTGGAGTTGCCGATGTTTTCAGCTGTAAAATTTTAATATTGGCTAATAATTAACACTCTAACAAGCTTTTTTAATTTTTAAAATTTGCCTTTTAGAGTTGGGAACGTCTTTAACAAGAATTGTTTTTTCTGTTCCGTTGATACAGTCGTATATACCTCCAGACCATAAGCAATTGCTACTCTAATAGCTGCTAATCCAACACCACCAGTACCTGCATGAATTAATATGGATTTTCCTTTGCGAATTTGAGTAGATCGGAAGAATGCTGAATAAACGGTTAAATATACAACTGGAACTGTTGCAGCCTGTTCCATAGTCCAGGTTTTTGGAACTTCCCAATAAGAGTCCGGTTTTCCAATAACTCTTGACGCAAGACAACCACCGAGAATAAATCCCATTACACGTTTTCCCATATCTGTGACTCCCGAATACTCAAGACCAAGAATACACTCTTCATCAATTCGATTAAGATCAAAAATATCAGATGTTAATCTTCCAGTTGATATCATAATATCACGGAAGTTGAGAGCTGCATACTGTATGTTTATACCATGTGGATTTGCAGACTGCCTTAACGGTCCTTGCACCCACGTCAATGATGTCAAATCGCCCTTAGATAATGCATTACCATACACATGTGATTTTTGAGGTTTTTCGCTTAAGTCTTCGGTCAATTTCAAATGCCTGTAAGTACCCCATTGGCCCTAAATAATCATAATTAGAGTTAGTTTCAAAACGAAACAAAATCACCACATGAATACCTTTCTATAAACATTGATTGCTAATCCGATTTGTAGTTGGGATTTATAGAACCCATGATCTGGATTGAATGGTGGAGCTGACGGATCATCAACAAATACACAAGTAATAAATTTGCCATCAGGTTCTCTTCGTAAGCAATTCACTAATCCCATGATACCAGATGCCGGTTCATTTTGAGAATAAAGAATAATATTATTTGTTTTGGGTAATGATTTTAGTTTATTAAGCCATTCGAATTTATGATCCTCTATTGATACCTTAACTGTTGAAGTAGTCAAAGTGATACCCCTATGTACTTTTTGTAATAAAACGAGTGTTTCGTCATCAGTTTGGAACATACTGATTAATTGGAATCCATTTGGAATTTTGTATTCGTTATACTTTGTAAAAACAGCCTCCCGAGAAACTAAATACCCATTACTTATTAATGCTTTCTGAACTTCTGACACTACATCTGGACGAGCGGAACACCTTGGAGCAATCACAATCAGATAGTCAGTAACTTTAGATAACTTAGCATTATCAACATAAATATTATCAATTGTAATTTCATTCGGTGACAGTAGCATCAGATCACCAGTTACTAAAGGTAAATCCTCAATTGCCATTTTAAACAAATCAATGATGGGTGTCAGGTTATCTAAATCACTTTCAACTATTTTCATTTGTAATGTTGGGATATTCTCCAAGACAATTTGTGACACAAGCCGAGCAACTTCTGTTTTTGGCAGTTTCGGTGGATTCAAATTCGAAATGAATTTGTATGATTCTAACACTGGGAATCCTGGTGCTTTACGACGTGGAACGGTATTAGCTGTCAAACCGATAATTTCAATTCCACCGCTTTTAATAGTTTCTAATTCCTTATTAGCAAATACTTCTAAATAACTGTTCTCAGGATCCAAATTCTTTATCAATTCAATATGTTCTTGACTATTGATTCTGACCTTACGGATGCGAGTTGGTAATGCAAGGGATCTTGAATCTTTGCCAATTATTTGCATTTGTAACATAGCATCCATAAACGGTACAAAATTATTACTATCCCATTTAATCTTTCCATATAAACCATCCGGTCTTGCTTCAATAACATTTTTAAATGCACCGAAATAGTGATATCCCCTAAGCCTCAATTCCTTATAAAAATCTCTTGTATTCAATAATGGTACATTTGATTTGGGCGCTGCCGGGAGTTCCTCTTTCGATACAGTTTTATCATATTCCCTAACTATACCAGTAACAACAACTGATTGTCCATCTGTGATCTCAAAACGTCCAGATCCCAAGTGAAGTCGCACTACCAATTCTACTTTGGTACCACTTTGTAACGTGGTTGCTCTTAGGAAACGAATATCTTCAAATTCCACATTAACCTCATAGTATATCGGTTCCTTTAGTAATGCAAAAGTTTCCCACGCTAATAGAAGATAACCCGTTGCTGGATATAATATTCTGCCGTCGATGGTATGACCTTCAATAAAATCACTCTCACTATCATTTAAGGTCACAACAGTTTTACGTTCAAAATGTTGAGCTTCTGCCTCGAATTTCGTTACATGCCAATCAACTGAATGATCCCATCTAATCAGAGGACTGATCATTGGTGTTCCTCGAGCAACTGGAAACTCTATTGTTGGGTATAATGGCAGAAGGTTCATATTCACACCATAAGCAAACAATTTCCCTAACGCGCCTAAGAAAAAGTAATGATTTGTCTTATTACCTCTTTGCGTTAAAGGAACATGAGCAGCTTTCGGCATGGCTTGTTTTAAAACTGCCTGTAATAAGCCGTGCGGTGCAACTTCAAGTGTTACAGAATTGGATGGTAATGAGGCAATTGTTTCTTCGAATAGTACAGAGCTGAGCAAGTTATTCGTATGATATTCAGGTGAACTATATTTCGCTTCTTCTCTATTCCACATTGCTTTCGGAACGCTTGAACACAGCCATTTTTCAGATCGTTTCTTTGGCGTTGGTATAATCTCTCGTAATTTCTTCAATAAGTTAGGTCCCATATCTTTGATGTAACGTGAATGGTAAGCAATATTTGAACATGCAACTTCCTTAGCAAAGATTCCTTTGCTCTTCAACTCGCTTACGAATTTTTGAATTTCAGCTTCAGGTCCCGATAAAGTGCAAGATTCAGGACCATTATGGCATGCTATTTCTATGGTTGCTGGAACCATACCCTTTATCATCTGATAACCCAAACCAACAGCAGCCATAGCGCCTCGAATTTTATCTGTTTCTAAACTTGCCATACCACGAGAATATGCAGCTAAGAGCATTTGCTCTGGGGTTATAGTTCCATCGGCATAGGCACAGCCTAATTCACCCACAGAGTGACCAACATAATAATCTGCTTGGATATCCAACATACGAAGTATATTCGTAATGGCAATTTGAATTGCAGCAATTCCAACAAATGAATGAACAATATTGTTAAATTTGTTCTCTGGATCAGTGATGATTTTAATTAAATCTAAATTTTTAGTAAGCAGAACTTTGTGCAATGATTCAATAGTTGCACGGAATGCTGGAATCTGCATCATAGCTGTGGCCATTTCAGTCCATTGTGAACCCATTCCACTGTAAACCCAAACAATTGGTCTCTTTGTACCAGAATAATACTGAGTCTCTCGCTGTATACACTTAGCATTATCATTAGGTTGATGTTCAACGAGTGCAAATCCCCTATAGAGGTAACCTTTAATTGGTTCTTTCTGAATGTTATGCATTAAAGCAACTTGTTCAATATCCAACGGTTTGCTAGTTAAATCATTGCAAAATACTTCTAATGCCTCTTCAGTACGTCCAGACCAATTCACCAATCGTGGTAAAGTATCAGCAGGTGCTCCATAATTAACCTTTTCCTTAGTATTAGCCAACAACAAACAATGTACATTGGCACCGCCGAAACCGAAAGAATTAGCAGCTACTAAAGGTCCTTCTAGTGGTGTCACATCAGTTACCACTTTCATTCGACCTTTAACTAAAGCGTCAACCGTATGCTTAGGAGTTTTATAATTAATATTTGGTCCTATAAGTCCAGTTTCGAAAGCAAGTACCACTTTAGCCAAAGACAATACACCAGAAGCAGACTCAGTATGACCGACATTAGATTTCACCGATCCAACCATCAGTGGCCTCTTTCGATTTTTGCAGAAAATTTCATCGATAGCAAAACATTCTTCTGAATCGCCGGCTTTTGTTCCAGTACTATGAGCTTCTACATAATTTACAGTAGTCGGATCAATATTCAAATCGTTATAGAACTCTTCCATCAAACGTCGTTGAACCTCGCCTGACGGATATGTGATACCCTGTTGTTTAAAACCATCACAGTTACTCTTAGAATATAGAAGTGTACCATAGGAACGAATCGCAAGTTTTCGACGTTGAAGAAATATACTACAAATTGTTTCGGAACGAGTATAGCCGTGAGCTTCATCATCAAATGGTAAACAGTACCCATCATCTGCAAGTACACCAAGCCTATTCCGGTAATCAATATTTAAATCAATATATTATAATTTTGATAAATTATTTTACGTTACCTAACAAATTGCAGTGTTACATATGGTGAGAGAATAATATTAGTACCAGCAACAATTGCTGAATCAATTTCACCATTACGTAACGCATTGAATGCCAAATCCAAGGCATACATAGAACTACTACAAGCAGTATCCACAACAATTGATGGACCTTCTAATCCCAAACAGTATGAGACTCGATTAGCCAACATAGCACGAGCACATCTGTAGAGAAATACGAATTTTATTAATTGATATTGAAAGAAATATTGTCTATACTGTACCCAGTGATTCCGAAACCACCTGAATCCAATTTCTCATAAACCCATGTTTTCTCAGACTCACAGAAACATGCACCAACATATACACCGGTGCAAGATCCACGAAGTGACGACGGATTAATACCTGCATCAAGAATGGATTCAAAAGCTTTTTCAATCAACATTCTACATTGAGGATCCATAACATGAGCTTGTTTGTAATGAACTCCAAAAAATGTCGCATCAAACTTATCCAGATTACTAATCTTTCCTATCCGTTGTGGAATTTCATGAGTGAATCCAGACCATGATGTTTCAATAGGGCTTACCATGTCAATCTACAAAATTTTATTCGAAATCATGTACTTTTTTGGAGAATCCTGAATTTAGTCAAAACCCACCTTATTATATAAATGGTGACGAAACTCGGCTATATTCTCCGAATTTGGGAAATGACCAGCTACGCCTCCAATAACAATTTCATTCTCAGGATTATCAACCACCACACGATGTCTCCGTATATTATTGGGATTACCCTTAAGTATTTGTTCTCTTAATTTTTGTTCCATTGTTTTTGGTTATCAAATATTTCACGAATTGGGTAGCTCAGAAAATTAATTTTATGTTTTATTTAACAAATTCACTTGTTGCAATTGGTATCCAATTGGCTTTAACTGCGCAATTGAATGTGAAGTGCATTTCATTCCAGGCTTTTATATGTGCACATAAATTAATGCAAAACTCATTTATTTTCAGTGAATTAATCTAATTACCTATTACGAAATAATTGCTCTAGGATTTACATTTTTTGATCGTTTCATTCAATTACTTAGTAATTGTCTTGTGCGTATTTTAATTGTTACTTAAAATTATTAAACCTTGTGAATGTGACCATCTTTGTCACGTTTTATCATTAACCTACTTGCAGTATTCAAATGTACGCAGTTTAATAATGCTTGTAGTTTTGTTTTACTAGGAAAATATTTCTTACCGATTTTGTAAATAGAAAGTAGTGTAAAGGGATTATTAATTAAGTAATTTTGTATTTATTGAATTAACCTTTGAATTACCAAAATTTTAATGAAATTGTGTGCCTCGTCCTTTTTCTATCTTAATTATAATTGTCCTATAATATGAATTAATTGCTATTTAATTAAAACTAAACTTGAATGCGATAATGACTTCGGAATCCTTGGTTTGATTCCAGAGTAGGATCAAGTTCATTGAGAACATTTGCCAATTTGGGATTTTCAAGTATTGTACTGTGATTGCCTTCAACAAAACGCAATTGAATCGGTTGCTCAGAATGATTAGACAATTTGTAGTCTTCATCGATTTCCACAACGGCTACATCCGATGGACGAATTAAAGTGATTTGAGTTGATAGTTTCTCTGGAGCAGCAATATCACCGAACAACATTTTTAGTCTATTGAAAAGTGCTGTTGCCATCAAACGAAGATATTTCTCCGAGTAAGTGTGTTGATTTCTTGACATGTCAATCATTTTTTCCACTCGTTTATCCATTGATGGGATGCCCATCAACACTTTTCTCAACTCCTCAATATTCTCATCTGGGAATATATTATTTGCAATTGCCGTTAACAACATAATCTGTATCATATCGTCATTTAGTGATGATCCGGTAAGATTATGGCCGTATGCTAACTGCTTCAAGAATTTTGGAGCTCCATCGATTAATACCAATTTACCATTGAAACCACATTCTTCGAAATACTTTACTAATTCCATAGCGACAAATGTTCCAAAGGAATATCCTACAATGTAGAACATTTCCGATTTCTTCACGATGTCATTTAATACCACCTAAAAGGAAAGAAAGTGTTAATCTTAAACATACAATGGACAACTTTCCGAAAATTTTATTTACATCCTTTAGGTCGTCCACAATTGATTTCATATCCGTATTGGAGTAAGTGTTAGTGAGTTGCAATACAAATGCAGGCATTTTGAGTGCTCCAGCAATTTCTTGCCATGTTGATCCAGCGACACCTTCAATGCCGGGAATAATTACCATACTGCATTGGAATTTCTCAGCCATATTAAGTGTTTCCAACCGGACTAGATTCTTGTATGCCGTTGATTCATCGCCGAGATTTCTAAGCATCATGTCCATGCCAACTTTACGATTCTCAATAGCAATTTTTAATTTGGCTGTCTCACCAGCAGATTCTCGTTCTTCAGCATATTCTTGTAACTTGGCGAATGTTAAAGATCGCAAATCTTGTGGACTCAAGAATAATTCGAATTCTCTCTCCAATGTTTGATTGATTTCAACTGCCATAAGAGAATCCATTCCCATGTCTGATAACGATGATTCCATTGATACTGATTTAATATCTCGAATACCCATAATATTCATAACTGCCTCGACCGGATTATTTCTACCACCAGATAATCGTTTCTCTGCTACGACCATACTTGCAACAATTGGTTCACTTGAAGTTAATAGTGGGTCCAATTCTACTAAACAAGATGATATTCTTTGTTGTAATGTACCACCAATTTCCATATCAATTTTATTCTCTTGCATATCAGCAACTAATCCGACTTCACCAACGGCTCCCCATTGTATTGCTTTTCCTGGTAGGCCTTGAGAATGTCTTTGTTCGATAATGCGTTCCATTATGGAATTAGCCATACCATAATTACTCTGACCAGCATTTCCACGACCACAAGATACACTAGAGAACACAACAAAGTATCGCAAGAAGGGACACATCTTACGAGACAATTCATCTAAATAGATAGTGGCCATTGCTTTTGGTCCCAATGATTTCAAATATTTCTCTGTACTTTGATTCTCTAACGTACAATCTTGTAAAATAACAGCCAGATTGAATATACCACCAATATGACCCAGTTTTTGAGCATCTTTCAACAGTTTTTCGCATCCTATCTTTGTTGTTATATCATCTGTGTTCACCTTCACTATACATCCATAAGTTTCCCATATACTGAAATGAAGTTAGAATTTATATACATGTTCCAATAATCAATACCGTTGTTACCTTATGCGATATGATTGATATGGTTTAGAGAGGCCTTTACTTGAACTCAAAACGAATTTCTTGCAGCCTCTGGTCATCATCCAATCAACTAATTCTAATCCAAATCCTCCTAAACCACCAGGTATGATGTAAACCAATTCTGGATCAAAATAGACTCGAGGTCTAACTCTAACAGGCAATGTCAGTTGTGCTTCAGCTGTCTCTCTTATTTTCAGAATTACCTTTCCTATATGTTTTCCACTGGCTAAGAAACGGAATGCCTGTTCAATTTGATTTGCGTTAAATACAGTTGTAGGCAAGGGCTGAATTACACCATTAACTAAATCGCGCCGAATAATATCGTACACTTCCTATAAATAATTAATTAGTTACATACTAAATTACATGATTATAAACATTACCTTTCTTCGTTCAAAAGTATCAGAGAATAAATTATCTACTGATGTTGCATGGAATGAAACTTCATGCAAGAAATGACCTAAACCAATCTTACTGTCATTTGAAATATCGAATTTTCCAATTTCTAAGAAATGACCACGTCTACCCAAACAGCGAATAGAAGCAGTTAATTTGTCTTCAGACAACGAATTGAGCACATAATCTACTCCCTTTCCATTAGTTCTAACACGAATCATATTCTCGAAGGATGTATCTCGAGAATTGCCAATATTCTCGGCTAAATTTAAAAGAAAATTTGAATATAAGCTTAACAGTTTGCATAATTTATACCTTTCAATGATGGATAAGTTTTCAATAAGAACTGTTTCTTCTCTTCGGTAGATACTGTAGTATACACTTCTAAACCGTAAGCGAGAGCAACTCGAATTGCGGCCAATCCTACTCCACCGGTACCAGCATGGATCAAAACGGATTTCCCCTTTTGAATTCTAGTAGTCAAGAAGAAAGCTGAGTATACTGTGACATATACTACAGGTACAGATGATGCTTGTTCAAGAGTCCATCCTTTTGGTACTTCCCAATAAAGCTCAGGTTCTGCAATTACTTGAGACGAAAGTGCACCTGATAACACGAATCCCATAATCCGTTTTCCCTCCATATTGATACCAGAATATTCAAAGCCAAGAATACATTCTTGTTGAATTCGATTAGTTCCGAATACCTCTACACTCAAACGTCCCGTTGAGAGCATAACGTCTCGGAAATTCAAGGCAGCAAATTGCACATCGACATTCAGTGGTTGCTTGATTTTACCTAGTGGCCCTTGAACCCATGATAATGAAGATAAGTCACCCTTTGTCAAGGTATTTCCATAGACATGCATCTTTTGAGGTTTCTCAGTGGGATCTTCTTGCAATTCCAAGTGCCTGTATGTACCCCATTCTTGCTGCAATTTACAAATTATAAGAAGATTAAAGATATTATGTTTAAGTAAGATGCACCCAATTACCTGTCTGTAGACATTGATAGCTAATCCTAATTGTAATTGAGTCTTGTAGAAAGCATTATCCGTATCGAATGGTGGTGCTGTTGGATCATCAATGAACACACAAGTAATTAACTTGCCGTCAGGTTCTTTACGCAAGCAATTCACCAACCCGATTATTCCCGAAATTGATTCATTTTGTGAATAGAGAATGATATTAGAAGATTTGGAAGTTGTCTTCAGTTTATTAAGCCACTCAAATTGCTGATCTTGTAACGAAACCTTAATGACTGCTTGAGATGTATAGATTTTGCGCCTGGCCTTTTGTAATAAAACTAATGTTTCATCTTCAGTAGGGAACAATCCCACCAATTGGAATCCATGTGGAACCACGAAATCATTAGCAATTATACCCAACGGTTCACGAGATATCAAATAAGCATTTTCGAGTAAAACATTCTCAATTACATTTATTAAATCCGGTCGTGATGAACACTTTGGTGCTATCACCATTAAGTAATTAGATAATGTAGATAATTTTCCATCTTCCACATGAATATTACTAACATTAACTTCATTTGGAGACAAAAGCATAAGATCACCGGTAATAAGAGGTAAATCTTCTAGTGCCAATTTGAACAAATCAATCACTGGTGTTAAGTTATCCAAATCGTTTTCAACTACTTTTACTTTCAAAATTGGATTATTTTCTAAGGCAATCTGTGTAATAATGCGCGCTACATCAGACTTTGGTAATATTGGTGGGTTCAAATTAGAAATGAATTTATATGATTCCAATACAGGAACACCTGGTGGTTTTCTACGAGGAACAGTGTTTGCATGCATTCCTATGATTTCAATGCCACCACATCTTAAAGTTTCCAATTCCCTGTTTGCAAATACTTCGAAGTAGGGATTTTCTGGATCAAGACTGGATGCTAAACGCATATGTTCTTTGCAATTGATTCTCATCTTTCGGATACGAGTCGGTAACATTAGAGATCGTGAATCTTTACCAATAATTTGGATTTGCATGAGACCATCCATGAATGGTACAAAGTTAAGATCGGCCCATCTAACTTTTCCATATAATCCGTCACTGCGAGCTTCCAATACATTTCTAAACGCGCCATAGTAATGGTATCCACGAAGCCGCAGTTCCTTATAAAAGTCCTTCATTGGCATTATAGGAGCGTTTGTTTTTGGTAGTTCAGGAAGTTTCTCTAATGGTTGAGCATTCTCCATTTCGCGGATTAAACCAGTAACAACCGTAGATTGACCTTCTGTTACTTCAAAACGTCCTGTTCCAATATGAATACGAACAGTGAAGAAAATTTCGACATTCTTCTGCATAGCAGTGGCTCTTAAGAATCGAACGTCTTCAAATTCTACATTTACATCGAAATATATTGGGCCTTTCAATAAACCCATTGCTTCCCAGACCAATTGCAAATAAGCCGTTGCCGGGAAGAGAATACGCCCATCTATTGTATGGCCTTCAATGTAATCGTTATCTTGATCACCCAACACAACCCTAGTTGTTCTTTCTCCACTCTTTGTGGTTCTTTGTAACTCGAATTTGGTGACGAACCAATCGGCTGAATGATCCCATCGAACCAAATGACTGATCATAGGTGTGCCACGTGAAACAGGAAACTGTACTGGTGGATAAAGTGGCTGAAGGTTCATGTTAACGCCATTCATAAATAATTTACCTAAGGCATTAAGGAAGAAGTGATGGTTCGTTTTATTGCCTCTATGTGTCAATGGGACGTGTACTGCCTTAAGCATTGCCTTTTTGAGAATGGCTTGTAATAAACCATGTGGTGCAATTTCAAGAGTGACAGAATTGTAAGGCAATGTAGCGATTGTTTCTTCGAATAGTACAGAGCTGAGTAAATTATTTGTATGATATTCAGCCGAACTGTATTGAGCTTCCTCTAAGTCCCACAATGCTTTTGGAACACTTGAGCTCAACCATTTAGCAGATCGTTTGTTTGGTGTAGGAATAATTTCACGTAGTCTCTTCAACAAGTTTGGTCCCATATCTTTAATGTACCGTGAGTGGTATGCGATATTCGAGCATGCGACTTCTTTAGCAAAGATTCCTTTGCTCTTCAATTCAGCAACAAATTTTTGAATTTCAGCTTCTGGTCCAGATATGGTACACGAATCAGGACCATTATGGCAAGCAACTTCAATAGTCGATGGAACTAAGAATTTTATTTTCTGATAACCCAAACCTACAGCAGCCATAGCGCCACGAATTTTTTCCGTTTCCAAACTAGCCATACCACGGGAGTAAGAAGCTAATATCATTTGTTCACCAGTAATTGTTCCATCACCATAAGCACAGCCTAATTCACCGACTGAGTGACCAACATAATAATCTGCTTGTACTTCTAGCATACGTAGAATATCCGTAATGGCAATTTGGATTGCAGCAATTCCAACGAATGAATGAAGAATATTTTCAAATTTGTTCTCTGGATCAGTGATGATTTTAATCAAATCCAAACCTTTAGTAAGCATTACTTTATGCAATGATTCAATGGTTGAACGGAATGCTGGAATATTCATCATAGATGTAGCCATTTCACTCCACTGAGAACCCATTCCACTGTAAACCCAAACTATTGGTCGCTTTGTACCAGGATAATATTGAGTTTCTCGCTGTATGCATTTAGCATTCTCATTAGGTTGATGCTCAACAAGTGTGTATCCTCTATATACGTAACCAGTTGTTGGCTCCTTTTGAATATTATGCATTAAAGCAATTTGCTCGCAGTCCAATGGTCTGCTGGTTAAATCATCATACAGTACATTTAATGCCTCTTCTGAACGTCCTGACCAGTTGACTAAACGAGGCAATGAATCCAAAGGTGCACCATTATTAACTTTTTCTTTGGAGTTTGCCAACAAGAGACAATGAGCATTAGCTCCACCAAAACCGAAGGAATTAACTCCGACTAGAGGTCCATCTAATGGCGTAACATCAGTTACCACCTTAAGTCTTCCTTCTTCTAATGAAGTGACACCTTTTCGTGGCAAGTTATAATTTATGTTAGGCGCAATTAGACCAGATTCAAAAGCCAGTATTACTTTAGCAATCGATACTATTCCTGATGTTGATTCAGTGTGACCCAAATTAGATTTCACTGATCCTACTAGCAATGGCTTTTTACGATTCTTACAGAATATTTTATCCAAAGCAGCACATTCCTCAGGATCACCAACAACGGTTCCAGTACTGTGAGCTTCCACATAATTTAAATTCGATGGATCAAGTTTTAAATCCTCATAAAATTCTTGTAACAATTTCCGTTGAACTTCACCAGATGGATAAGTGATACCTTCTTCTTTGTAGCCATCACAATTGGTTTTGGAGTATAAAATTGTACCATAACTACGAATAGCGTTTTTACGTCGTTGAAGGAAAATGGTGCAAATAGATTCCGATCGAGTATAACCGGATGCGTTGTTGTCAAATGGAAGACAAAAACCGTTAGAAGCCAAGACACCCAATCTAATATAACAATTTAGTTAATTATGCGTACGAAAAATATAATATTCGGATAAGTTCAACATACCTAGCGAATTGAAGGGTCACATACGGATGCAATAGCAAATTAGCACCACCAATAATAGCAGCATCGATTTCACCATTTCGAAAAGCGTTGAAGGCCAGATCGAGCGCATACATTGAACTACTGCAGGCAGTGTCCACCAGTACAGACGGTCCTTGTAAACCCAGACAGTAGGATATACGGTTGGCCAACATAGCACGAGCACATCTAGTACATAATAGGCATAATATTATTGGAAGTACACTACCGGAGCTACTAATTCAATGGATAAATTAACAATTACCCAGTTATTCCAAATCCAGCTGAAGAAATTTTTTCATAGAACCAAGTTTTCTCAGATTCAGCGAAACAAGCACCAATAAAAACACCAGTTCGACTGCCGCGTAGAGTTTTTGGATTAACACCAGCATCAATAATACATTCATATGCCCTTTCAATTAATAAACGACATTGAGGATCCATAGTATGAGCTTGCTTGAAATGTACACCAAAGAAAGTGGCATCGAACTTTTCCAAATCAGATATTTTTCCCATACGTTGAGGTATTTCCGGACTGAAATGTCGCCAACGAGTTTCTAAGTTGTCTACCATATCAACCTTTACAAACAATATTTAAATTTATTAAAATTCATTTCCGCTAATGTTGACGCGAATTGAAAGTATTTTTTTGTTCAACAGTAAAAGTAAAGAATAGAATTTTTATGAGAAATCGAAACTTCGATACACTTTTAAGTTTAAACACACAATAGGGATTTGTAAGAATTTATATAAAAACTAACTAAAACTCTAAAGATTTATCACACCTTGTTATACAAATTATGACGGAATTCAGCTACATCCTTGGAATTTGGAAATCGTCCAGCTACACCACCAATAACGATTTCATCACCTGGATCAGTAGCAAGGATACGATTATTCCGATTATTATCCTTGTTATTTTTCAATAACTGCTCTCTTATTTTTTGCTCCATATTGAAAACACTTTGAATAAAACCAGTGTACCAAATACCACTTAACTTTCAATCACCACTAATATATTTCACTTATTTTTAATTCACTAGTTTCACTATTCACTTCACTTTAAGGTAATCCAAAATAGTCCAGAGTATTCCAATAGAGTAATCCAAGAGGTTAATCCGTTCAACTGGCTGACGATGGCACAATTGAACAATCTATCGAGTTGGTGGTCGCCTTTTATAGGACAAAATTGAACAACTAATTATAATAATTTGCAGTTATGCTAGAATAAGAAACGATTAATTGAAAATGCATAGTACTATAAGGCTTACTAGAAAAGCCCTCGGTAAAGTTCAATGTTAGATTAACCATTATAATTTATGTAAATTTAACATTTGTCGTGAATTTTGAATTGAGTTAATACACCTAAAAGTCTGCTGTGACAATAGTCCGGTTGATTAGAAATGCGATCAAATTTACCGGATCCAAACATAACTTATGCTAAAACTAATGAAGAATAGGAACGGATAGAAAATATTAATTTATAGTCAAGTATATTCATGCATTTAATTAAAGTACAATTAACCCGTTTATATTAGAATATTTTATAAATAAAAAAGTTTACGGCAACATTGGTTTTTCAGTTCATCTACGTAAATTTTCAACGAACTGTTCTCCTTTTTGAATGTCTTGACGTAGCTGATCAACAGCGACACAGAAAAATTTCTTCTCTATGTCATTTAATGGCGGAATACCGTAGATCTCACAGATTCCAGTCTTACCGTATTTTAATGGTACGCCACAATAGCAAATATCTTTTACAACATTTGTAAATACATAGGCATGATCTTCAGTTCCAGATTGATTAAGTAAACCGTTAATCACTCTACAGACAGTTTGATTCGCAGCATAAGCTGTAGATAGAGATGCTGTGGTACCTTTTGCTTCTAACACCTTTGTACCTGCGGTTCTTATTTTTTCATATAATTCCTCTAAATCACAAGGATCTAAACACTGTGCATCACTGTTAGCTGATAAAACCGGTAAAATTGTAATATCAGTATGGCCGCAAACAGACGGAACTTGGACCTTTTGGGGATCCTTTTCTAAAGCATCGGCCAAAAATTTTTTAGATCGTACTACATCTAAATTTATAACACCAAGAAGTTTTGCCGGATTAAAAATTTGTTTCTAAAAATCAGAGAATAAAGACTTTAACGACTTTATAAATTTCTAATACTTTGGATATATACCGCTTTGAATAGTTCAGCACAAATTGGTACCATTGAGTTTACTGGATTTGTAATGATACATATGACCGCTTCTGGACAGCATTTTGCTACGGCACATGCCCAATCTTTAATGATTTCACCGTTGTTATTGAGTAAATCTTCACGAGTCATACCAGGTTCACGTGTGGCTCCTCCAGCCATAACAACAATGTCGCATCCTATCGAGATTATTATTTTATCATACTCCTAACAATCTAAAGGTGAAATCAATCACATACCGCGTAAACATGCTGCCATTTCTTCTTTGCCCACATAACCGCTTATCTTACCTGACCTATCAATGTGACACAAGTCGAGAGCTATACCTTTTATATGGTCTTTTTTATCTTGAATACGAAGGTCTAAAACCATTGGATTCATTTTTAACAGTAAACTTAATGGTTGTCCTACATGTCCGGCCGCACCAAGTATAGCGATTGTAACACCTTTCTATTTGCAAAGAACATCTAAGATTGACAATCTAAGATTAAACAGTTATTTTACTTACACCGCACGCTGAATAATGTCTGTGAAAACTGGATAAAACTTTTGGTATGGACCGGATCATCTTGATTTTTTTTTTTGATTTTATTAAATTTTATGGAAAATAAATGTTTCGGTGATACTGATCAAACAAATAATTTTATGCAATGAAGTTTAAGACAACTAGTTCTAAGATGACTGAGATGAAATTTATTAAGAATATAGTGATCAAGAGAAACTAGATTTCCAATTATCAAATTTTTATCACCTTTGTTAATTGTTAAGATAATCTATTAAATAAGAAATAAAATAGCAGTGACTAATAAGGGACATGATAAACTTGTGGTTCATTTATTTCATCAGTATTTTGGCCTTAAGTAGAATAAAAACATAAAATAATATTGCAATAACAAAGTGACAGTGTTAACGAAACTATAATTTCCATGATCCACTGTCTCCTATTTAGGGTATGGAGAAATCATTTATATTATTCTGATTTGGGTTTTGTTGTACTCTTAATTCTAATAACCATTTGCTTATTTGTTAACGAATTCAACTCCTTTCTTGATATTGTTCTTCAATTCTGGGAGTGCAGCTTCCAACAATTTCTTCTCAAATGCATTCATTTTTGGTAAACCTAAATTCTCTTTAATGCCTTCCTTGCCCAATAGAACTGGTGTAGCGAAGAAAGTAGCCTCTGTGATATTTGATTCAACGTAAGTGCATTCAATAACATTACTTTCGCCGTTAATCGCACGACATAGAGAAATAGCAAAACGGGCACCAGCATAAGCCATTGAGAGTGTTGCTGATCCAGCACCAGCCTTAGCCTTCACAACTTCAGTACCAGCCTCTTGGATACGTTCAGTCAGTGCCTTAATTTGAGCATCTGGGAAATTACATGCTGGTTTTGCTTGTGACAGAATTGGCATAATTGTCACACCAGAATGTCCACCAATTACTGGAATTTCGACGGTTTGTGGATCAACGTTTAATGCTTCACCGATAAAGGCACGAGCACGTACAACGTCCAATGTAGAGACACCAAACAAACGTTTTGGATCGTAAACGCCAGCTTTCTTCAGTATTTCAGCAGCGATTGGAACACAAGTATTTACTGGATTTGTGATAATGCCAATCATAGCTTTGGGACAATTCTTAGCAATAGCTGTAGCGATATCGCGGACGATACCAGCATTTGTGTTGAACAAATCATCACGAGTCATACCAGGTTTACGTGGTACGCCGGCTGGAATGATGACCACTTCGCATCCTGTTTACATAAGAAAAATCTTGGAATTACATTCTTCATTCTATTACGTTTTCATTTTAAATTTCAAGTAGATAAAAATCTTCTCAACAAATCTTCAATGTTCAATCTTCAATTAGCTGATAACAAAACCAAGGGCAAAGTTTAATCTCATATGATATGTTATGAACAAATAAATGGATTGAATTAATTCAGGCCAGTCGTTATGCATATTAAAAGGCTATTTACCTTTCAAGGCTGCATCCAATTGATCTGCTCCACAGAATCCCTTAACATTTGACTTGGTATCAATGTGTGACAAATCAGCGGCAACACCGGGTGTGTGCACAATATCATATAAGTTCAATTGTGTAACCAACGGATGTTGCTTCAATAACAAACTGAGTGGTTGGCCAATACCACCAGATGCACCACATACGGCTACTTTGACATTTTTCTAAAATTGCATAGAAAAAAATCGATGAATATAAAATTATCGACAAAGACTTTACAAATATAATAGAGTCAATGATAATTCCATTTTTATTTGAATACGATAATAACAGTAGTCAAGGTGAACCAGTTGCGAATCACTCGTACTGTAGATGGACATTAATCCATGGAAATCCACCGGTAATTTGACGATTGGAATTTTACACCATGCACGATTACGTAAACATTTTAAATTGCAATAAATCTCGACAGCCAGATTCTAAAAAGACAATACCCACTGATACTTACAGCAGAAGATGTGGAGAATTGGCGACCAGCCTGTAAAGATGAAGTTGCAACTAAACGTGAAAACATTTTGCTTTTTATTAATTTCTTGTAGGAGTTCTTGAAATGGAATTAAAAACACTTTGCTGCTGATAACTTGAATTTGAACGAAAGGTGAACTTGAACTGACCGCACGAAGAAAATAATTTATTACCATACATATGGCCAAATAGGACAACGGCGAAGCCCTAAACTTCAAGTATCGCGCTATTTGAGAGGTTATGTCGCGAGTTTTTCGATTGTTTGTAAACAGTATTTAATAAAAGCACAATTTACTGTTTGAATGCAGTTTTTTAATAGATTGTTTTATTATTCCACCAGTTTATTTGACTAATATTAGAGTTTAAAGATGGCCCAAGTGCGAACGTATGGAGATAAACCGATTTGTTTTCAATTGGAAGAGAATGGAGAGTTTTATTATGTCGGCTCAGAGGTTAGTGTATTTAGCAACTTTTGTCTGGCTTTATGATAATTAATGAAAAATACTTTCTTGTAGGTGGGAAACTATCTGCGGCTGTTCAGAGGATCACTCTATAAAAAGTATCCTGGAATGAGTCGTAGAACTTTGACAAATGAGGAAAGAAAGAAGTTAATCGAAGCCGGTCTTAGCAGTCACATCTTAGCTAGTTCTGTCTCCTTGTTAAAAGCAACCGAAGTCGATGATATTATGAATGGAAAAGATGACAAGTAATAAAATTAATTTCAATTAGTTGTAAGAAATGGCCTAAGAATTCTTTACTTCAGATATAAAGCTGTATCAGTTCACACATCCGAACCACCGATGCCAAGAGAAAGTAAATCAAAGAAACCACAAACATGGGTTCCTACAATGCCCAATTCCAGTCATTTGGATGCAGTACCACAAGCTACGCCGATTAATCGCAACCGTGTTCATAACAAGAAAGTTCGTACATTCCCAATGTGTTTTGATGACACGGATTCAACACTGAACTTGGAAAATGCATCACAGCCAGAGGTATTGGTACCCATCAGATTGGATATGGAAATTGAGGGCCAAAAACTTCGAGACACATTCACTTGGAATAAAAATGGTTTGTTAAATATCATATTACAAAGTATTACCAAATAACTAATTGAATTCTAGAGAGTATGATAACACCAGAACAATTTGCTGAAGTTTTATGTGACGATCTCGATCTCAATCCAATCCCATTCGTACCTGCAATTTCTACTGCAATACGGCAACAAATTGAGGCATTTCCTAATGAGAATATACTAGACGAGATTGCCGATCAACGTGTAATCGTAAAACTAAATATACATGTGGGTAATACTTCGCTTGTTGATCAAATCGAATGGGATATGAGTGAAAAGGACAATAATCCCGAAGAATTTGCAATGAAATTGTGCGCTGAATTGGGATTGGGCGGTGAATTTGTGACTGCAATTGCTTATTCCGTACGCGGTCAATTATCATGGCATCAGAGAACATACGCCTACAGTGAAGCACCATTGGCAACTGTCGAGGTGCCATTCAGAGCTCCCTCGGATGCCGATGCGTGGGCTCCATTCCTTGAAACTCTCACTGACGCCGAAATGGAAAAGAAGATCCGAGACCAGGATCGTAACACGAGAAGAATGCGCCGCTTGGCAAACACCACTACTGGTTGGTAATAATTTTAGTAATTACGTGTAAGAGATCTTTTGCGAATAAATATTATAATTAATAATTGGTAAATGTAATGCGTTTTATTAATTAATTTACCTTTGAATTTCGCCGGGCAATTGATATGAACAGATATTTCAGTTCGGCTAGCGGAGCAACGTATTTGACGATTTTGCCCAACAAAATTCAGCGACACTTTATTATTGTTTACGTTTTAAAATTTTCTCAAGTCCAAACGAATAGTAATTTAATTAAAACGAAAAAAACTTAAATAGAATTAACATAATTTTATCAAAAACCATATAAATTCATAAACATTGGACAAAATCATTTGGTATTTGAGTGTCGACTGGTGGAAGTTGACCGGGAATAAATCACCGGTGTATAGAAAATTTGATGAGCATACAATATTATACCCATTGGTTCGTTCAGTGAAGGTGTTTCAGAGTCATAGAGTGAACTAGAAGATCCGTTGTGTAAGCATATTTGTGGTGATTCAGGATGGCACCCCTATTAAATTTACACAAGATTGGCCTGATGTTTCGAGTTACGCTGGTGGGGATTCACAGGCAATTTTCAACACAAGAAATTCGTTTATCTAGGTAATGGGTCCTTTCGTTATGTAATTAAGGGAATTTCCACTCACTTTAGAATCGCATTTTATTTAGGTTGGCTGAAGTTGGTAAACTGGAAGCACCAAAAATACAAGGAAAATATGACACAGGCCAAATGTTTTTGCACCGTGTTTTTGGTTACAGAGGTGTAATATTGTTTCCGTGGCATGCAAGAGTGTATGATCGAGATTTAGTAAATAGTGCGACAGTTGATGCAGAACGATTAGAAGAAAATAATGGATCCAATGTTGGTAAAGAAGTACGAGGGCGAACACAAACATTTTATCAAGTTCTAATTGATTCAAGGGACTGTCCGTTTATTGTAAGTGATTTTATTGTTTCGATTGTATATGATCAATTCCTAATTACGAATCTTTTAGCGAGCGCAAACAGAGGCTGTTACCTTCCTTGGTAATCAAGAGTCTAATCGCAGTTTGTATGCAATTCCTGGTTTGGACTATGTTAGTCATGAGGACGTATTACCCTACTCAACTGGTGAGAAAACACCCCTTCAACACGAATTATTTGATAAGTTTCTAACACATGCACCGGAAAGAGATCCACCATTCGAATCACAAGAAACCTTGAAAGCGTGGCAGAAGAAAAATCATCCATGGCTTGAATTGTCAGACGTCCATAAAGAGACGACTGAAGGTATTCGTGTTACCGTAATCCCTTTCTACATGGGATGTCGAGAGACACCAGCTGCTGCTGTTTATTGGGTAAACTAATAATAACATATTCTCATTAGAAAGATTTATTAAGTGCCTTGTTTCTTATTTTAGTGGCGGTATTGCATTAGGTTGGAAAATTTAGGTGACCTAAGTGTACAACTTAGAGAACGACATTGGCGAATTTTTTCACTATCTGGTACATTAGAAACGGTACGTGGACGTGGCGTTGTTGGCCAAGAGCCAGTTTTAAGTCCTCGTTTACCAGCTTTTCAATACAGTAGTCATGTCAGTTTGCAGGCGCCCAGTGGACATATGTGGTAACTTTTCTGAACAAAATATTTTGAACAATCCGGTCACTTAATTTCTATGACAATTTTAGGGGTACATTTCGTTTAGAAAGGGAAGATGGACACACGTTTGATTGCCGTATTCCACCATTCTCTTTAGAAAGTAAACCTGATGAAACACCAACGAATGAATCAATATAATTGATATTTGTTTAAGATAGACTTAATTCAGGGAAAGACTCGTGAACTTGAAATGTAACAAATACAAGTCAACTGTAATTTGTTTTAAAATTTAAGAGTATATTATAAATGCATTAACATTTCTTTTTTGACTCAAAATTCAAATGTACGAAAATCTGTATAAAAACTGTTAACAAGTGAAATTATGAAGAATAAAAAAAATCCAATGTGTTACAATTAAATTGAACTTTTATCATTCCAAATTTAATCACGTACGTCATATGGGATCTGCTGTTATCTTTTTAGAAATAGTTGCGGGTCTATTTCAAGAAATTCATATGATATTTAATGTGCTCCTCGATGAATGATGCAATATAAAAGTATCCATGATCATATCCTTCACGTCGATTGTAGATGAAAGGAATTTTAGCTTCTTTACAAGCTTCAATCAATCCCTCGGGTTGCAATCGTCCTTGAGCTAAAAAGTTATCACCGGTTCCCTAAAATTACAGTATTCAGTTGATGTCGATGATCATAATAAATTTTAATGAACCTGATCAATGTACAATTCCAAAGGTGGACCGTTGTATTGCTTCACCAGTTCCGTTGAATCCCATTCGTTCCACTTACTTTGATCCTCACCGAGGTAGCCTTTAAATGCTTTAACACCCCAGTCAGTTTTCAATGGGTTAGCGATTGGTGCAAAAGCCGATACTGACTTGTATAGTCCCGGTTTCTTCAGAGCACAAATGAATGCGCCATGACCTCCCATACTATGTCCCATAATACTTTGCTTGCCTGGAGCTACCGGCAAAGTACTATTTACCATTTCCATAAGCTCAGACGTTACGTATGAAAACATTTTGTAATGAGGTTTCCATGGTTCTTCGGTTGAATCAAGATACCAACCGGCACTGGCTCCAATCAAATCATCAGCACCTTCACCGACAATTTTTGTGTTTCTTGGTGATGTATCTGGATTGACTATGATTAAGCCATGTTGGGCTGCGTACTTTTGAGCACCGGCTTTTTGGATGAAATTGGCTTCAGTACAACTGAGTCCACTCAGATAATACAAGACCGGTAGCTTGACATTTCCACCCTCTGCCTGTGGTGGAACGTATACACCGAATCGCATCTCACAAGCCAACACTTTGGATTGGTGAGAGTACACATATTGGATTCCACCAAAACTCTTATTAGATGACACTAAAGTTATTCCAGACAATGTCATGATGCCACTAAAATGGAATAAATTCTTGTGTTTAGGTCTGTGCTAATCATCTTTTCTAAGACATTATAAGATAATTGAGAATACGTGCGAAACAACAAGTGAGACATGGTGCAAAAGTTTTCTGATCTTAGCACTTGGTCCTGGGCTCTTAATTACACTAATTCTTATGCACTTACAATTTTCAATCACTTTTGGAGTATTTGCTGAAAATGTGTTTAGTTCTTCGTGTTGGAAGATTTTTTAATATTGATAAATGAAACTTTATGTGCCGGGGTTATCTCATTTGATTGATATTGACAGCCGATAGTATTATATTCCAATCCTTACCAAAAGTACTGTACATTCCACAAAATTTAATTAAAATATTCCATTGAGTTTTGGAATAAGGAAGGATTATGTTAAAAACGGGATTCATTAAGGAAAAATGAACCTTAAATTTAGGATTATAATTTTTTTAGCAACCCTTACAAATGTTACGGCTTCGTAAGAGCAAATTATTTTGGTCTCTGCCAGTTTTAAAATCTATAATTTTGAAAACAATCCATCGGTTTCTGAATACTAATTTTTCTTAGAATTACATTAGAGATAATAATTCTATAATCATTACTACATTACTAGTATTTTAATGAAGATTATAATGATTAATAATTCCGCGTTCAGTCGGCCGACACAAAAAACTACATACGGTAATATGATAAAAACAGTCGGTCAAAAAACACGGTCGAGAATCGTAAACAAAATAAATAATTTTAAATAATGTAACAAAATGTGAGATATAGTTTTCTGATCCTGACCGCATAATCATGCAAATAAGAAACCACGGAAACTGAAACGACCAGGCAAAAGTTGTCCCAATATCGATATAACTGATCCAATTAATCCAGTTGAACCCGTTATCTTAAATAGTGGCGAATTTGAAATTGTCCTCTTGGTAGATTCATGCGAAACAATAGGGTATGTTTATTGCAATTAATTTCATTCACAAGATTGTGAATTAATCATAGATCCAAAACATAAATAAATAAAGAAAGGAATATTAATCATAGAGTAGTTACACATCTTTTAGTTAATGTTTGTAATACATTCTCATATTGTTAAGAATTTGTCACATATTATACATAACGACCGTCGGCATATTTGAGATAGTCGATGTGATGCATTTCAAATCCTCTTTAATGATTCCGTTGATCGTGATTCTAACGGCACATAACTTCCATCACATTACAAGTGAGATATTAGTCGAGAGATACAAGATGAGAGCTGTACGGAATCATGATATTGGATTACTCTTTGGTAATTCTTTGACATAAACTTTGAATTCGATAGATAAAGAATACTTCTGCATTTAAAAGATGTACAAATTATGAATACAATCAAGGAAGACATCATGGGTGCGCTAGTATTTCGTATTGATTCAGATCGTTGCTGTTTGCAATTAGATGCCAATGAACCAGTGTGCAATGTAATTAAATGTATGCATTTTATACCCAATAATCCTTAATTTTATTTTGTAGATGGGATTTCTTATCGGAGGACAGTTAGGTACACTACTTCCAGGCAAAAGAACTACAGTTACTCTCATCTACCCAACATTGGTAACAATTTTCACATTATCAATCAGGAGAGAATTAATCACCATGATGATTGGTAAAAACAGACTCTTCACAATCGAATTGGATTCTGTGATATAACCGTGACAGCAAAAGCAACTGGTGAACCAGAGATTCGCATATATGACAAGATCAAGTTCAACACATCAATTACTGCTGAATTTTGCCCGGAAACCATGACTGGTTTAAATTTGCTAAATTTATTTTTATTTAAACAGTTCTGATTGCTCTTTACAATTTCCAGATATTCTTATTGGCGTCACTTTTCGTCAATGCTTAACGGATGATATGAATCCGTTTGATGATTGTAATCCAATAAATTGTGAAGAAAAATATTTTGGACAACGCAATTACTTTAATCCAAAATTTAACGTATGCCAACCAGTACCAATTTGTGCTGCTAGAAACACAGTGGTAAGGATACATTATATGAATTGAAAGTTGTTGAAATAGCAAAGAAACAAGACAAAAAAGATGGAAAGAGAAAATATGTAGACATGTGCAATATTAGTATTTAAATGCAATTGTTGTTAAGTGTATATAATATGATGAATGTTGCGACAGCACGCAATGCAACATACTGCGACACTTTAAAATAGATAATTATTACACCTAATAGCAAGTTAACGTAAACCAATCCATTTTAAAAATGCAAAATTATAAAAACCATAAGGTGATGAGGTCCACAACATTGTCGTGGTCTCACTGGTTGGATAATTTTCTAATTGTAATGGAACTATGGCTTTATTTTAATTGAATGTTTCAGTTTAAGCATTCATTTTCATCGTATAAAATGTTCTACAAAGTATACCCATCAATAACATGAGACTGTTGTCTTTTAATATTTTATTATGTTCAGTGTTTTACAAATGCTGATAAGAACAACCGTCGGTGACATACCGTATACTGCATAATATTCTATTTCGAAAATACTTTCATTGGCAGAGAAAATTGTAGAGGCGGTGTTTATTTGTGGTTTATCTTGATTGAATTCACTATAATATGGTAATCTCATTATTTTTTTTTGTTTTACTGAGGGTGAACTGAATCGCTTTTTTATAAATGTTATTTCGTTACATTATTGTCTGGAAAATATAATTTACTGCCATTTTACAATTACATTTTTATGAGTTCGATTACACTTTTTCAATTCATAATTATGTTTAGTTAATCAATTCTCATATAAGTTTATTGCTTATTAAATAGATTTATGACTCGGTTACCAATGAATGTACTAACTGGAATAATGTTTTTAACGCTGAACATTTAAAACGGATGAGAAACGGTGAATTTAATGATTTTGTTTGGAAAATGGATGACTATTTGAATCAGGTAACATTTCTCATAGTTTATTCAATTACACTTTATTAATTATCATTGAGGTTATTTGTAATTAAACCCCAAACGGTTCATTATCAACGAATAATTAGTTTTATGTGCATTTTAAGTAATGTCTACTGTTTCCGTTGATGTTCTGGCACAATATTATGATACTCGTGAAACCGATATTTGCGGTTATTAACTGGATCACAAATTAAATGAAGAGACAGGTGATATTCAGTTTTTATGACATTCTTGTAACGTTGAGTGCCGATGTCATTTAGTAGATGATTAAATGCACCAGTTCGATATAAAAAAGGCCTTTTGTTGCAAAAACAAATGGAAAACAGTTCTAAATATTTCTGTTGTTTTTAAATACAAACAAAAGACGAAATTGATAGTAAATGGCATTGCTAATTTATAGCCATCTAAGAGACGCTGTATCAGCATAATTATCTGATTGAGAAGTGCATATGAAGGCAATTATGATCGCTTATAAAACTGATTACGGATTAAACTGTTCATCACAGCTGGCTGATTAAGATCAATGAATATCTTGTTTCGCCATAAATTTAGCATTGTAAAATTCGTTTCACCTAATTAATCATATTTTTTCTTATAAAAATATCGCTTATGTATTCCTTTTGTCTTTCTGTTTTAGTTTCATTATCAGAATGGAAGTGAAATTGATCTATGGAATATACCGATCATCACATTACCAGAAAAGACAAAATCTATGAGTGAAAAACAAAAGAATTTTGGAGTGTTAAATTATGGTGTTGTGATAGTAAGTGATTGATTTGATCGTAAGAAAAATTAATAATTCATTACCATACCAATTCCAGGTACTTCTTTGTATCATCGTCTATGTGCTAATCTCAATCATTGTAATTCTGTTCTTGGTTTTTATCTTAAAACTCAAATGACCAGAAGAGCATTATCATCCTTTCGTCAATTTATGTTGGATAAAGTTTTTGTACAATTCGGAACAACAAATTACTCATAACTGATCAACGAGATGAATAAAGGTCAATACAAATGCATTGCTGTAATTAATAGCAATTAAAATCGCATCCATCTTAATCTGGTTCAACTAAAGAAATGAAACAGCCAAACGATAAATATGGATCAATTATTTTACGATGATTTCCATTCATATTGAACATATTTAATGTCTTTAAAGGATATGGAAGCAAACAAATTCATTCATATATTTCGGTTTAATTTTCTGTTTTCAGTTTAATTTCAAAGTTAAACATTTAAAATGCAATTAAGGTATACATCAATGTCGTAATTGTCTTGTTTAGTTAGTTGTCTGACTACAAATGATAGATAATTGTTTGCTCATATGCTAAAAGGAAAACACAATATTTCCATTGCGTCGTCTTTTCGTAACTGTGCAGAAAAGAAACACTACACATCGGATTACTTATCGACAATATTATTTGAATTTATTTAATTTTCACCTGTTCATTTCATATTGATGAATTATGTACATATCAGTTGAACAAAGTGTTTTTACTTATTTTATAAAAGCATCTCACTTTTGTTCACATTTTATTTTCATCAATTTAATTCTGTTTTTCTTTGCTGTTACTTCCATTGAAAGAATTTACAGTGTTAAACATGTCATTAAAATGAAATTCATCAAATACTTTTCATAAATAAAATATTTTTTTTATATCTCCCCTTACTTTGTAATTTGGTTGTACTTGTAAATGAACGTGGAATAAATTTAATGTTATGGATGTAACTGCAAATTGTTGTTATCGTATTGTTTTATCAAAACAAGTAATATATATGAAGTAATAATATTGATTTCATAATTATAATTTTATGTAAAATGATGTAAATGTTCGATGGCATTGTAAGTTAACAGTAATTCAGTGAATTAATATTAACTGACCGTATTGTAAGCATTATCGTTGAATATTTTTAATTTATTTTAGTCCAATGAATCATAATCTAAAATTTTGTATCTGCAATATTGACATGTTGAGTTGATGAATTTGTTTTGCATAAATAAATATGAATTTATGGACTACGTTATAATACTAAAGTAATTGAAGTGTACTGCACTAGTTTGTTGATTGACTGCTGCATTGATTCGATAGAGAAATTGTATAGTCTGATATTATGTCCCTATAATTAACCAGCGATAAGAGTAAACAATAATTAGACACTTTCTATGAGTTCTACATTTTGTTCTATGGCTGCAACAATGTTGGACAACTGAAAATAATTTTAAAAAGTTTAGAGTCAACAAACGGTCATATTGCAATTACTTTTTATTCAGCAACAATCAATGCAAATATTTATTTTTATTATGCAACATATACCCGACCTAAGTTCGACATTATTTACTCAGTTTTTTTTTTTCTAAGTTCTCAAAAGTAAAATAGTTCATAGTTGGGAAGAAAAAAAACATAAACAACCATTGAACGAAATTTTTAATTCATACTGCATTTCCCGCAATTAAATGCAATTATTTTTCATTATAGATGAGAATTTTGCTTTTTTTTTTTCTTTTAACAAAATTTTCTACTACAAAATATAAACTAGCGGAGAAGAAACCATGTGAATTAACGTTTACATTTTCTTTGATGGAATGAAAAAAGAATTCAACCATTTTAGCAATTTACTACCAACTACTGATAAGGGCGATCACATAGACTCCATATTTGTGGGCGAAATGGAAACGGTTGGATCGAAACTATATCATTATGCTTATCAGTTGGTTACAATCAGTTCAATAAATCTAAATGGAATTCAATTGCCAGTCTATGTACATGTTATTAATTAGGAACAGAGCCAAGAGACGTCGAATAATGGCGTGGCTAGAAATACAATTGAGTAGCGGATGATGGTTTCTATATGTGTATGTGAGTGGTGTGGAAAGGCGTTGGAGGGATCTAGTGAATTTTTTACATGAAAATTACATATTCCAAAGTAAAAATTTTTATTTTTTGACATTATCATAAATCTTTCGATTCAGAAAGTTAGGTGGTTATGTTACTGAGTTACTGTCTGTATTAACCGTCTGATTATATTATTATTTAGTTCGAATTTTCTACATTAATATCTAATTGCATTAACACATTTGGCTATTGAGAAGCCAACAACATAGAAAAAATTAGAACGGAAATATGATATTATGAATGATAATTAGATTATAAGTAATGCGAATTTTATGTTATTGAAGTACAGATAAATGTAAATGATTATTTTATTGTAATTTATAATCATTAAATTTATACAATTTATAATGATGGTGAACTACATTCAATATGTCCGTTAATGATTAATGATAAATATTGTAATTTTCCATTTAAATTAATTTTAGTTAAATTAATATCAATGCCATTGGTGAATTAATAATAAATTTCTCATTAAAATCGATGGTACCAGTAAGAATAATTAATTTAAATATTTTGTAAATATTAGTGATGATCTTGGAATCGAAAAACACAATTGTCTCTCTAGACAACTGTAATTCAATTAGATCCAATTCAATTGCCCACATCAAACGTTTCATTGTCGGTGGAATTTAAAAATTTTGTTTCTTTAATTTATTAGACTTTCTGATGATTTATGAGAGTTCTCACAGTAAATCATCATTAATTGGAGGACATAAAAAGTCACATATTCACACTTATTGAAGTGAATTAATAATGAAGTAATTGTTTTATCGTTTCATATTAATTAAAAAGATACACATTTTATTATTTAGATTAATTTAAAAAAAAAAAAAAAAAGAATTCTTCAAGTTTTGTTTTTGAAAAGAGCGGGACGTGTCTGCTCATAAAAGGAGCCGATATAATGATTTTTTTATTTCATTTGATTTGTAGACAAAGCGGTAGTCTTTCATCCCCGTTACATTGTATCAGAGGTCAAGTGAGAAAACAAAAAAAAAAAAAATTGGAAATGAATTTATCTGCTGAATGAAAATGTTTGCCAATCCAAATGCAACCCCATCTCTTAATTTTATGTTAATTAGCCATAATTACATTGAGCAACCAACCAATTATTTTTCATTTATAATATATTTAAGATCATTCTACCTGATAGTGGTAGACAAGTTTATCACCGTAAATGTTATAAATTCCGTTTTATGTTCTAGTATATTATAATAGTGTTATACAGCAGTGATAAAATATATAAATAATTGCAAAAAAAAACAAGAAAACATCATCAAACTCATGGATTTCGAATAATATTAATTAAAAATGCATTAATACATAATTGCACTTCAATGTGTTATGTATGTAATATGGTAAGAATTGTATCATTGCATGGAATACAATGTTTTTTTTTCTTATTTAATTCTTTCTTCACTTCTCTGTTATGTACCATAGAAATGTTAAAGAACACACGGGAATAAAAAAAAAATAAACTAACTATTTTATCAAAAGACTTAAAATAGCGGATAAAACCTAATTATATTATGCAAGTGTATAAAGAAAATAGAGAATTTTCCCTATAAATACAATTGTAATGTTGCATTTAAATTGGCCGCTTTGCACTTAAATCGAATTGTTAAATATATGAAACCGAAGAAAATGTAGTAACCACAAGACTAACTTCTTGGCTTGTTACCTTAATTAAATCTACTTGTAAATATTATTTATAATTTTCATTCTTAGCGTTTATAAAACATTTTATTCATTGGCTTTGTTGTTGGTTTATTTTTTTTTTTTCGTATGGTTTGCGATAACTAAAAAATATTCAAGTTAATATTATTTAGTGTGATCGTGAGCGGTATCGCGTAAAAGGGAATAATTATAACGACCTTATCTTTGATGGTTTATATGAAAACATATCAAAAATAATTCTCTTATTATTATTTTTTTTCGTTCATTATTTACGTGATTATAAATTTTCTCTTTGTATCCATGTGCTATGTATGAATAAATGCTCAAAAATATGTGAACCAGTGGTATCTTTGCATAATTTTATATAACAATTTCGTTTTATTTTAACTTTAATTAATATTCTGTTCTCTGGATGTAGTTTAACTTTCTTGAATATTTGAATTACCGGTGTATTATTTTATGCAATTTATTATTAATAAATTTATGCACCTTGACGATCAGAAATAAAATTTATGTCTTTATTATTAAAACATAGAGAAGTAGCCAACGATATTTAAACAATATAAAATGAATTCAGTGACTTTGTAAGCTTTATAAGTAAACCGTATAATTTGATATATATTTTAAATGTTTGTAATGGAACTTCATTAAGTTTCACATTGAAGATTGAATGTAAATTTAAAATGTAATATGTCATTCAGTTGAATATAAGTGGATTACATAAATTTATGTAAAAGGGTTAATCCTTTTCTTGTATAAACTTTAATATAATAATAAGGAAAAATAGTTTAGTAATTACCAAATAGAAAAACTCTTTTCTACGGTGAAAATTAATAGCAAAACACATTCACATGTGAAAATGTATGAAAGAAAATTGTTTTATTAGTTTTTCAGGTGATCGTAAATAAAAGAAATACGAAAAACTTTAGTATCAAGAATGTGAAGTTTTATGGGCGCCATAAATCGTTTTGGTTTATTTCAAAAAGACCTAATTATGATAATTTTCAGGAAACTCTTGCAGTTAATACATAATCATTTGTTGTTACAGTTGAAGTTATTGCCATTATATTGTGAAATGAATATGCAAAAATACGTTCAACGAGTTATTTTGTTTTACATTTCTGTGAAATTGTTTCAATGCTTTACAATGAAAAAAAAAAATAACAACGAGAGATCGATGGTGTTTGACCGCTATGTAATATGAACACGCCTTCCATGAACACTTGCCAGTATTAGAAAAAAGACTCAGTGCAATTCACCATCAACATTATGGCGGTGGTTAATAATTCTCTAAAAATAAATAATCAACTAAAGTCTATGAATTGCAATCGAATGCATCATCATATGAATTTAACGATCAATCCAATTGATATCAATTATTTACATGTAATTTATGAATTATTTATGATAAAAACAATCATTGATTTTTTTTTAAATGGAAACTTCATTGTTTTATATGCTACGATGAATTCGATTGAAGGTGATATCATCAACAATTGTTAAGTGAAAGAAAGAGAGAGTTTACGTCTAAGGTTGTCAATTTATTTGTATATATAATGTTGAATGGCATTTATGTGCAATAGATTGCAACGGATTTGAAAATGAATATCACCAGTTTATCATAGATTTGTATTGCCATAGAGTAACGTTCATGTATTATGCATTTAAAGTCACTTATTGCTATAATTGCGTACATATATTGTAGAAATATGTAAGCCCTTAATTATTTATTAAATAGCCATTGCATAATTGAATTGAAATAGAAAATATGGAACAGTGACCTGGTTCTTTGGCTTCTTGATGCATTATAAAATTGAATTTTTTCTCATCTGATATTCACTTTCATCTATTGCACTTTTTGAGGAAAAACTATTATCATAAAAGAATGAAATCCAATTGAATAATTTCCCAAACATAATAAACCAACTGAAAAATGTCAATGTTTCAGTGCCTGTGACTGTGAGACAGTTAAGGTTAATTTTAAATGTAATTGATAGGTAAACGGTAATGTATACTTATAAATAAATACATCTAGTGTCTTATAGAATGAAAAACATCAATACAATGTAACTCAATTGTCCTTGAAAATATAAAAAAAAAATATAAATTGTGGTAAACATACGGATGCTATTCACTACCATTTTTATATTTTGAAATATAATTATTGATTGCGTGTAATAATCAACCCGTCACTTTATCTTTGACGTAGGAAATTTAAAAGAAAAAAAAATAAATACTCCAGACCCGTTCTTTCCATTCCTTAACAACAGACAAATAATATCGTAAGTTATTGATGAACAAAACACAAAAATAAAAGGGAAATTTTCAAATCATTTGATTTTGTATTGGCAGCTTTGCCACACCTTCGGCTTAAGACGTCAATTTTGAGTAGCTTCCCTTTTTACCTAAACCAAAATCAAATTCATCTGGTTTCCTTCTGTTCCATATTATCGAGAGATGTAATCATAGTTGATTGGCCATAATCTCCGGTTATTCACAAAAACTATTCGATTGATTTTAAATTTTTTTTTTGCTGTTGGCATCAAATTACGAATAACAGAAATTCGTTGCAATTAAATTTAAAAGAATTACATTTGAAATGTATTTGATACAGTACAACATGTTGAACAACTAATTATACCATGATTGTGGTGAAAGGTAGCAAATTGCACTGATCTATTTACGTTTATGTTATTCAATGGTAAATTGTTTTCACAATTATCTGTATATTTGCAGCTGGATTTATTAACAATTTCTGTTTATTTGAATGTATCTTGTGGTTTTTTAACTAAAATACGAGAAATCATCAAACATGAATAGTTTCAAGTTAAAACCAAAACATATAAAATGGATTACATATTTTATATAGACAATAATTTAACTGATTTACTAAAAGATTAATTGGAATTGTAATAATTAATGTGGTCTATTGGTCGGAGATCAACGGAACTGAGTAACAACATAATCAATGACAGAACAACAGAGAGGCCAATCAAAACGAAAGCTTTTATATCGACCAGCTTTCCAATGAAACAAACGTGTGTCGGTTAATTCCGTGACCAACTGTATTGGACTCATTCTATCAAATGGTCGATTACACTCACTCAATTCAGGTGTGCGATAGAAAGAGAACGATATAGTGTTCACGTGTAACTTCTTGGCCAGGTGAAAACGATTCAACTCGCAATAAAGTAGCGAACAAAGCGTTCCATCAGTTGAAGTTTTGAATGTATAAAGGTAACATCAAACGATCCTTTTATAATAATATTCTTATGTACATCTACATGGTCAATGGATTTTATACTTTCATATCATTTTAATATTTTAGATTATCGACAATATAATGATTAAACTATTTAAGTAATTTCAATCATTGGTTAATAGTTATGATTATAATAAATTAACAATATAATGTATCATAGAAATATCGTTGAAAAATAACAAATAATAATTTCATTTGCACGCAATCTATAAAAACATCACTTAATAATATTTTCTGTTTAAATTATTATTGTTTTTATGCTTTTATATTTGAATTATTTTATTGCAATCATTTATAATAAAATTATTTTAATGTGAATTTCACATTAATTTTGAACAGATAATTTAATATAATAATAAGATCTTAAATTGATGTAATTAAAGTTAAAGAAACTAAATTGTCAATCAATTCAAATGATTAATCGAAATTATTAATGAAAATTATTTTGATTAAGAATATTTTATAACTCTTTTTGTTGTTTTATTAATGTGTTTATGAATAACATTGGATTTATGGTAAAATGTCTAATCATTTATGAAATAATAATTGTAGTTAATCATAAAAATTTATGGAGGGACAGTATTTCTATTGGTAATTATCAGAAAATATTAATGACTTTATCATTTGAAACTTTGGCTCATAAACAGTTATGTAAATTATCGTGTTCACTAAGTGAATATTTGTAACTGAAATTGAATGATTTTTATGATCATTTTTTATTTTATTGGCCACTATATTCTGTGTGTCTTTGTTTATATCTGACAGGTGTAATACGTGTGCTCTTGATATCAAAATGCAATTACATGAACAACAAGTGTAGAATATTTACATGTTGTTATAGATATCAATTTTCATAAATGAGAATTTAAATTATGAAATTTAGTCTCTTTTGTTTCTTTTTTTTTGAATATCAGAAGAGTTAGCTACTGAAATTAAGCTCATTGCCAAGGTAAAATTATAACTGAGACAATTGGTTGTGTTTCTTAATTGCAACCACTTTACTTAAGTTTGATAATAACAACATTTATATTCGTTATTATATTGTTGTCCACTAGTGGTCCATTATAGTATAAAATAAAATAATAATTTTATTTTTTATTTTCTCATAATTATCAATAATTGATGTTATTTGTGTATATGTTCTGTACCATGAAGCATTGTAATGAGTATTCACCGTATTCTCTAATAATCGTAATATTCGATAGTACAATGTGTTATTCGCTGAACTAAATGGCAATGTACACCTTTAATGATAAAGAAGGATTCTTAAATTATGAAAATAAATGCCTTGAAGCTTTTTGTTTTGTTTTATCCTACTATTGAATATATGACTGATTGTAGTTATTTTATCACATACTATGAGTATTATTATGATATTAACATGAAAATATGACAACGTAAACCATGAAATTAGCGATAATTATGTTTTTATTCCACTAATCTGACTACTGGTGTTTTGTGTAAATTATAACTTTGTTCTGTTTTTCATTACAACTATTCTACAGTTTGACACAATTCATATACGAGTAATGTACAGAGTAAACATATTGCTCACATTCATAGTATAGAAATAAATGATAATCTAATGATATTGCAATAATGGTAGTTAGTATTTATAATTCTTATAATGAAATAATTTCACTAATCCCATATTGAATTAAATCTTAATTGGTCTGTACGAAGAAACCAAATTACAAACAACATAATTATAAATCTAATTCATAATTTGCTTATTTATCGCCTTTAATGTTATACATTTAGTAGCAGAAAAGTATTGCAAATAAGTAAGTAGTGCGTGTTTGCATGTGAAAGAAAATTCGTATTTTTGATATGACAGACAATATACTTTAAAACATATTTGCATTACCTATAATTTATTTATGTGATTCAATTAATAACAGTTGCAACAAATCGATACTTTTGGACAGAAATGTATAGTTGACATAAAGCAATAATTCACCAAATGGTCACATTAAAGTTTAAAAATATAAATTAGTTGAATGAGTACTTTTTGTGTGAAATTGAAATCGATTCAGATTAGATAATAGTATGTACAACAATTGACCTTTCAACGCTTTTAAACATTTAATGACACTTAAAGTGAAAGAACTTCTAATGTAACTTATGATTAATTATTTATCTGTTTCACTATAGGTATTTTCCAAATTGGTAAGCAATACGTATTGATAAGCAACCGTCTCACGTTTCACTATTAATTAATCCTCTTCAAATATTTTTTTTGAAGAGTGTGTTTTGATAAGCTAATTAATTGAATTTGATTATCGGTTTCTAATAGATAAGGACAAATGAATATAAACACCTGAAAAGTTGTGTGGCTACAGTTTTCTTTTTTGGAATTTCACAGTGTCAGGTGGCAAAAATGAGGTTACATTCAGTGTTTATTATAAGTGTTGTGCTTTTTGTGGCAGCTGACGCAAAGATCTCGGTACCAACGGCAAATAAACGAGATTTATTGGATTTAATATTGCGCAGACATAAATTACCTGAAGTTACCGTTACATCAAAGGATTCCAGAAATATTATAGAAGGAGCCATTACTCAGAGATTGGATCATTTTGATGAGAATAATTTGGAAGCCTTCCAACAGGTAGACAGTAGAAATCAGTAACACGTGATTGAAATATTTTTACATGATATTTAATATTTCACAGCGTTTCTTATCCAATTATGAACATTATGACGTCAATGAAGGTGGACCTCTTTTCATACTCGTTGGTGGTGAAACCCCAATTTTTCCTTTATACCTGTCGGGTGGTTTGATGTTTCACTTGGCTGAGGAACACGGAGCAGCTATGTTCTATCTTGAGCACCGTTTTTATGGAAGCAGTTTTCCAGCAAAGTAAGAAACGTCATCAATTTTTATACTTAAATTTCTTATCAACAAAAATATATTTAATTTAGTCGGACAGCTAATCTCGACACGTTACAGTACTTAACGGCTGAACAGGCTATAAACGATCTATCGAATTTCATTACACAGATCAGATACGTTTTACCCCACTTCAATGATGCTGATATCATATTATTCGGCTATTCATTTGGTGGCAGTTTAGTTAGCTGGTATCAAAAAGATTATGCTGATACAATCAATGGAGCGTTTACTTCAAGCGCTCCCGTCTTGAGTGTCGTCGATTTCTTAGAATCAACCGAATTGACCGGAGCAGTGTTACGATCTTATGGAGGTGAGGCGTGCTTTGATCGTGTAAACACTGCTTTTGATGAATTAGCCGAGCTATTCGATAATAATGAGCATACTAGAATTCGTGAAGAGTTAAATGTTTGTCCAGATGCTACAATTGAAAGTGAACGAGGTGAATGGACATTGAATGGATTATTGTCATCTGAATTTGCTTTTCTTGCATCTTAGTATGAAATCAATTCGAACATTTGCTTTGGTTCAATTTAATGTTATTATCTATTTATTATAGTGCACCTGATATATATATCGGTCTTGCTTGTGAAATCGTTATGAATGCTACCGATGCTCTTAGTGGATTGGCTGATTTCAACGAATTTTTCTTCTACCAAGGATGTATTGATTTTGACTATGAAGTTATTTATTATATATTGAGTATTGAACAATGGCAGGATGAATACAATTTAGCTCCACGTTTGCTTCTACATCAATATTGTACTGAATTTGGTTGGTATCCATCTTCAACCTCTGATCATCAACCATTCGGATCTAGATTCCCTGTCGACTTATTCTATTCGATATGCAATGATGTGTTTGGAATCACAAGAGACGAAATATTAGAAGGAATCAATGCGACAAATGAACGATACGGTGGATTGACTCCTGATGTGGAATATTTATTATCAACCCACGGAATGAATGATCCTATGAGAACAGCTGGAATCCAAGAAAATTTAAGTGAAACAGCTAGAGCGATAGTGATTGAAGGTAAGAAATTAATGTTAACACCCAAAGTAAAATATTCACATAATTTTTAAATTCAAGGTGCTGGACCTCTCAGCGATGTCACCTACTATTCACTAAACCCGAATGTATTGGCAGCACAAATGGTTATACGAGAAACTATTAGACAATGGTTGTCATAAGAATGTAATAAAATGATGTGACATTTAACCAAATGTACTTTAATGTCCACTAGTGGACTATTTTGGTATAAAATATAATCTTTTTACCTTTCTTATAATAATCATACTTGCATTACCTATAATTTATTTATGTGATTCAATTAGCAACTGCAAATTGATACTTTTGGATACAACTGTATAGTTAATATAAAGCAATATTTCACCAAATGGTCATAATACATTTAAAAAGTGGAAATTGAGTGAATCCAAAGAGGATTAATTGTGAAACGTGAGACCATTACAAAATCAATTTACTGTTTACACAATTTGGAAAAAATCTAAAATAAAACAGATAATTAGTGTTATACACAAACTGCGTCGAATAAGACAATTGTATGGGTAACAATTGACCTTTAAGCGCTCTTTAATTTTTGACGACAATTAAAGTGAAAGAAGTTCTCATCATTCTTATGATTAATTAATTATCTGCTTTACTACAGGTATTTTCCAAATTGATAAACAATACATTGATTTTGTAATACTCTTACGTTTCGCAATTAATCCTCTTCAAATAATTTTTTGAAGAGTGTGTCTTAACTGGCCAATTAATTGAATTTGATTATCGGTTTCTAACAGATAACGACAAGTGAATATAAATACCAGAAAAATTGTATTTCTACAGTTTTCCCATTATGATTTTCATAGTACCAAGTTGCAAAAATGAAGTTACATTCAGTGTTCATTATATGTGCAGTGCTTTTAGTGGCTGGTGAAGCAAAGAACCCATTACCAACGGCGAATAAAGGAGATATATTGGATTTAATATTGCACAGACATAAATTACCAGAAGTTTCAGTTCCCTCAGATGGTTTAAGAAATATTATAGATGGATCCATTGAACAGAGATTGGACCATTTTGATGATAATAATTTAGAAGTCTTTCAACAGGTAAACAGGGGAAATTCATTATACGTAATTTAAATAATTTTATAGAATTTTAAACATTTTATAGCAATTCCTTTCCAATTATGAACATTTTGACGTCAATGAAGGTGGTCCCCTTTTCATACTCGTTAGTGGTGATACTCCAATCCATTGGTTATACTTAGTTACTGGCTTGATGTACGAGTTGGCGCAAGAACATGGAGCAGCAATGTTTTATCTCGAACATCGTTTTTATGGATCCAGTTTTCCAGCAAAGTATGAAACTTCATCAACTTTTGTACTAAAACTGATATTCTTATATTATTTAGTCGGACTGCTAATCTCGACACGTTACAGTACTTCACAACTGAACAGGCTATAAACGATCTATCGAATTTCATTACACAGATTAGATACGTTTTACCCCACTTCAATGATGCTGAAATCATATTATTTGGCTATTCAATTGGCGGCAGCTTAGTGACCTGGTATCAGAAAGATTATGCTGATACAATCAATGGAGCGTTTACTTCAAGTGCTCCCGTCTTGGGTGTCGTCGATTTCTTAGAATCAACTGAGTTGTCAGGAGCAGTGTTACGATCTTATGGTGGTGATGCGTGCTATGATCGTGTAAACGCTGCTTTTGATGAATTAGGCGAGCTATTTGATAATAATGAGCATGATAGAATTCGTGAAGAATTAAATGTTTGTCCAGGAGCTACAATTGAAAGTGAACGAGGTGAATGGACATTGAACGGATTATTATCAACTGAGTTTGCTCTAATTGGATCAATGTATGGAATACATTACCAAATTTGATTTTGCTTAATTTAAGTAGTTAATTATTTATTTTAGTGCACCCGAATTATTTATTACCCTGGCTTGTGATATAATTATGAATGCTGCTGATCCCCTTAGTGGATTGGCTGGGTTCAATGAATTTTTCTTTTTATTCGGATGCGTTGATTTTGACTATGAAGATATGTATTATAGTTTAAGCCTAGAACAATGGCAAAATGAATTTAATTTAGCACCACGTTTAGTGATGCATCAATTATGTACTCAATTTGGATGGTATCCATCTTCCACGTCTGACCATCAACCATTTGGATCTAGATTCCCAGTCGACTTATTCTATTCCATATGCTATGATGTCTTTGGACTCAGGAGAGATGAAATAATAGCAGGAATCAATGCGACAAATAAACGATATGGTGGATTAACTCCTGTTGTAAAAAATTTATTATCAACCCAAGGAATGAATGATCCTATGAGGACAGCTGGAATTCAAGACAATTTAAGTGAAACAGCTAGAGCGATAGTGATTGAAGGTAAGAAATTAATATTACACATCAAAAGTATTATGTCCACATAATTTGTAAATTCAAGATGCTGGACCCAACAGCGATATTATGAGCTACTCATTGAATCCGAATGTATTGGCAGCACAAATGGCTATACGAGAAACTATTAGACAATGGTTGTCATAAGAATGTAATAAAATGATGTGGCATTTTACAAAATGTACTTTAATGTCCACTAGTGGACTATTTTGGTATAAAATATAATTTTTTTGCCTTTCTTATAATAATCATATTTGCATTACCTATAATTTATTTATGTGATTCAATTAACAACAGTTACAGCAAATTGATACTTTTGGACACAAATGTATAGTTAACATAAAACAGTAATTCACCAAATGGTCACATTAAATCTTAATAACTTAAATTAGTGGAATATGGTCTATTAATACTACACTCAAACCGGATGTACAACAATTGACCTTAAAGTGCCTTTAATCTTTTAAGACACTTAAAGTGAAAGAGGTTCTCTAGTAACTTATTATTAACTAATTATCTGTTTTATTTCAGATTTTTTCCAAATTGTGTAAACAATAAATTGATCTTGTAATGGTCTCACGTTTCGCAATTAATCCTCTTCAAATAATTGTTTGAAGAGTATCTTTTAATAGACTACTTAATTGAATTTGATTATCGGTATCTAATAGATAACAGCAAGTGAATATAAATACCAGAAAAATTGTATGCCTACAGTTTTCCCATTCCGATTTTCATAGTATCAAGTTGCAAAAATGAAGTTACATTCAGTGTTCATTATATGTGCAGTGCTTTTAGTGACTGGTGAAGCAAAGAACCCACTACCAATGGCGAATAAAGGAGATATATTGGATTTAATATTGCACAGACATAAATTACCAGAAGTTGCAGTACCTTCAGATGGGTTAAGAAATATTGAAGACGGAACCATTGAACAGAGATTGGATCATTTTGATGATAATAATTTAGAAGTCTTCCAACAGGTAACTAGTGAAAATCTATAAAAAGTGATTTGAATATTTATACTGGAATGCTAAATTTTCACAGCGATTCCTATACAATTATGAACATTTTGACGTCAATGAAGGTGGCCCGGTTTTTATACTCGTTGGTGGTGATACTCCAATTCATTGGTTATACTTAGTTACTGGCTTGATGTTTGACTTGGCTCAAGAACATGGAGGAGCTATGTTTTATCTCGAGCATCGTTTTTATGGATCCAGTTTTCCAGCAAAGTAGGAAACTTCATCAACTTTTGTACTAAAAATTATTTTCTAATCGCCAAATTCTATATTATTTAGTCGGACAGCGAATTTCGACACCTTACAATACTTCACAATTGAACAGGCTATAAACGATCTATCGCATTTCATTTCCCACATCAGATACGTTTTACCCTACTTCAATGATGCTGATATCATATTACTCGGCTATTCATTCGGCGGCAGTTTGGTGACCTGGTATCAAAAAGATTATGCTGATACGATTAATGGAGCGTTTACTTCAAGCGCCCCCGTTTTGGGTGTCGCTGATTCCTTAGAATCAACTGAAGTGACCGGAGCCGTATTACGAAGCTATGGAGGTGATGCTTGCTATAATCGGGTACATGTTGCTTTTGAAGAATTAGCTGAGCTATTCGATAATAATGAGCATGATAGAATTCGTGAAGAGTTAAACATTTGTCCACAATCCACAATCGAAAGTGAACGAGGTGAATGGACATTGAATGCATTATTATCATCTGAATTTGCTAGTCTTTCTTCAATCATGTATGAAATCCATTCAGAAATTTCCTTTCGTTTATTTTAATATTGATAATTATATATTTTAGCTTACCTGATTTATTTATCAATCAGGCTTGTGAAATTATGATGAATGCTACTAATCCCATTAGTGGATTAGGTGATTTGAATGCACATTTCTTCTTCTTTGGATGTGTGGATATGGACTACGAAGCTGCTTATAATACTCTGAGCTTAGAACAATGGGTTAATGATTTTAATTTAACTCCTCGTTTAATTTTATATCAATATTGTACTCAATTTGGATGGTATCCATCTTCAACTTCAAACCATCAACCATTTGGATCGAGATTCCCAGTAGAATTATTCTATTCGATATGCAATGATGTCTTTGGAATCACAAGAGAGGAAATATTAGAAGGAATCAAAGCCACAAATGAACGATACGGTGGATTGACTCCTGATGTAAAAAATTTCTTATCCACCCAAGGTATGAATGATCCCATGAGAACAGTTGGAATCCAAGAAAATTTAAGTGAAACAGCTAGAGCGATAGTGATTGATGGTAAAAAAATAATGTTGAACATAAAAGTTAATATATTCACATAATTTGTATATTTAAGATGCTGGACCCTTGAGCGATACAATGATCTACCCGTGGAACCCAAATGTTTTGGCAACTCTAAGTGTTATACGAGACACTGTTAGAAACTGGCTGTCATAAGCAATTAATAAAATGTGACTTTAATAGCACAATAGACATGATTGAATGTACCCATTTTATGAAACCAATAAAATTTATTCAATGAAAGAAAGCAATCAATGAGAGTCAAGTGATTTAAAAAGTGCTGATTAAGTCAGGAGGATTGAATAAAATCTTATGGAGAATAATTTTAATACTCATTACCACATGCTTAAGAACGTGTGACTGATTTTAATTATAGATGACTAACTATTCAATTTTTAAATTAAATTATTATCTTCTAATTTTAGGAAGAATATTATCAATCAGCGATCAGTGTATGGCTGCCCCCGGTATAACAATCAGCCACTTGTGATAATATAATTCATATCAGGTGGGTTACTAACTAATCTATGCTCTGTTTATTGGCATTGGCCTGTCTAGAGTATATTCAATTGTTTCACAATTGGATTAATTGGTTTCTCAGCGATAAGACAATTTCCTATAAAAACTGGTAGATGTTTAATAGGAAGTCATCAGTGAATAGTTTGTATTTCAAGTGTAAACAACCAAAAAAAAATTGTGATTCTTTCTGGAATAAGTGAAAAAGTATTTAAGTGAAAATGAAATTATTAGTATTAGCTCTTGCAGGATGTGCTTTATTAGCCTCCTTAGATGCTAAGGTACTTCCAAAATTGAAGGGAAAGAATGCCCTTCTCGAGTCATTTATGGCAATGCATCGTGAACCAACTCCACCACCAACACAAAAGGATTCAAGAATTGTATCTGAGGGAACGATTCGTCAAAATCTCGATCATTTCAATGCTGATAATTTGGATACATTCCAACAGGTTATTGATTCTAATAGCTCAATTAGTTTGAATTTTTTGAATGTCCTAATATTATTTGATTTACAACCAGCGATTCTTATCGAATTATGAACATTATGATCCCGATAACGGAGGTCCACTGTTCATCTTAGTCGGTGCTGAATGGCCAATTTCTGAAGGCTGGCTAATGGGTGGACATTTCTATGATATGGCTGAAGAACATGGTGCTGCTATGTTCTATGTTGAACACCGTTTCTATGGTAGAAGTTTCCCAGAAAAGTGAGTGATCAGTAATACCAATCATTTCGGATAAAATTATTAATTTTTACTATCTATAATTGCAGTCGTACCGCTGACTTGGAAACACTTCAATTCTTAACTGCAGAACAAGCCATGTATGATGTCGCATACTTCGTTGAGCAAATTAGATACATGTTACCACAGTTCGTTGATTCACAAATTATCTTGGCTGGTCCATCAATAGCTGGAAGTTTAGTCACATGGTATCAACGAGTCTATCACGATCAAATTGCTGGTGCTTGGGCTTCAAGTGCTCCACTTTTGGCTACCGCTGATTTTGTTGAAGCTAAAGAAGTGTCTGGTGCTGTCTTAAGACAATTGGGTGGAGAAGCTTGCCATAATCGTATCCGTAATGCATTTGCTGATTTGGAAGCACTGTTCGATGCTAGTAACTTCACGGAAGTTCGCCGTGTAATGAATGTTTGCGATAGCTCTAGAATTGAAACCCAGAGAGGTAGATGGGCATTCTTTGAAATTTTATCATCAGAATTCTTGTTTTTAGCAGCACTCAGCGCGTAAGTTATATGACAAATTTCTATCAAAAGAGTACCATAAAAATTCGTTTAATTATTATTTTCAGTCCGGAAATCTATCAGCTGGGATGTGGTGAAATAAACGGAGCACCATCTGATTTAGAAGGTTTAGCAGCTGCTGCAGCTTTAATGTTTGATGATGAATGTATTGATTTTGATTATGAAATGTTTACTGAATTATTGTCCGAAGATGAATGGATCAATGAATTTAATTTGGAGGCACGTCTCTTCATCTATCAATTATGCTCTCAATTTGGATGGTATCCATCATCTACATCACGTCACCAGCCATTTGGATCAAGTTTCCCAGTTGAGTTATTCTATTCCATGTGCGAGGATGTTTACCAAATATCAGAAGAAACAATCAATCAAAATATTGCAGCCACTAACGAACGATTTGGAGGTCTTAATCCCGGTGTTGAAAACGTTATCACTACTCAAGGAATGAATGATCCATTCAGACCATTAGGTTTACAAGATAGTGCTGAAGGAAATGTTAATGTTCACATTATTCAAGGTACTTTGATTAGATTTCGAGTTACCGATTGTTTAAAATTAACACAATATTTTGTAATTTTCTTTTAGATGGCGGACATATTTCCGATTTCTTTTCATACAGTGGTTATGATCCTGATAGTGTCAGAATCGCTAAACGGCTTGTTGCTGATACTATTCGTTCTTTCTTGGCAGCCGATAAGAAATAGAGTGAAGTATAGTTATTGTAAAGTATTTATAATGATGTACCAGATAAAGTAGTATATAATAAAACTATAAAGTAGTGAAAATATAAAGCAAAACTGATTATTAATTTAATTTTTGGGTAAGGTGTTGTTGCCACTAAATAATTTGCTGACAAAATATCTAAAATGCTAATACTATATTACCATTACATTATGATCTCAAGTGATTTGTGATTCAATTACTTCATTCTATTGAAGGTATTTCCCGGATGGTGAAATAAATTCGAGTATTCTCGTAAGTTGTTTTTATTTACATTACCAAATCGGTAAAATTGTTATTTAATAATCTATTTCATTGTGAAGAGAACTGATAACTAAATTAAATTAGCTATCTGTATTCCACAGATAAGTTAAGAAGGGGGATATATATAGTCGACATTTCCAAAGATAACAGATTTGTTTCTAATTATTTCGTAGCATTGACAGTGTGAAAATGAAGTTACATAACATTTTAATTCTGATTTGTTTACTATTGTTTGTTTTTGGATCAGGAGGAATAACATCAGGTATAAGTAACCAACTTGCATTTGATTTAATTGTACAAAGGGAACAATTAATTGAAACTCCAGCAGAGGGCAGTAGCTTAAGGAACATTCAGGAAAACTGGATAACACAGAACCTTGATCATTTAGATGCAGCTAACACCGAAACATTCGATCAGGTATGCAATTAAGATATCGCAAAAATTAATAATGATCTGAATGTATTGATTTGAATTTTTAGTATTTCCTCTCAAACTATGAACATTTCAATGTGAACACTGGAGGACCTATATTTATTATGGTTGAAGGCCAATCACCGATCTTCTACTTCTACTTGACTGCTGGCAATATGTTCGACCTCGCTAAAGAACATGGAGCTGCTATGTTTTTACTAGAATATCGATTCTTTGGCAATAGTTTTCCTACGAAGTATGGTTTAAAGATTAACTGAATTAAATCAATTGATTTACAACTTTCTTATCATTTGACAATTTTACTTCAGTCGTACAGCTAATCTCGATACGTTACAATATTTGAAAGCTGAACAAGCTTTATACGATTTAGCGAATTTTGTTGAACAAGTGAGATATATTTTACCACAATTCAAAGATTCGGAGATTGTTTTATTTGGAAACTCGATTGGAGGAAGTATAGTAACGTGGTATCAAAAGGAGTATTCTAATATGATCGCTGGAGCTATAGCATCAAGTGCACCAATATTGGGTGTCGCTGATTTTCAGGAATCAGCAGAAGTAAGTGGAGCAGTATTAAGAAAATATGGTGGCGATAGTTGCTATAATCGAGTTAGAGGTGCTTTCATTCAATTGGCTCAACTATTTGACACAAACCAACATAGCAGAATTCGAGAAGAGTTTAATATTTGTTCAGATTCTGCTATAGAAAATCAACTAGTAGAATGGACGTTAAATGAATTGTTTGTGAGACAATTTACTTTTCTAGGATATGTTCCATTGTAAGTATTTAGTTCAAATATACATAAAATACAATTGTTGGGAATAACTATTTAAATTTTAGTCTTGCGGACCTTCGTGATGGATGTAATTTAATTATAGATGGTACAGATGATTTAAATGGATTGGCAAAATTCATGAAGCATTTCTATTTTGGTCGATGCATTTACTTGAATTATGATGTAAATAAAAATAATTTGCGTAGAGATAACTGGACTGATCCCAATAATTTGCTAGATCGTTTAGTTTTATATCAACAATGTACCGAATTTGGATGGTATCCATCTTCAACATCACTAAATCAACCTTATGGATCCAGATTTCCTATAGAGCATTTCTATACGTTATGCAAAGATGTTTTTGGTTTATCGATTGATAACATTATGAATGGAATAAATAAAACGAATCAACGGTTTGGTGGATTAACTCCGATTGTTCGCAATATAATTTTTACTCATGGAATGAATGATCCTTTAAGAATTGTTGGAATTCAGGAAAACATAAATGATTCAGTTACAGTTATACTGATGCATGGTATATTACTTCGTTCATTTTATTACAGAATGCCACTTTTTAATTAAAATTTACTATTTTAGAAGCTGGTAGACAGAATGATATTACCAGCAGTACCATTAATCCAAATGTTGTTGAAGCACGTCGTTTGATGGCAGAAATAATAAGTGGATGGTTGTCATAAGTGTTCTACATTGTAATGTGACTTTAATGATCTAATGTTTGTTTTAAATTGAGGAATCAATAATAAATGAAGAAAGCTATCAATGAAAGTCAAGTGATCTACATTATCAAATATTAAGTCAGCAGACACCCATATTTTTATTTATAGATCATTGGGTCAATAAATCCAATAGACTGATATCACTTGCCAGTAGAACGTGACACTCGTATTCATTACTAATGACTGGCCAAATTGTTTTAATTAACTATTTAATTAATTATCGTTGCTATCAGTTAAATAACAATCTGTATTTATAACAGTTCTTCAAATTACTAACTATCTGACTATTCTATTTTGTAGACATTTCACGATAAGAACCATAATGCAATTCCATGCTTGACCTGAAACCGTTAGATAAAATTTACATTCAATAAAATGCGAAGATTATAGTCATTGTGACGATTTTGGTTACTCATCTAAAACCTTGAATATAAAACTCAACAAGCCATGGCGCAAGAATTGTAATTTTTAATATACTTGATAATAATGGATCGTAATTATTTGAAAGATGGAATCTAAGAGTACCTGACCATTTCCCTAAAAACAGGGGTAATATTTTATAACTTTAAATAACTAAAAATCAACAAAATTCATCACTTAATGTTAAAAGCTTTGTGGACTTTTTATGAATCACTCATGACTTGTTGAATTTTGAAGACAAAAAATGGCAAAATCATTCCTTATCGATAGGCATAAACACACGATACTTGTTTTAATTAAATATTGGGTGACTAACTGATCATGATCACTTCCAACACAGTTGGACAATCAGGATTTTCATGTTTTATCATTTGATATTGGAGAAATCCTTATCTAACAGGGGGGCTCATTTCTGACAATAATTAATTGTTGTACATAGAATGAATTTATATACTAAATCGCCTCATCAGAATTATCTCTTAATCTTGTCATGACATTGATTGTCTTAAGTACTTCTTCAATCGATTCAATAGTTTTTCATTGATAAGCCAGACTAATATAAAATAGGTGCCGGTCTTAAGGATGATCAGCAGTTAAGCGAACGCGTTTCTCGTGTCAACATTAGAAGTGTTTAATAGTATTTCCTGGTGAAAGTGATAAGTTAAAAATGAAATTATTAGTGCTTGCCCTAATGGGATGCGCCCTCTTGGGAAGCCTTGACGCATCCTTCCCAAAATTAAATGGCAAGAATGCTTTTCTTGAATTGTTTATGGGAAAGTATCGTTCACCAACTCCACCACCAAGGAAAAGTAGTAGATTTGTAACTGAAGGATCCATTCGCCAGAATCTCGATCATTTCGATGCCGATAATATTGAAACCTTCCAACAAGTAATATTTTGTTTGTTTTTTAAAACAATGACATTGTAAATTAATGATGTAAATTTCGTAATATAAATTGTTTAGCGTTTCTTGTCAAACTATGAACATTTTGATGTTAATGGAGGAGGTCCTATGTTCGTGTTAGTCGGTGGAGAATGGCCAGTCTTTGACGATTGGCTTTTAGGTGGACACTTCTATGACTTGGCAGATGAACATGATGCTGCTATGTTCTACGTTGAACACCGTTTTTATGGAACAAGTTTCCCAGAAGGGTAATTAAAGGAATCACCATTATATACAAATAACTACAAATACAGCAATTTTACTTAATTTATAGTCGTGACGCTGATTTAGATACTCTTCAATACTTAAACGCTGAACAAGCAATGTACGATACTGCCTACTTCATTGAACAAATTAGATACATGTTGCCACATTTCGCCAATTCAGAAGTCATTTTAGTTGGTCCATCAATTGCTGGTAGTTTAGTTACTTGGTATCAAAGAGTGTATTCTGAAGAAATTGCTGGCGCCTGGGCTTCAAGTGCTCCATTGTTAGCATCAACTAATTTCTTTGAAGCTAAAGAAGTATCTGGTGCTGTATTAAGAAATATGGGTGGTCAAGTTTGTTACGATCGAGTTGCCAGTGCATTCACTGAATTAGCTGAACTCTACGAAGCTGAGAATTATGATGAAATCCGTCGTGTATTAAATGTATGCCCTAACACTAGAATCGAAACTCAAAGAGGTCGATGGACACTTTTCGAAATTTTAACTGATGAATTCTTATTTATGGCTGTACTCAGCGCGTAAGTTTGGATTCGGAATTGATATATAAATATATTTTTACTTAAAATTTAATTTAATATTTAGTCCCGAAATTTACTTCATGGGATGTGACATTATTACTCGTGCTCCAACTGGATTGGAAGGATTAGGTGAAGCAACTAGTGTGTTGTTCGACGGCCAATGTATTGATTTCGATTATGAAGCAATTGTTGAGTTCTTATCAGAAGAACAATGGCTTAATGAATTCAATTTAGAAATTCGACTTGGTGCTTACCAAATGTGCTCTGAATTCGGATGGTATCCATCATCAACCTCAAGCCATCATCCATTCGGAAACAATGTACCATTGGAATTATTCCACGCAATCTGCGAAGAAGTGTTTGATTTGACACCAGAAGAAATGGCTGAAAATGTTGCTGCTACTAATACACGATTCGGAGGATTAAATCCAGAAGTTGAAAACCTTATTACGACACAAGGTATGAATGATCCATTCAGACCAGCTGGTTTACAAGATGTTCACAATGAAACCGTTACCGCTCACGTTATCCATGGTAATTGAATTATACTTGTGTTTATTCACAAACTGTCTTACTGAAATTTCATATTTATTTTCAGGTGCTGGACATATGGCTGATTTCTTCTCATACAGTGGATATGACACAGAAGAAGTTAGATTCGCTAAACGCCTTGTTGCAGACCATATCCGTCGTTTCTTGGATGATGCCAAGAAATAAATGCTGGTTCGAGCATATTAATACGTATTTTTAATTAGTTAGAATGATGTACCAGATAATTAACTTAAATTCATTAAAACTTGCGAAACAAACAATTATCATTTTCTTTTATTTACTCAAATTAGATTTAGCTGGTTATCAATTTACTTGTGAACATTTAATAATCTATGGGCGCCAAATATGGAAACAAATTATAGAAACTTGACTCTAATTAAATCGGTTAAGTGGCATACGCACTTGCTTTAAATATATTTTAATCGAAGGGTAATTAAAAGATTGAAATTGATTAATTTGAATTTCACATAAATCGTTGTACCTCATATCTCGAATGATAAGCAATGAACTGATTACTGATGTAACTGTACATTAACAAATGAAATAAAATGTGCGGCAGTCGATTTATAGGTTAATTGCAATAAAAAATCGCAATAAATAAGTCGAAATGGTGCTTAAAATAACTTTTGTTTTATTATATTTCATTGTGCACGTGTTTTTCAACGCTGCCGTATCAAGTGAAATTAATCTGAAAAACTGGAATAATTTATTGTTTAGTCACCCGATGCAAGTATTGCATAATAATGAAAATATTGTTGGGTTAGTTGATGAGGGAAGTATTGAGCAGAGAATTGATCACTTTGATGGAGGTAATACTGAGACTTTCAACCAAGTTAGTATCGAAGATAAACTGTCACGTGTTCACATAACAAAAGTATTCCATTACAGAGATTTTACTCCAATTACATTCATTACAATGAGAGTGTCGGTGGTCCAATTTTTATTTTAGTTGGTGGTGAACTTCCAATTTGGCCAACATGGTTAACTAGTGGTCTGATGTTTGATTTAGCCGAAGAGCACGGCGCAGCAATGTTTTATCTCGAATACCGTTTTTATGGACGAAGTTTTCCAGAAAAGTATCCTTTTTGCCAATTCGCAATATAAGTTCAAAATAATATTTTTCTCAATTTTAGTCGAGTTGCTAACCTAGACACGTTGCAGTATTTGAATGCTGAACAAGCTTTATATGATTTATATTTCTTTACGGAAGAAGTAAAGACCTTTAAACCGAATTTTATTTTTGAGGATATAATTCTATTCGGCTATTCGTTTGGCGGAAGTTTGGCCACTTGGTATCAAAGAGAGTTTCCAAATAGAGCTAAGGGAGCATTCGTTTCGAGTGCACCCGTTTTGGGTGTCGCTGATTTTAAAGCAGCAATGGAAGTTAGTGGTGACGTGGTAAGAGAATATGGAGGTGATAGCTGTTATAATCGGTTGGAAGGTGCTTTTAATCATTTGGCTGAGCTGTTTGATAGTAATGAATACACTCAAATTCGAGAGGATTTGAAAATTTGCCCTGAAGGGAATATTGAAAATGAGTTAGGTGAATGGACATTGAATGGGCTTCTGGCTACCGAACTTAGTTATTTAGCAAGTTCAACCACGTAAATGATTTACTGTTTTGTATTATCAAAGACGATCTTATTAGTTAATTCTAATTATAGTTCAGAATATCCGTTCATTTCTTTTGCATGTGAATTTATCAACGAAGCTGAGACCGACTTCGACGGATTAGTTAATTTTGTAAACATATTTTTTGTAGGACGATGTATTCCATCTTACAAGATCATTATCGATAGCTTAAGGCAGGATGAGTGGATAAATGAATTCAGTTTGACATCAAGATTACTATTGCACCAGCACTGCAGAGAATTTGGATGGCATCCAACATCTACGTCCGATAGACATCCATTTGGTTCTAGATTTCCTGTTGATTGGTTCTATGCTATTTGTTACGATGTATTCAATATTTCGGAGGAAGAAATTATAGCAGGTACAAACAAAACCAATATTAGATTTGGAGGACTTATTCCCAATGTGAAGAACATGTTATTTACACAAGGTATGAATGATCCAATGAGATCGGTTGGATTCCATGAGGATCTCAATGAATCAGCAAGATTAATATTGATCGATGGTGTGTAGTTTAGTTTCTTTATTGAAGGAATTTCTAAATTCAATTACAAAAATTTGTTGTAGATGCTGGACATTTGAGTGACGTTGAAACTTATGATATTACTAATCCAAATATTTTGGAAGCTCAAGCTATTATCAGAGCTACTGTAAGAAGCTGGCTGTCTTCTGACGTGTAAATGATAAAAGCTTATTACTTAGATTCACCATGTTTCAGTGTGTTGAAATTATTATATACTAATTACATATGTACAATATCAAGTAGTACTACAGATTTTTACGATTTTATGAATTGAAGATAAAATTTTGAAGAAAATTTTTTGTTATGGGCTATTATTAATTATAATTTTGCGTTCAATAACACCAATTAATTGATTACTAGTTATCAGTTCACAGCGACATACCGACGATTACATGTTTGATAATTGAATGTAATATAAAAGCTTAGGTAAGATGAGTTAATTGTTCAGAATTCATTAGTGGCTTAAAGAATAAGGAGAAGTAATAGATTGTAGTGTCTTGTGATTTTTGTTGTATTTTATCAAGTTGATTTTATTATTATAGGATGCAGCGAAGTTTATTGATTTCGGCAGTAATTGCCAGTTTCTTGGTATTGGCAACCAATGCTTTCATGCACAAGGAACTATTTAAGGAGCCTCCAGTTCCCCAACCTGCATCTGATGCTCGATTTGTTGGTACTGGATACATTTTACAGCCATTGGATCACTTTAATCCACAGGATCTTAGAAATTGGGAAATGGTAAGTTCAGTGAATTTAAGTGATGACTATCAATCTACTCATAAAGTTCTAATTATTCCTTCGTTTCTTATATGGGTAGAGATACTTTTACAATAACGATTATTTTTCCCCTGGCAGTCCTATGTTTATCTATGTTGGTGGTGAATGGGAAATTAGTGAAGGATGGTTAATGGGAGGTCATATGTACTATATGGCAAGAGATATGAATGGCAGTATGTTCTACACTGAACACCGTTATTACGGTAAGAGTTTTCCAACCAGGTAATCATGTTTTATTATCTTATCTCTTTCTAAACCGTAACGAATTCAATTGGTTTTATTTATATCCATAGTGACGCTTCTGTAGAGAACTTGCGATTTTTGAATGTAGATCAAGCTCTTGCCGATTTAGCTCATTTTATCATAGAACTAAAGAGTACTACCCCAGGAATGGAGAACTCTCCAGTTATCTTGGTAGGAGCTTCTTACTCGGCATCAATGGTGACATGGTTCCGTCAAAAGTATCCTCATCTATCAGTTGGTGCTTGGGCATCTAGCGGACCTCTATTAGCTCAATTGGATTTCATTGAATACAAAGAAGTCGTTGGACAGTCAATTGAATTGGTTGGAGGTAGTGAATGTCACAGTCGTCTTAATCGTGCTTTTCTCGCACTTGAAGAAATGATCGAAAATAATGACACACTTCAAGTTGATGAATGGTTTAATTTATGTACTCCAATTGCTGGAACTCGGGATTTGAGTTTAATGAACTTTTTCAGTTCAATAACTGATTTTATTGCCGGTGTCGTTCAATATCATTGGTAAGGCAGTTTTGAATTTAAATTATGTATTCTAGCAAATGATTCTGTGAATTAATTTTAGGCCTGGCGACATTGAAGAATTTTGTGAGGACATTTTAACTGACGACATTTCAAATGATGTCCAAGCATTAGCCGCATGGACTCAAACATATTTACACTACGCTTGTTTGGATTACGAGTATGATAGTTTGATTACTTTTTATCGTCAAAATGATTGGAATCATCCAGTAAATGCATATGCTGGAAGGCCATGGTTTTATCAAACCTGTGCTGAATATGGATGGTATCAAACTTCTGGATCAGAGGATCAACCATTTGGATCCAGTTTTCCAGTAAATCTATATATTGCATGTTGTTTCGACATATTCGGTCACTAGTACGTACTATTTTCTTTTGTGATATAAGAATCAATGATTGATATGATCTACGCGATCTATTTATATTATTTGTAGTTTCGACACTTACACAATGAATGATAATGTTCATCGAACAAATGTGATATATGGTGGAATGAATCCAGCCGTAACAAATGTGTTCTTCACTCAAGGACAATTGGATCCATGGCGACCAATGGGTATTCAAGAAGATTTGAATCCAAGTTCTCCTGCTGTTGTTATTCCATGTAAGATTAAATATCGACGCATATTACTTTGTTATGTACTATAATTTTAATTTTAATTTCAGATGCATCACATTGTCAAGATTTGTATTCAATGAGTCCAAATGATTCACCGGAAATGACTGCTGCTAAAGAACGAATTACTGAATTGGTTCAACAATGGGTAGATGAGGCGTCATCATAAAATTCTCATTTTATAAATTTGTTTTGGAAAATCAGAAATTAATTTGAACCAAATAAATCATTTCAAACTGAAACACTGATTTATATGGGAATACTGTGATATGATAAGGTGTTCCTTCACTTCTTTATTAGACTATGATTATTTTGATTTTAATGGTTATAGTCATTAATATGAGAATTAGTCATTACTAAGTTATCACCCGTTTAGTATTGTTTAAGTATTATGGAATGATTGAAGCGACATTGTTTTGTTCAAAAAGCAAGTATTCCTTGATTGAAAACATTAGTTTCTTTTAGAAACAATGCAAGCAATATACTTATTCTAGTGGTTCGTTTCGTCGAACTTCAACTATTTTCAGAATTGAAGGAATCTAAATGTTTCGTTCGTTACTAAAGATTTGTTTAAAAAACCTATAGTTCCACAATCAGCTATTGAAGTAAGATCTGTGAATATTAAATGGGTCACTAAACCATTAGAGCATTGATAATCGCCAAGACCTCCGTAACTGGGAAATTGTGATAATTCACTAATCAGTAATGATAGCGTTCAGCTCATTTTTAATAATATATATTATATTGCAGAGATACTTGCAAAATATTGACTATTTCGTACCAGTGTCTATTTTTATCTTCATTGGTGGCGAATGGGAAGTGAAAGATGGCTTACTGGTGGTCACATGTTCAATATGGCAAAAGGTATGAATGACAGTATGTCTTACACTGAGCACCGCTATTATGGAAAGAATTTCTCGACAGAGTGAAATTAAACCATTATCTTATCGTATTAGTACACTTAATTGAATAAATTTAATTTACATTTTCAGTGATGCGGCTGTGACCAATTGGCCCACTTGGATTTGATTGAATACATGCAACTTGTTGGACATTTTATTGACGTTAGTAGGTGGTAGTGCATGCCTTTCCTAACTCAATCGTGCAGTAATAGATCTTGAAGATATTATTGACAGTAATAATACTGCTCTATCTTTCGAATGGTTTAGATATTTTTGAGCAATTTCGATCTGTAACGATAGTTTTGAGCAATAGTATGCATAACTTGAGAATATCTGTAGAACAAATAGTAATGATTTAATTGAATTGCAGTTTTGAGAATATCTATGAAGATCAATTGGCATTCGGGAAGATTTTACTACTGCTGCTCCAGCTGTTGGTATTCAGAATAACTTATATTGGAAGCTTTTTGGTTATCGTATGTTCTTGTAACATAAATTATGAATTTCAGATGCTTCACATGGTAAAGATTTACATGAAATACAGCCCAAGGAATCTTGTGAAATGTGAATAGTCAAATAGAGAAAATTTTAGCTAGTACAACTTTCAGTAACTGACGCGGATTGACATTATATTACAATAGACTTGAAAATTTAATTTGATGTTACAGTTTTAAATTAATTGTAATGACAAGGGCATCAACAATATTATCTATAATCAATAGTCATTGATATCACAGGTGGAAGTGATATACACTAATTAAACTTGTTTAATTGCATCCAGGTGCTTAAAAGTTCAACGATATTTAATTATAATCTTATCAAATTTTGTTTTGTAGAATATTATTCCAATTTAATTTAGGCGTTTATGAAAAGTCTAAATCATTTTAATTCAGAGTGATACCAGATGTGTCCATTTAATTATTTTTCATTGTCCTTATCTAATCGAGCATTACATGTGTAGAAATCTAAAACTGAGATTAATCAATTTTCGGCCTATAAAAACATTCGCATCTGAGAGTCTTCCACAGTTTCGTTACGGGATTTGAAGTGAATAAGTGAATTAGATTAAGATGCGGTTTCCTTGCATTACTTTATGCTTTTTGGCACTAGTATCCATCAGTTTTGGTGCAGTTCTTCCAGAATTGTCTCAAAATGAATTTGTGTTAAATTTACTGCGGCCCCAAAGAGTTCCATTAAGTAATCGTGTAAAGATTGGAAATCCAGGAACAAGAGATGTTGTTACCGAAGGTTCAATAATATCAAATTTGGATAATTTTAATGAAGATGACAATAGAACGTTTGTACAGGTATTTAATATGTTACATAATAGTTAATACCGTCGTTTTAAATAAAAATGTGTTGGATTATAGAGATTCTTCACCAATTACGAACATTATGATTCTGCAGTTGGTGGTCCAATGTTCATTTTCCTCGGTGGTGAATTAACGGTACCAAGAAATTTCAATGAAGAAGGAACATTTTATGAAATGGCTCGCGAACAAGGTGCAGCTTTATTTGCATTGGAACATCGTTTTTATGGTTCAAGCTTAATTGATGGGTAAATAATATTCAAACACAAAATTATTCATGTAGTGCTCATTATCTAATTTCCCGATAATCTTCAGTGGAGCATCTCTTGAAAATCTCGAGTACCTAACTGTTGAACAAGCACTTGCTGATATCAGGCACTTCATTGATGCCGTATTATTTTTATTGCCTGAATTCGCTGACGATCCCATTATTTTGGCTGGAACATCATACAGTGGTTCATTGGCTACTTGGTTCCGTGCTGAATATCCAGATTATTCTGTTGGAGCATGGGCATCTAGTGCTCCATTATTGGCAGTAGTGAGCAACCAACAATACCTTGAAGTTGCCGGTGAAATATTCCGCGATATCGGAGGTGAAGCTTGCTATAATCGCATTGACAATGCATTCGACGAAATCGATGAACTCTTGGCAAGTAATGAAACTGAGTTATTGGATGATTTGTTCAATACTTGTAGACCAATGATTACTATGACAACACTTGATCGTCAAATGATATTAAGTAACTTGGTCAGAAGATTTGCATCTGCTGTCGAATACTTTTTGTAAGTATAGAGACAATTACACACGTTAAGTGATTTATAATTAACTTTCTATCTCATTGTAGTGCCGATACAATTGTCTCATATTGTGACACAATATTAGAAGCTGATAATGATTTACAAGGTTTATCTGATTTAGTGCGATCTGATTTCTGTAATGATGTCAGCTACGAAGGCATAGTAGAAATACTAAGTTCAGACGGTGTTGGTGATCCGTTTATGAAACAAGTGAGATCATATGAATATCAATTATGTACTGAATTGGGATGGTTTGAGAGCTCTGATTCTGATGATCAACCATTTGGTTCTGGATTCCCTGCTGATTTTCAATATCAACTATGTGAAGATGTGTTCGGATTGGATCGTACGGAAGTTGATGCTGGAATAAATGCTTTCAACGAACGTTATGGTGGATTAACACCAAATGTAGAGAATGTGGTATCAACCGTTGGTTCAATGGATCCATGGGGACCAATTGCAGCCCAGGGTGATCTTAGTGAGAGTTCACCAACTATTGTTATTCAAAGTAACATTAATTTAAGATTGGATTTTTAAGAATTATGTTATTCAATTTGATTTTTCCTTTAGATGCAACAACTGGAATGGATATTGTACCACATTATTGGGAACCAAATCCACATATGGATGCTGCTATAGAACAATTGGGTCAAATTATTGACCAATGGATTGATGATGCTGCCAAGAAAGCCAAAACAACACCATAGAATGAATATAGTAGTCCATGTAACAGAGATATGATTAGAAAATAAATAAGTATTAAGTAAAAACATATGAATTAAGTGACTCATAAACATCAAATGTATTAGCAATTGATCAATAATCACTTTGTATAACTATAAGCATATTAAATTTAATGTTCATAACATTCTGGAATGTAATAAAATCAATCGGTAGTGATAAATATTGTTTACATTGAGTTTTAATTTATGATTATCATGGCATGACTTAGGCATTGTATTATAACCACAGCATTAGTACAGAAGAAATCTCTGATAATATATTTATTTATTACAGTACATTGAAAATATTGTAATTCAATTCCTGAATAAAGATCTTCTTCTTTGATTTTATAAGGCAAAAAAATCGATTGGTTTTAGTGTTTTAGAAGAAAATCCAGTCAAAAGAGAAGCGCAATTTCACTACTCGAGGGCTAGAAGTTCGAATGTAATAAATAATAACATAATTTATTAGTATTTGAACATGTTTAGCTTTAATGGTGCTTGTAATAATAAACCATCGATTAAACTTAAGCAAATGATTCTCACGTTGGCCATTAAAGGTATCAAATAATTGAATTAAATATATGTACTTTGCCGTTTATTGGAATTTCTTTATATTTTTGGTTACAAGCAAGTACATCATTGATATTATAGACGATCGTTCGGTGAATTGGACGAACAAAAGTACTTAAACCAGAGTTTAAAACTATCTTTGGATGAAAAATCAACCAGTTCTGGTTGCTCTTGACCGTTAGTTGCGGTTTCTAAAGGAAAAGTGAAGATATTTTTGTGTCTCAAGAAAATTTGAGCTAATTGGATAAGTTGGATTCGGTGAAATGGATGCCAAGAGACAATTATGCTCTTGGAAGAATATTCATCACAGTTGTGATGGAAGTATTTGTCTTTATAGTCTAATTAGTGTTGTCAATAATTTAGTAGAAAGTGATATTGGCAGTAAATTTATATGACAATTTGAATCTTATATATGTCATCTCTGGAAATTAATTTGATTTCTAAGAACACATATCGATAGTGTCTTAAATTGAGTCATGGATGATGAAGAATGGTGAAAATAAAAATAAATCAGGTACCTTGTATGAATAGGTAGTTTCGAATAGCGAATAGGATAATGATAAATATTATAGTAAACTCACCTGTAAATATAAAAACAAAAAGACAAATTAGATATTATAGGACAATGACCGAATAGATATATGTATGCATGAGAATCAATATGTAAATTCAATTACCGGTATATGACTTCCCAGCCGCAGTACATCCAGAATCACACACAATTAATGCAAAATAATTCTTAGTACAATCTGAAAATAAGACAGAACTATATGAGTATTCAGTTAAGGATAAGAATCATTATCATCAATATTCAAAAATTGACGAATATGGGTCTTTCTTTGATTAAGACTTTTTGTACCAATTGAGACACTACTTGGGGCCCCAGAGACAAGGAAAAAAAATTGCGAAATTTCATATCACAATATTACAGTAAATAATATGAATAACATCTTACCGTCTATTGTGATCGACAAAGTAACGCCTAAGGAATGTTTTGCACTTAATACACTTCACTTTCCACTAAAATAATTACACAAAAACAAATTCTGAAAAAAATTGACACTATTAATTTACATGCAATTCACTGACTTACAATATGGCGGCAAAATTTGGGTTAGTAAGCTGCGCTAGTTAAATTTGCATCCAACTTCGTTACGTAATTCACACAACTTAAGCTTGACACTTGATATCGAGCGTGTTGCAAAGGAATCTTAATTGGGCTTCGAATCGTCATTGACAGCTTCGCTTAACCTCATTAAGCTTAATAGTTCGGCTTCATTACAAGTGAAAAAAATTTCAGTAACAAGATAAACATTTTAATTTTTTAATTTAATTGTGTTTGTGAGTGAAATTGTGTGTGATAAAAGTGATTTTAAATATCTACAGACGCATTTAATAATGTAAGTACAGCATGATATTTATAATTTAACGTAAATTATAAGAATGAAATATGACGCCACCAATTTTTACCATCCAAATTGGCTGGAAGATTATCAACAAAATTATATGATCCATTCAATAAGTGGACTATCTCTAAATACTTAACATGGTGATGATAAACATATTGATACAATAATTTCATTAATTGGATGGTCAAATTACCTATGGATTGTAAGTAGGTTCCGTATGAGACTTCCAGCCAAATGATGAGACACATTGTGCCCCGTTAAGTCGACCCTCTGGACTCCAGATTATAAATCTTTATTCCTTCTAAGATCTTATACAATATTCTATTTTCTGAGTGATGATCAAAAATTATCATCAATGTTCAATTAATCCTATTTTTCTCTGTATTAAAATTGTCATTATTCTCTTGTCACATAAGAGTGATAGAACTATTCTCGATTCTTTCAATAATTTGTGCGGATGTTTGTTTAAATTACTGATTATTATTGATCTACCATAATCACAATCTAAATTATTGTTGAAAAATCGGTATTGTTATTAAAATTTTCTTTAAGAGGATAGAAGAATTCTTGTTAACTATCGGTGTATACCATAAACAAAATAATAAATTCGATCGATAAATGTTGGTCAGACGATGTTAATTTTTGATATGCGACCATACCTATTTATGATACCATTTATATGAACAGAACATTGCTTTTTCGAGTAATGTAATGTTCATTAATAAGTCTAGCTGTAATAATAAAACCAAAATAATATTCAAGTAGACGAACCATGGACATTATTTCGTAATAATATCTAATTAACATAAAAAAAAAAACCACACTGAGATTATGATCTTTATCTATGACTTTGTATAAAATATCCATAAATATGTTCATATGGAAATTCATTTAATGCATAAATGTGCGGTCATGCCAAAGAAAATAAAAATACAGAGAAACATTAAAAAAATATAATAAAATGAAAAGAAATGTAGTAAGCAACTGATTAACATAATGCCTAATAATGTTTATAAAATATATTTACCTGTAAATAGTTATGACATTAGGAATGTAATACACTAAGCCAAATGATGTATCATGGTGTCAAGCGTACAATGACGGTAAATCCTTAACGCTTATAGTTTCATAATGAATAATAAAATTAGACGGTAGCTAGGCGATTCATTATCATTATACGAATAATCTGAAAACATTGCCATTATAATTCCAGGATTTTATGCATTTTTATGGTTTTTTGGGTGGCACAACACAATATCTGTGTCCAGTTATATTTATCCGTCTTGATTTAGTTTCTGTTCACTGTTCTAGTTTCCATAATATGAATTACCTAGAGACAAGCATTTAATATTAAAAAAGAAAACTCCAACGAAAATGAACATAATTCCCGTTATGGTATTAACATTTTGCAGTCGTTTGTCTAATGAGAATAATCTGATTTTTTCGGTAGTTATGAATATTTAATTTGAGAATGAACATAATTTTATTTTCGTTGGATAAAGTTTAACTTGAATAACCTCTGATAAACTTACACGAATTCTAGAATTCTTAATGAAAACTTAAATATTGCGGCATTGTGCTAATTTAAGGATACTTTCTTACTGATGGAATTTTTAATTAAAAACTACCTCCTTGTTTTTAAACAAATTGAAAATAATTCGGTTAAATAAACTTTAGTTTTATTTTGTTTTGGCTGTGGTCATAAACCGTACCACCAAAAATAATTGGACTAAAATTTAATGCATGAAATTCATTGTCTACACTAACGAATATTGAATTAATGAATGATTTTTATAAATAGAGTCATCATTTTGTTTGTTATGGTCGTCTAATGCCTCATTTTTATGATCATGCCGCGACGACTTAATCAACTTATGTAAAACATAAAATGATGATGTTGTCCAAAATAATAATGTTAGGCAATTTTACTACTTAACTGCTTTTGTTCTGGCTAATTATAATACAAAATAGAACATTATCATTATTATACAGTGAATTTAGTTTATTTGGTGAATCACATAATTTATAATGAGATACTGTGGACAGGTTCATTTAATTTTATTTCCATATACATTTGTTTAAACTTTATACTCATAGTGAATGAATATGCGAGTGAATAAATTAATCGTAGGTATATTTGTTTATTAGACTATTAGTTTAAATATTAAGTTAACGACCCAGTAATGATATCACTAAACTTTATAGTGAATTTAATGTTTCAATTGATTGAAATTTTGTCTGTTCCAAATTTCAAAATTTCATTAATTGATTTAAACAAATTTTCATGTTAAGTAAATAAGAAAAGTTTAAACAAAAAAGAAATATGAATTAAGCAAGTTAAATTCGATTCATTTTCATGGTTTGTTGAATAAGAAAAATACGCATACGATACAGTTCTCTTGATATGAAAATAGCGAAAAATTCAAATGAATTGGTCAATTACTTGATTTAATTAGAGGCGTTAGCATGCAATCTATTTATTTCTTTTAATTCAGTTATACTTCTTTTAGATTTCATGCCCTCTTTTATTCTTAATTAACACTCCATCTGTTTAGTATTCGCAATCGTATATGTTAAGTAGCAGCAAATACATAAATTCTAACCAGATGGAGTACAGATTCAACAGTAGCTAAAATTCACCAAATAAAAATATAATTTTTAAGCTAAACAAAAACCTAATTAAAACGTATAATAAATTATTCAACAAAAATATAATAAAATAGAAGTAAAATGAAAATAAATTTCATTGTAATGATAAGGATATTGTGGTGAATGTCTCCAATTGGCCTTAGCCAAGTACATATAGATATTTAAACCTTCGAGAAATAGTATTAACTTCGTCTTTTAACTTTTAGCATGTTGATTATCTCACACTAAACGCGTTAAGGTGCTTATCACCTTCTTACTACTCATGTTCTAACATAAGTTGTGAGCATAACATTCCTTCCTTTGCAATCATGATTGTGCCCATATTCACTGATTACCAGTTATGTATAGTTAGCATGCAATCACGCACAATAAAACAATTTTTTTGCTGTTTTCTTCATTTTCAACATTCTAACTCATATTGCTAACGATCATAATGGCAATGAAATTGTTATATATTTCATAAAGTCTCCTTCCCCCATTTATAAATTTTCACATTTGCAATTTTAAAATGATTGGTTACCGATTCTAGCCAGTATCATTGTCACCATTTAATCATACATTCAACAGCTCATAATTGATTAATTCGCATGCCATTATTAGAGGATTACAGTGATTGTGAATTGATTTCAATTGATTGATTCACGTTCACCTGTTGAACGGAATGAGAATTAATATTGCGTTGTATAGAGAAAGAAAATAATTAGGAATTCTTCACACTTGTCTATCAACAAGGAGCATTGTGAACTATCTTGTGGTATAGTGTCATAATGATTATCAAACATGAAAACAGTACCTGTAGTCTGTCTGTAAGGGTGTTCGTTTTTTCTTGATTCTTTCGTGGCAGACATGCATTCTCCTTATCCAATTGATTTTGTTTTTTTTTTTTGGTTGTTAACACAATGTAAGTGTGACGTTATTACCAATTCGCAATCCTGAGTTGTTAAATGTCTTGGTAATGTGATATTGTAGTGAGTGAACTAAGAAACATTTTAATCATTTAATTATTGACTGGTATTCTGTTATAAATTCCACCAAAACAACCATCAACATAAATGGCATGATTCTGTTGTTGTGCAAAATTATGCTACGAGGTTTTTAGGTAAGACACCACATCGATTATCTGCAATCATTTAAATAGCGGCTGAATTAAATAATCTTATACAGATCTTTGTATTCTGTCAGTATGAATGTATCCACACAGTTGTCGATTGTTAAACAATTACCAAATCATGGATCTGAGATATTTGATTGACATGTCGGTTATTTTACTTTCTATTTTTCTTTTTTTTTTCAAATAAAAGTAAAAAATTTAATTTTCTTGAACCTCAGCAACGATTAAATTGCACACCTACGGGTTCATAATCTAGAATTCTTTTTAAAAGATTGATATCGATCAGGTAGAAATTAAAGATGGAAGTTCTGTTGTATGTATGTGCTTTTGTGTGCACCAGCATCCAATCATTTTCTATTCGCTGTCATTGATAGGAAATAATAAGATTTAATTTCTACCTTGACTTTTTTTTTATTCGTTTACAATATTTCAACATAATTGGTTGTAATTATTTACAACAGTTTTGAATAGACATTGAAATGTTGTAAACAAACGTTTTTATGGGTTATACCATAATGTGTACTATCTAATTATATTTAATAATTTTGATTATTAGCCGTTATTAATGATACCTATTAAAAATGAAGAAAATAAAAATATAAAAGTCTTACATTCAATATAATCGCGGTGGTCGTTTAAGAGGATTTTCATTTGATTGGCACTTTTCTACAGATGGGAAATAATTAAGTTAATGATTATTCACGGATTTCAAAAGTTTTGCGGAATCTATTCAGTATTTTTGGTCTCTCTGATATTGTGATATACGATAAATATCTTGAGGTGGTAAATCAGATAAAGATTCATATTCTTATTTGTTATTCATTGAGTACAATGAAGCTTTTAATAGTAACTGCAGCGGATCAATGAACACGTTACCATTTAAGTGGCGCTATAACAACTTAACGATCATACGAAATCATATCTTCAATTACACAGTTTGATACAATTCTTGTCCCTTTTTTTTTTTTTGTGCTTGTCGATTGCGACCAAAATACCATTGCAGTGGCTCTCGAACTTCACCAGATTAAATAAATTCAGTTTGTTAATCATAAAATTATCATTTTAGTTTGCTAAAATGAAACATAAGAACACAAAAGAGAGTAAGTTAAAAGATAAAAAACATTCTACTTACATAACAGATTGTGTGTTTATGTTCACAGCGGGTGCTAATCTGCGGGTGGAAATACTTCAAATGTTATACATACAATAGGAAGAAAGAGATGCAATGGCTAAACGGCTCAGCTAGACATCTCATGCGGGATTTCCTTTCGATATATTCTATTGAAATTTGTTTTTTCATACTTGGAGAATGGTACATCAAGGTGAATTCACCACATGGCAAATACAAAATGATAATATTGAAATTTAAATCACTTGAAACTTGGAGCAAAAATTATTATGTTACCATTTCCACAATTTATTAAAATTACATTAATTATTGAATAACATAACTGTCACATAAATCATTGGACAATGATCTTCTCATATTCGATTTGTTATTGAACTGATGAGAGTTCGATGCATTGGTTTTATTGAATGAAATTCCTTAATGTTGTCTCAGTGTCAATCATTGATAACTTCTGAAATCGTTGCTATTTTGGTATTGCATTAGTACATGATTAGATTAATGGAAATGTTATTGAAGTCATCATTAGTAAGAAGTAACAAACGGGTGCGTGCAGATGAAAAGATCAAGCCGTTAGTTATCCAATGTGAATTCTTTTGGCTACTCACAAAGATATTGAAAAGCTTCACAGTTTCAAGTTATCCAATTATGCATTAAGAATGACATCCGTGGTATGTCAAATGGCAACGTTATTTTCTTTTGCGCTGTTATCACTGAACCAGAATCAAGTAATGGTTATTTAATACTAAATACATTACAGCTTAAGAGGTTTCATTAAACTGAAATAAAATTAAAACAACAAACTATATACGAGTGCATAAATTAAACACATGAATTAATATAGTGAATGTGCTTTATAATGAAATTACACCAATGATTTATTGCGATTCAATTGAATTTTATGAGTATAAAATGTAAATAAAAACCGATAATTTACCAACATTAATATTTTAAAGTTGTGAAAAACATTTTTCTTTATTTTTGTATTTGATAGTCGAAATGTTATGCGAATCACATAAGGGAAATTTTCTTTTGTAAAAATGCATTCATAAATTGAAAATATGTACAGAACAACATAGAAAGATTATAATTGAATTATGAACTCATTAGAACAATTGTATAAAATTTCTTTTAATGTCTTCCCATTCATGGTTCAGTTACGATTTTCCAGTAGCCATTTATTGCCTCCAAAGGTTTCATTGTAATGAATTTATCGTTAAATTTTACTCTTAAGGGAAATATTACTAATATCTTGTAATTCATATGTTTTATTACCTTCTCAGTATAATTTCGTAGCTGAAAGGGGGTCTATTTATGCAAAACGTTTTGCTATAAAAATGTTGCAAATACTTTATTATTCCTTTATTAATTGATGGACTCACACACACAATAATGTTTTATCAACGGTCTTAAAAGAAAAACAATAAATCGATTAAAAATAATTAATTTTCACGAAAAGAAATAAAATCAAAGAATAAAAATAAAGAAATAAACTTCCTTTTCCAACAATATGAATTATTATGAACGAATCATTCATGAAATTTGCATATCCCCAATGTTCAATCACATTGAGGGTGTCCTCAGTTTCTCTTATTCACTGTTTATTTTTCTTCTGTGGACCCCGTGTTCCAAGTCAACGGGTGCTGTATAAATTAAAGAAACCAAAAGACATTATAATTTAAGATGTTGCATATTAAAAGTATCCAACAGTACGAATCATCTACAACATTTAATGGCAATGAATGAATATATAAAATACCAACAAAAATTCTGTTTTAACAAAATGTTTAATCGAATTGAATACGAATGAAATTCTTCAATGGAATTTATGTTTTCAGTAGCTTGTTTATTTAATTTTTAACATTTTATTTTGACTTCTTTGCATACAGTTGTACATTTAAGAATTCATTTACCAGAGATTCCATTATTATTTAAAATGATTTCTTCTTCTGTTCAGTGTATTATCCAGTACATGTATATTGATCTTCATCTGGTGGTTCAAATTACCATTCTTGATATTTCTGATATCACCAATTTGAATTGAATGTTATAATTACTCGATTTGTATGTTTTGTTTTTGTTACCAATATAGTTTGGTTGATCATTTCGTATCGAGATAAGACGTAAACTGTTTGACATAGGGATTTATTCGATTGCCAATTTAGTAATGCTGCTGCAGCTGATCCAAAAAAGAAATGTCGTATATGATTGTGTGTGTCGCATATTGAAACTTCAATAAAACACTTATTGATGCTAACCAATGTTTTTAATTTTTTTGCATATGAGTATTGAGATGCAAAATTCCTTTAGCTTGTTGAAAATTAAATACCTGCTGTGCAACACTGAATGATTTAGATGACGTTTCTTTCACCCGGCGTGTTGTATTAAGTCTTGTATTTTATTTTTTGTGTGCAAAAGTTCAGAAATGTATACTAAATATTTGCTGTTTGTTGTTGGTTTTTCTATATTTGTATTGAATTTATATTGTTAAAATCAGTGTAAATGAAAAGAAACTCTCCAATATCACTGGGGAGACTGAGGAGTCCAATATCACCATGTGAATTTATGCAAAATAAATACGCGATCAATTGATTCTGCCCCATTCTGGGGCTGATACAGAGACGATGTACAGTTTATCTCTATCGTTTTTATTCATTCTTAACTAGTTTGGTTATTTTAATGAAATTAAAAGTGCGTAAGACGAATATGAATCGGATACGATGGGATAATTAATTAACTATATTCGATCTTACATCATTTTGATTTCCCTTTTTTTTTAGTTATTCAGTGTTAACCAGAGCATTCTACTATCTGTATCCCATGACAGTATTTATTTTACCATTTGTTGGTCTTTTTTTATGATAAAATACTTGATAGCTGACCAAATGAAATGAATTATGATTATGGCCGATGGGGCTAAAATAACTGGTCGATAGGATATCGATTGAACATTAGTATTTTGTTATTTAGTGGTTTTTAGTTTTCCATTGTCATAAATTATGTTCTCATGATATATAGGACTATACATTCTGGTCAATTCAACTCTGAATTTCTGTTTTTTTATTTTTTTTTTTGGTTTTATACGGTCTGTTGGCTAGTAAACATCTCTTACCTACCAAAAAATAAACATCATACTCCTCAATGAAAACTACATTGTACAAAAAATTGTTCACCATAAGGAACCCCATTGTAGTCCTTTGAATGGTAACTGCATTTTGGTAATTCTATGAATGGAATGATGGAAATACAAACCAAGAATAGCTCAATCAATTTAACACCGCCTATATTCTATGTTATTCCTACAAGAGCATAAGCTTAACAGTCAGCATAACACACGCCCATATGCATTATTTATTCAATTTCATTCAATATAAAGTTCTGTGTCGTTAATTCATACTGTTATAGTATCATTCTGGGATTATGATTATTATGAATTATCTCATGTCGTTCATCTTCGAATGAATTCTCACATTGTAATTTTTTGTTTTGTCTGATAATTAGTTCTTCCTCTGAAAGTGGATTTTTTTTTTAAGTTCTGACACTGGTTTTTCATCTAAAACCAGAACTGCGGTTTTTATGAATGAATATAATTTTTTTATTTTATATTTACCATTTTCCAAACATCAAAGTATCCAAAGATGATAACTTCGATCTAAAAATGAATCTGAACTGTCAATCATTTTGATTCTACTATGGTTTCATCTGTGAGTTTAAACCCTGATGGACAAATATTAATTTTAGTTAGTCAGTTTTACATTTATTTTGTTGAAAAAGGTAATTAAATTAATTTGTTGTTTAGTATTTCTTCATATCCAAACGAAATCAATAACTTATGATTAGTTTGTCTTACTTGAAACGTTAATATTCCCTTTTTTAACTTTACGCGGTAAAAGATTTAAGGTAAAAGCTAATTCGTTGATTGAAATTGGTTTGGAGTCAATGTTTCAAATTGGTACTGAGATCCAAATACACTGATGTTTAGACTCTATAACTAAGAATAAATAATTGTTGTGATTATATAAGAGACTTATGTACCAAACAACCATTTAGTTGCTGTTACCTTTTAATGGGGGATACTGGTAATTATTATAAATAAGAAAAAAAATTGTATTAAATTGGCCAATTTTCTTCATTAAAAATGTTTAGACAATTTTTCTCAGACGATTTCTGGCCTTACAAAGATTAATTTTTCTTCAGTGATGAGGAGGAGATGATTGGCCAGTTAAGCATTCATTTTTGGAACATGAAAATTCATTTGTAGAACATAATTAAATCACAAGTACATTCAACAATAATTTCCTGACCATTGATGAATCTGATTAACGAATCACATTAAATAAATTATAATTTACCTGGAAGAAATATTAAATATATTCCATTAATATAATACGAATTATGATTGAACGCATTCATTTAATGTTGTGAATGTACATTAACAAACTGTATTAAATTCTTTTTCTCTGTGTTATCTTAATTGTTTTCTATATTAACCAGATTCATTTTTAAATGTAATTTACACGTAATGAGTATTACCCATTGAATATACATATAATTATCCATTACATGTAGACTTTATAATCGTTATTCTTTAAATAATTTGATTTACGATTCCTGTGTTATGATATTAAATTCAGGACACAACATTGTACTGATTATTATCATGATTTTATTTCTTCATTACCATAATTGTAAGCGGCTGGCTCTTTAAACGTGTAATTTTTATTTAAAATGAAAATATATTTTTAATTGTGCAACTGTAGTCTTTATGTGACATAAGACATAATGAACAATATAACGGGTTCTTTAATATCACATGAATTCATCATGTTGGTGTAAATATAAATAATAAAAATAATTGAAATATGTTGGTCATATTGATCGTCTAATGCCCGCCTCTAATCTAACGTTTCTCATAATCCAAATGATAGACTGTAACAAAACGCTTATCAACCCTCAGTTTTGGTAGCATAAAAAGCTCATACGAAGGTAGTTTTCAATACCTGAATCGCTTTTTATACTGTCTCTTTCTTTAAATAAAATTATTGTACTTAACTAGTTGTCCCGCTCTATCAAAAAATAAAAACTAAAAGCTCGTTAATGTTACACACACCTCACAACGAAACAGCATAAATATTGAAACAATAAAAGTTACCTGGCCGAATAAGATATTGAATGCGCCTTGTCTGCACTAACGGTCAGTCCCCGTTTTGCAGTATCACATGAAACACGATCGCGTTACGTTTCGCTGGTAAAAGATACTGTGAAACATAAAAGAATCATTGTGTCTATAAGCATAAACAGTTCGGGTTAGTTTATTTTTGGTATCAGTGGCTGTTGCACATAAAACCGTATGCAATCTTAACAGCATAAGAAATATAAACAAGAATTGATTTAAATTGAGTATGGTTGGTGTTAAATTAGTATGAAAAAAAAATTTATAGATAAAAACATAAGGAAAATTGATTAATGAACTTCAATGTAATTATGACATATTCAAATTAATTATTTATTTATCAACTGTACAAATTGGATGAATTTATTAAAACTAATAAATGTGTATATGTGATGTGTTTACCATACTCTTAATTATAAGATAATGTTAAAGAATCACTAAGTGAGAACCATTTATGTTGCAGTCATTCATTCGAATACATGAAAGCAATGAATATAGGAATTAGTGAATTTCATTAAGTGCAGTGTTTTACTCTGTTCAAATTATTAAGTGAAATCAAATGTGTTAATGATAAAGTTTATTTTTAAAGTCATTGGTACAGTGATTTTTAATTTTTATGGAAAGTAATTCATTCATGTGAACAACGACTAATCACGTTCAGTGTCGATTCGCCAAAAGGATAATAACATAACGGTTGACCGACGGTTCAGCTCATAAGTGTAACTTGGTTTTCCATCTACAACATTGTCTTCTTGATTTTACCTAAAATACAAAAAAAAAAAAGAAAATAGAAATTATTTCAATGAAATAATGTTATTCTCAATGTTTGATCACGGCTAATTCACTGTGTTACCTGTGTTGTGTTGGATTTCGAACCAAAAGAAGTGAATGATAAACAACCGACGCATTAAGGTCGTCGTTGTTGAGTGATCTTAGTGATTAAATTCTAATTTGGTGCTGTTGGGTGGTGAAGGTGGTAATAGTTTTTTTGGGAAAACTAAATAATTGGAAACGTCAAGCTGGACAAGAACACAGAATTAAGTGCATTAAAAATGAGTCAATTGGGCACGGTATATGCCACCAAACGAAGGCGAAGAAATGGCAAAAGGTTAGAGATTCATCATATTAGTTCGTAATTGTTGTTAAATCAAGTGTGTCGTTCAGTCCAAATCGAATATCGTTAGAGATC
>JXOR01000051.1:0-132387 GCA_001014335.1 Coboldia fuscipes
GAAATTAAATTTAAATTTGATGAATCCTCGGTGAATCTTTGTTCATGGTCGTACAAAAAAATTGACAGTAAACTTCAGATTGTTGAAGTTAAACCAGGTTTTGTTAAAACCTTATAAAGAACAATTCTTTCGTACAGTGAAGAAATGGTATAAGTGACACGACTGTCGTTTCGAAATTTTTAGTTTTTTTGTGCACTTGTACTAGTTTATAAACTTTTTATTCTTAATTTTTACCAATTAAAATTAATAGTATTGATTTGATACTAGATCAGATAATTAGAATATTAAATGAGTTTTATGAATATGATAATAACTCATATAGTCGTATTTGTGCACTTATAACCTTTCTACGTTGTACGGCAGTGTTTATTGCCGCTAATTTTTGTTTACAATTAAAGCACCGGGTGTTAAAATAAAGTGACTAAAAAAAGGAGTCAAAATAAGATTAAGTAAAGTAATTTTAACGGCAAGAGATTATTATAACAAGTAAAAGATGAAGGTTGCTCACCCTCCCGATGAAACGCATGTATCGGATGAATCGGTGGAAGATAACGTAAGTAATTCTGGAGTTAGAGTTGGATTTATCGTGATTGAATCCGAATTTGTAAATGATCTATAGGATGCCGATGTAGAGACTATGAGTATGACGAGTGCAAGTACTACAGACACAACATCCAGATCAGCAACACCGACAACCAGACGACGAGGTGGCCCCAAAAAGAAAGTAAATCCGCGTCCATCCTATAAATACACGTAAGTTATATTTCACAATGAATTTAAGTAGCATTCATATAAGATTGTATATTATCCCTTCATGTAGATATACTGTGCGTGAAGATCATGGTCAGCCGCTTTTCGGCGTCCAATTCAATCATTACTTGAAGAAGGGACAACCACCGATTTTTGCAACTGTTGGTAGCTACCGTATTTCGGTGTACGAATGTCTAGAAGACGGTGGAATTAAATTACTTCAGTCATATTCAGATCCTGATGTGAGTGATCAACAAATTATGTTTTATTTTCAGTTTCTTAAGCAATTAAGTATGAAATACTTATATATTAAGTACCTATTATTTGTAGGTGCATGAAATATTTTATACATGCGCTTGGTCTTATGAGCCAGAAACGGGAAGACCTATCCTTACTGCTGCTGGGCTCCGTGGTGTGATACGTATTCTTAATCCAACAAATCAGACATGCACAAAACACTACGTTGGGCATGGGCATGCAATAAACGAATTGAAATTTCATCCAAAGAAGCCGTACATTTTACTGTCAGCTAGTAAAGATCATTCACTTCGACTATGGAATATCCAATCAGATGTGTGTGTTGCCATATTCGGTGGAGTTGAAGGCCACCGAGATGAAGTATTAAGTATTGATTTTAATGTAGATGGTACCAAAATTATGTCTTGCGGCATGGATCATTCGTTAAAACAATGGCGTCTAGATAAACCGAGGATTCAAGAAGCTATAACTAAAAGCTTTAGTTTTAACCCGAACAAGAGCAACAAACCGTTTGATACAGTTAAAGAACATTTTCCAGATTTTTCCACAAGAGATGTCCATAGGAATTACGTAGATTGTGTAAAATGGTTTGGTGACTTCATTTTGTCAAAGGTAATGATATTTTTTAACCAAATTCTCAGATGAATTAATTGATAAAGTTTGTTGCAGCAATCATGCGAAAATTCAATCGTTTGTTGGAAACCTGGCCGAATGGAAGACACCGACTTGAAACCAGGTGAAACTAATACCTCAATTATTCATCGGTTCCAGTATAAGGCTTGTGAAATTTGGTTTATTCGGTTCGCTTTGGATTTTTGGCTAAAAGTTATGGCGTTAGGGAATCAACATGGAAAGACATTTGTGTGGGAATTGGATGTACCAGAACCATCACAAGCGAAAACTTATACGTTACAACATCCGAAATGTACGACTCCAATTAGACAGACTTCATTCACGAGAGATGGTGATATTTTAATTTGTGTTTGTGATGATGGATCCATTTGGCGATGGGATCGAATTGAACACTGTTGAATTACCGTAATAAATGACATTTACTCTCTTTTTATAATGTAATTATTATTTTGGTTTTATTTCTTTGTATATAGCACCAGTAATTCCGTGCTTAAATATCATAACTGTTTTACTTCCGGACTCTAAACAAACAATAGGTGGATTTAAATTTGATTCCAACTTGTTGGCCTGTTCAATAATTGCAGCCAACATTCCCGTATTATCTTGGGTCGCGGTCCCTTTCGCTAAATAAAGAAAACACATAATTTATTAGTCATTCGAGAGTATTATACCAATGAGTTGTTACCATCAATACAAAGTCCCTGTCTGTTCGCCAGTGCACATCCAGTTACATGTTGATTATTCATCCTACAATTGGACCTGATTAGAAGAATATGCCATACGCACTAATGCCATTCCATACTTACACATCTTTTACGACTTTATCCAGTCCTTGTTCCATTTTTAAATGTTCTTGTGTTATTCCCTTATTTTGCTGCACTTTCAATTAAACTTTGAATGAAAATGTAAACAATAAGATTGCTATGCTGTCAGCTGATTGTGAAACTGATTTCTTTGGTTATGTTTACAAACATTAAACGATTACAATAACATCGCGAAAAGTTTTCTAATTGCTGAAATTTTCATAATCAATAATTAATTCCACCTAATTCGTGATGGGTTCGACGAAGAAACATAAGAAGGATCGTGACTCTTCACGAAAATATAAACATCGATCCCGTTCACCGTTATCCCGAAGTAGGTCGAGATCACCGTCTCCGGAGAGGGACAGAAAACGATCAAGGCATCAACGCGACAGACACAGGCGTCATCGGACCAGATCTCCGGAACACCGACCCATGAGGGATGAATACCACAGTGACAGTAAGTAGTAAAATTATTTTGGAGGAAATAAATACTAAATGTGACTACATTTTAGGTTCTGATGTTGTGGAGGTTCCAATGGCACCACCAGCTCCAAAAATAACACATTCACCACCAAGATCCTCATCACCAATTCCCGAAAATGGAGCTGGTGACTGTCTGTCTATTGAGGAGACTAACAAGTTACGTTTAAAATTGGGACTCAAACCTTTGGAAGTTTCCAGCACCACATCAAAGGATCCACAGAAAACCAATGAAAGTGGAGAGTCAATGATCAAAGATGAATGGGGTGAATTCTTTCATAAACCTGCTGCAAATATTGGAGATAAAAAGGAAGCCGATAAAATTCGAGAAAAGCTTCAGGAACGAAAACAAAAGCGAGCACTTGAAGAAAAATTGAAGCGCGTAAGTTCTAAATGTTTTATCTTCTGGCTTTCTTGTTATAGGAATGTTCAATTTTTTAGATTAAAGCCTTGGGTGAAAATGATGAAGATGATGATGCATCATCATGGGTAGAAAAATTACGAGACAAGAAGAAATTGAAAGCAGAAGCTGAAAAGAGAGTAAGTTTTTTTTATTTAAATTATGTGTCGTAATGTTACTGTACAAAACAAATTTGATTTTAGGCGAAAATGTTGGAAGAAATGGATGAGGAGTTCACTAGTTCAGCATCAACCAGGGATACTAAAAAACGTGGAAGACAACCAGCTTATCGTGATCGAGATTTAGCGGGTCTTCGAGTCGAGCACGATGTCGAACAGTTTGAAGAAGGGAAATCGGTTATTCTTACATTAAAGGACAAAGATGTTCTAGATGATGACGACGATGCCTTAGTGAATGTCAATATGATGGACGATGAGCGATATAACAAAAATATTGAGAATAAGAAACAATTGCCAAATCGGTATGGTTACGATGTGTATGAAGAAGAGTACGATGAATTTGGAGAACCATTACCGGGACGATCTATTCTGGGTAAATACGATGAAGAAATTCATGGCACAAAGAAGAAAATTTTCCGTATAGGAGAAAATATAGCCGAAGAAAAAGAGCAGAAACGTCGAATCTTAGAGGTATATAATTCATCATTTACAAATAATTTCATTTATATTCATTAAAAATTTGATATTTTTTAGCTGAAAACAAAGTTAGCCGGACGTAGACTAGAATCTTTGACAACAACTGCTTTGCAATTAGCTTCTGATACTTATACTGAAGAAGAGTTAGTTAAATTTAAAAAACCCAAAAAAAAGATAAAGAAAATAAAACAAAAATTGAAAGCTGACGATTTATTAGCTATAGCCGGTGATGCAACAACGTCCTCAGACTTTGGAAGACGTCGTCGTAATATTGATACTGACGATACAGAAACACCTACGGAAAAAACTGAAGTTAAGGTCGAAGAAGAAGATAATGAGTTGGAACAAATATTGTCAAAGGCAAGACGTTTGAAACAAAAAGAGGCCATAATAAAGAAACCGTTTCCAATAGATATGGAACAAATCAAAGCAGAAATAAAAGAAGAACCAGAAGAGATTGAAGATGAAACGTCCACAATCTCTAAAGATGGTAATATTGTATTAAACGCTACAGCAGAGTTCTGTAGAACTCTGGGTGATATTCCAACATATGGTATGGCTGGTAATCGTGACGAAGATATCTCGGATATGATGGATTTCGAGCAAGAGGTGGATGAACTCATTGTCCCAGAGCCAGAGGAAGAGGAAAGAGGTACTTGGAATACTGTAGATCCAGAGGCTGAGAAAATGCAGGTAGAAGACACATCAAATGATGTGAATGAAATTGCAATTTTGGATGAAGAGCCTGATGTTGGTTCTGGTATAGCTGCTGCCTTGAAACTAGCTATGTCGAAGGGTTATTTGGAGAAAGAAGAAAATAATCGACCGAGTAATACTAGAATGGCTCATTTGCAAGCTAAAAATTATTCAATTGAAGATAAAACTTACGTGTAAGTACTTAAAATTAATATTAAATTACAAATAAATAAATAAATTACTGTTTATTTTAGAGAGGATGATAAATTTGGAAGGAGGGATAGATTCCATGCCGGCCCGATATCAGATTTTAGAGACAAAGATGGTTACAAACCAAACGTCAAGCTAGAGTACATTGACGATAATGGCAGAATCTTAAATGAAAAAGAGGCTTTCCGATATCTTTCGCATAAGTTCCATGGCAAAGGACCGGGAAAGAATAAGATTGAGAAGCGTTTAAAGAAGGCAGAACAAGAAGGGGTAACTAACGGTTTTAATCATAACAATGCAGGAATGCTAACTATTGAATTTGATTTTAGTTAATGATGAAAATGAGCTCAACTGATACTCCATTAGGAACGCTTAATATGCTGCAACACAAACAAAAGGAAACACATAGTGCTTATGTAGTGTTGAGTGGGAATAAACAAATTCACGGAACCTCATCAATCGGCAAACATAAATAATTTAGTAATCGTTAAAACCATAGTTTAGGTTCCACGGAATTTATATGTATTTTGGCTTAATTCATCTTGATTCCAATAATATCTTCTGGTAATTTACAACCGTTGTAGTTATCATAAACCGCTTTAATCGTAGCATTTTTTCCAGTAATATTATCTAAAAGAAATACAATGGTTAAATAAAATTTTTATAATAATAGGGATTCAGTGCTCAGCTTACAGAATGTTTTCTTTTCAATCCTTGCCATTTTATCATCTATGTGTAACGTAATTGGAGTATTAGACAATTCTAAAAATGATAAATGCACTTGATCCATCTTAAAACTGATCTGTAGTGAATTTCCCAAATATTTAACTCCTGAAATTGACATCTCACTGGTGTTCTCAGGTTGGCGAGAATTCACAATTTCCAGCCGATCCAAATAGAGACGAATACCACCATATCCATAGAGAAGTGATTGTAGAACACCACCTGCACCTGTGATGAAATTCTTTGCTCCATCATTATGATTTTTCATTTCATTCCATACCTTTAAAGAATAATGTGACATTAATTTGGACTCAATTTCAAGTACATCAAGGGTTTTACATAAAACGGCGGAACAATATAAGGTGCGTAACTTTTACGTAAATATTTTGTAGCATTTCGTAAATCGCCCATATCTAGTGCACCAATTGTGTGAATTGCCCAAGTCATTGCTGGACCATCATTACTAATCATCTGTTCATAGAATTTTAAATCGTTTACCATTGTTGTATTTTTCATTTGATATCTTAACGGATAGTTGATCAAAACAACATCTGCCTGTTTAATCACACGTCCTAGTTGATAACCTTCATATTGAGGATGGTAATCTTTGACAGGATCATATGGTAATTTTATATGTCGTGCTACTGATGAAAAATTCGTTAGGTAACTTTGCTGATTGCATATACATTTTGTGAATCTAAAATATTAATTGCGTTATAACAAAATGCAAATTACGATGATTTTTATTATACTCAGCAAAATGCATTGCATATCCAGCTGCAATGTTTGTATAGACGTTATTATTCACTGGATAGTTATATTCATCGGGACCCATTATATCTAGAATACAAATAATTAAATATTTACAATTGAATCCACTTGTCCTAACAGCAAGCAATTGATTGACGTACTATTAATATCGTAATAGCGAGTAGTTACATTATAATCAGCCTTTGACAACCAGAATTTCCCTATACCATTAGCTAATTCACATCCCCCTTCATTTAACATGAAATCATTATCCTGTGTACTTGCTAAATAACTTCTTAATGCAAATGATATATCGGCCGTTATATGTAATTGATATGCAGAAAGGTACTTATATTGAGGTGTAATAACTTCTGTACCTGTGAATGCGCTCTCCCACGGATATCTAAAACGTCACAGTATTTAACGTTGATTATATACAATTGTAGAATAATAAATTATAATTTATTTTATTGTCAATTACTTGAGACCACTGTAACCCTGACTGCGAGCATTTTCTTGTGCTGCTTCTTTGGTGCGAATACGATAGTTGAGAAGTTCTTCTGCCCACTGTGGTTGAATCAGGAGGGCAACAGGAAACATCCATATTTCTGTATCCCAAAAATTGTGGCCTTAAAATTAAATAATTTTGAATTATTGTATTCCTTACCAATATGTATATGAGATTTACCTTGATAATCATTAACTGAACCACCTCGTCCTAAACCAGAAGGACTTAACCCATAATAAGGTGCCGCTGGACTAAATGTTTTCAGTGATGGTAGAGAACTTATTAAATAAAATGTACTTGCTTCCACTGCTCTAGCCTAAAATATTATGATGAGTAATTCATTTATTAAATCAATTGTGTAATCAGTCCGTACTAATTCATTATTTCCTTCGATATTGAGATTGAAATCAATCCAAAAATGTTCCCATTCTTTTATATGTGACCATTCAAGATCATCGTCGGCCAATGTGAGCGCTAATAAATTCAGAATTGTATTGAATTAAAGTATCTTAAGTAAAAATTTTCTAATTACCGTGTTGAATTTCTCTAAGTGCCACATTAAAGTCATTATCAATACTTGTGATGAATGTAAAATTCTTAATATATTCCATTTTATTTAAAGTGATTACATTATCTGGTAATCGATTCCATAGGACGCATACACTAGTATCATTCTTTTGAAAATCTGTATTCTCCCTTTTTACAGTGTGACCACAGAGTGAAATAATTTCATTTGAATTAATCGTATTCAATGTAGATATATCTTCTTCATCAAATTCAATGTCAACGGTATCATTTCCCTTATTCATATTTAGTTTGATTGAAAAATTATCTAAAATGAAATAATCAATAGTCAACCGCAAGATATTTTAAATAGTGTAGAAATCAATTGAATATAAAAAATATTAAATTCACCAATTGAATCAAGTCGAATTATGTAAATTTCATTGATGATACATCTTGTAAAGAATCGATGTGGATAAGTTTTATGTATAATTTTAAAATAATTATTTACAATGGTAGTTTTAAAAATTCCTTTTTTTAAATCCAATTCATATGTGACATTCCAATCAGGCCGTTTTGGATATGTCGCTTGATTCGTATAAATATTCATAATCATTATCTCCAAGTTACTGTAGTTTGGAATCCTTGCCCGATGACTATGTCCACCAATACCATTATATAAACCATTCATATAAATTGTATCGCTCATTACTGTATAACCGATATGACCGTTACCCAATGTTGGCATATAGTTTCGATTCTCTGGTAATCTAAAATCCATAAAGAATTTATTTATGCACTCTTAAGCATATCGTTGAGTGAATTCATATATCAAATCAACTCAATTGGTTACTTTTTTAATTTTCGTTGTTAATGAACTTATATGACTAATAATTTTCTTTTTATAGAATCATTAATTAACACTCACTCAGTGGTGGTGAACGTGTAAGCCTCCGCTGTTGTTAGAGCCAAGGTACTTGAACATTTTATTAAAATTAATGATAATAGAAATAATGCAGCCGTCTGTTTAACGTTGTAGTACATCGTTAATGTTGTCATGTTCAACAGCATGTTATTTCAATTATAAACGGTTTTCTTTTACAAAAGGGGGGAATCTCCGTATTTCCCGGTTGATATCTTTTGCGTATCCAAAGTTGAATTTGTCCACTTAATCTAAGAAAATCAAGTAACGAATCAGATAAAAAGAATTTTTAGTAATTCATTATGTCTTATTTCTTTTTCACTTCTTTTGTTTTTATAAGAATATTTAAATTAGATGAATAATCAGATTTTTATGGTGGCTTTTGAAACTTGTTACAGTCGCTGTGTTGTTATGTTCTCCCTTTAGTTTTTTTTTATTCGATATCAAGCACTCGGTATCAAAAGAATATGGGTTTTTTATGAGTAAAGGAATATAGAAATTGAACGAAAAGTTATGGAATGACTTATGGAATCCGGCATTATTACAATCACATTACGGGACTCAACTGGCCGTATATCCGGTCGGTTTACCTGTTGCCATTAGTCTACCAAGTTTTTCTTACAGAACGTAATAGTGAATAAAAACACGAATGAACTTATAATCGTCTCTTAAGAAACAGTTCTTAGAACATCTATGGACAATTTAAATATTTAAAATGTGTTTGCGAGTTAGAGAATCAACCACTATCACTACCACCGGAACTGAATTAAAATCGTTATTAAACGTCTGCGTTTTTATAGCTACTATTTTTGACTTTAATATTAAGGTCATCCAGGATATGAGATGTAGAGGTGCATTCCACTGAGAAATTATTTAAAATAATACACCACTCATTCAACAATGAGATGATTAGAAATTAATAATTAATCGCTGTATACAACGAACAGATTATTATAAAATTCAAACGATAGAATATTTGAATGTTACTAAGATGAAATTCATTTTATGCAAATAAGACCAATGATATACTAAACTTACACTTTTTCTATCAAATAGAATACAACTGTTGAATCCTTCACAAATTTTCTTTAATTTAAAGATTAAAATTTTCTCTATAAATCTAAGAGCAACTTGCAATTATATCTCAACGTTTGAAATCCGTTTTTAGACTGGCGACGAAGGTTTTATTCAAAATGAAATTTGTATTCGGTTTTTCATTTAAAATAAATGTAATATAAAGAAACCAATATCAATTATTTACAATAAATTATCATATTCAACATACGTTTTAATTGTGATGGCGCCTCAATACCCAATCCATTTCGTTATAATATAAATTTTTTTTTTGTTATATGTTTCTCTGTCTATTTTGGTTCGTAATCGGGTTTCTTTTCAGCAATTTTTGGCTGGATAAAGGAATAATATAATTCAGTAATAAGCAAGAATGAATTCGTATAAATAATAATGAAAAAGAAAAATAAATATCAGCAAATATATACCACCAATAGCATATTTACATATATCGCATCTTATGTTCTGCGTTTCCAAGCGAAATATCAATTGCGCATTCACTACGTCATGAAACTAAAATTACGAATTTGAATTTGTGGTTTTGATTATAATTGTTTCTTTTGGTTTTTCTTTTTGGGGGGAACATTATGTGGCATCTAATTATTTTATTTTTGTTTGGAATGCTTTGCAAGAGATGCATGTCAATTAGTGTGATTTGAGACAGTGTAGGCAATAAACCGTCCACAAGTGAATGCCATTTTGGGTTGTTCCAATCAACATTATGTTATAGACCGATTTCAAATGGAGTCAAGAGTATTTGGTTTGGAATCAACTAAGTGTAAACTGATTTCATACTGATTATGACGGAATTCAGTGTTGTTTTTTTGTATAACCATTTAACGTAAACCACAATCATGTTAGATAATTTTCTTATAATAATTATGTTCTAGAGTAGCAATCAACTCATTCAACGTATGGTTATTGTGTCTTAATTCAAAAGGAAAAAAAAAATGAAACAATAACTAAAAACGATAAATAGAGAAAGAAATCTAGAGAAGCGTTAGGCATGAACGATGTATAATGCTCACGAAAAACTATCAACCATATCCGTTTCTTGTAGATGGTTTAGTCTGATTAAAAATGATTTCTGTTTTATCTACGCATTTCGGTTACTCCAATCGCCTAGACCAAGGAACAACTCAATAGCATTATGATGAACTTCTAGAACCGTTTTAGATATGTAATTATCATTAAAGTAATCATGGTGCGTAAATACTATTATGCCATTATCCATTATACAATAACTCAAATGAATTATTTTGTTCAATGTGAATTTCTTTTGTATCGCGTTTAATTTATAATTAGATATGACTGAATCCACATGAAATTTATTTCTTATTTTTAACGTTATTATTCTGATGCAAATCATTGTTCTAAAAAACTACAATTAATGATTTAAAACTCACGTACATGAATTTTAACAGCAACAAAAATAATTCTCTTTAATATTTTCTTCTTTATTTTGTCTAAAATCTTTATTCGTAATTAGTTTCGTTAAATACAAAAATCCTTTTGTAATCTATCAATGAATTGATGTAACACTTAAGGAACGGATTTCCTTATAAAAATGTTGTCCAGTAAACAATGTTTAGTATGAAGAATGAAAATGGAAAAAAGAAACGTGAAAAACGATCAATTAATAATGCTGTAGCTCGACCATGACAGCATTCATCATATTGAGGTTGTTGTACAGACGGACGATGTTTATCATTTGATCCTTGATTCCGGTTGTCTTGAACAAATGCAGTTACCACATCATCATGTGGATTTGTTAAATCCTCATCACTGTATCCTTTCATTACTTTCGTTGCCACCGGTCCCATGTAATTGTTGACAATAGCAAATTCCATTAACGAAAGGAACACAAATACGGAACATGAACTCATCCAGACATCGACCGCTTTCACATAACTGACCGGTGGCAGAGATTGTTGTGATTGTGTATTTTGTGTAGCTAATGTAAGCAATGATGTGACACCGAGTGTAACACGGGCAGGAATTGCTTCTGGTTTAATCCAAAATGAGATCCATGACATCACAACGATTAGTGCACTTGGAATGTACGTGTGAAACAAATGATAACCGAGGCGCCGTCGTAAATTAAAAACCACTGCTAAACAGGTGAAATTTCCTGGAATCAACAAACGAGACAATGTTCAGAATTAATGCCGTAGACATTAAAATTAGGTACAGTCAACCTGTTGAATATTCAATGGTGCAATCAGTCGTATAATTATTTGATATATCCAATTGGGGTAACTCAATTTCATCATTTACCACCAAAGGATCCGTCATATTCCATATGAATACAAGATCTTGAACTGTATGTGACACTGAAAGTAAATGACAGTTATTTGATATTACTACAGTATAGTACTATGTAGTTATGAATAGTTAAAAAGAAACCCTACGAGATTCAATCATCATTGAACAGATTTGAGTATCATGAGGATAAGATTCAAATTTCATGGCACACGATAACACGAGTGTTAGTTTTGACATATACAGAAGTGTTTTATCATGATACAGCCATAGATAGTGATTTGGTATGCTCATTTCATGAAATGTGACTTTTTTCGCGTTCTTGAAGAAACAGTCTGGTCGCCATATACTGTGGAGCCAATCGACGTCAAGAATACGATACTCCTCACTCATGTTTTCGGGCAATCGAAGTCGAGGATCACGCCATGACTGTGCAAGGAAAATGTCCGTTACATAAGTCTAAAACGGAGATTTTATGAAATAAAAGTAATAATTGTAAATGACTGATAATAGTTCTTACCATTGATTCCTCATTGATTGAATCTAATGACAAAACGGTAACATGAAAGTATACAACTGTAGGTTGTCCGAGTAATTTTGGTGCTCGATTTTTATCATATTCATTTGGGGGTATTGGCAATAAATCACTTAACGACAGACTTTTCTCTTTACTTCCATTCACTAATTCACCACTATTTTGTGTCAAATGACTACAATGAACTATAATTGAATTGATACTTAATTTAATAATTAGAAATCGAATTAAAAGTTGATGCAAAATAAACATATTTAGAATGAACACAGAATTAAAATCACAAGAAAATTTTATTAGCGAAGTCGTTATAGGGGTCCACTAAATGATATATTTATTATATGAACACATCAGATAGATAAATTCAATTCAATTTAAACTATAGCAAAATCATCGTTATCAACTGTATATGGAATTTCTTTTTTCTTAATTAATAAAACAATTGAAATAATTATTATTTTACTTTTGGTGATAAATAATTCTAATTCAATTGAAATAAATCTGAAAGAAACAATTATCTAGAAGCCCTATACGAATAGAAAGAAAATCGATAAAATTTAAAGTCTTGATAAGGTTTCCGCATAAACTGACAGATTCATACATCGTTGAAATTAAATTGAATTCCGCAAACCGTTAAAATTGTTCCAAACGGAAAGTAGTTAAATTCTAGGAACCCTGAGATTGTTCAATTTTATCAAATGAATTATTAATCGGTGTTTAAACATTTTATTGCACTCAATGCATTCAGTGGTAGTCAAAATTATAGGTTTTCAATATGAATACATTTACAATGTATTTGAGTGTTTCTAACCAATGAAGAAATGCACAGATTAAAAGTAAAATTACTTTAAATTTTTAGAATTCTGAAACAATACCGAATATGCGTGCAATCACTGGATAAAAATGATGTACTGCAGGTGTTCAACCGTTGAATAAGTTCATTAAATTCTAGTTTATTTTCGTATTATTATTTTTTTATTATGATTAGTTGGTTTTTGGTTTTATTTTATAAATGTACACTCGAAATGAACTCATTCATTTCAAATTCATGATCGTTGGGCCAAAACAGAACAGGTGTCTTACAACAATCTTTTCAACTCAACTCTGTTGTTTCTCTTACCTTCTGTTATTTTTATTCTTTTTCACTCTTTTTTGATTTAAATCTACATTACTGGTTCTTTCATTAAAATATTACTACATTGTATTATTTTCCACATAACGCAATACCAATATTATACGCATGAGAAAATGTTAACAACAATATGAAATCAAGAAGAATAAAAATAAAAAGAATATTGTTCTTTAAGATTATTAAACTCATGTATATGTATATAATATGTATTGTGATGATTCAATAAATACAAAATTTCTTAATTATTAAATACATAATTTCACTAAGATGAAGCGGAAGTACTATTATCTATAATAGTAGACTCCTGCAGATCTCCTTCAGATGGATCATCAATTGATATATTTGTATTGCTTGGTGCTTCGATCACCTCATAATGGATAGTTGCGCCATGGGTTTGAGATGAATTCTCACTTGGTGGTCGTGCTGATGATGTATTTCGGTGTTGTTGATTTTGACTATCTGACGTTGTCATATTGTACAAGAGTTCTTGCATTTTAAGTCTGAACCACATTTTTTGTGAAATCGACATGTTTCGTAAATGTGGCAAAAAACTCATTAAGAAATGATAATCGTCGTCCTCTACATCAATGAGTTTTAAATCTTTAGCTCTGGGCTCTTCGCTAATCGAATAGTTATCCTCGTCATCCAATTCAATAGAACGTTTCTTAGACCGTTTGTGATTATAATTATTTGATGTTGGCGTTAGCAACACATTATTGGATTGAGCGGAGGATTTATACTCAACGACACTTGTGTTAGTTCCACTTAAAATGTACCGGTTGAGCGGTGTCGATGGCGACTGAACATTATTCGATTCATCTGGCAGTGATAGTGGATCACGACGTAAAGCTGACGATGAATAATATTCATATTCGGCATCATCGGGACTCTCAATGTAAATATTTTCATATACATGTTTTGGACCTAACTGATCCTTGAGAAAGAGCAGGGGTTCAAAATAGGCCCATCTGGACCCTACAACTCCACTATTATCTAATCCTTGCTTGGATATCACCTTCTTTAACTCTCTACGAAAAGTATCCTTCAATCCTTTCCATCGTTTTTGAACGACAATCTCTAAAACAGACATGGTTAAAAAGTGTCAATTATGCTTGTATTTTAAAATATTTACTTGGTTGTCCCATGATATCTGATACCTCTAACCATTTTTCATTGCTTACATCACGATTATGGTACTGTTTATCTTTCTGGTCCCAGATTGCAGTTCTCTCCCTGATCTCTTCGATAAGTTTCACACAGTCCATTGGAAATCTAGTTCTTGATGATTTCACAATTCCGTCCTTTGTATCTGGTGACGCCATTTGATATTATGATAACAATACTATAATCTAGAATGAATATTATTAAATAAGTAAAATTATTTACATTCACTGGAAGATAATGGGACATTCAAAACATTAAATCAAACCTAAATATTTGACTAAGTGCAGACGTAGCCATAATGCAATAATCCATTCATTGGTGGACTCATCAGAGTCCCAAACAATGTATTAACTATTTGCCATCATTACAAGTTACTTAAATCATTTTATTACAATTTGGAGTTTGTTCAACTGGATAAAAATCCATTTCAAAACAATAACAAAACCATAACATTATTCAAGGCGATTTTATTGCAACAAAATTCACGAAAATGAGTATCGAGCAGAAATTCTAGCGCTAGCGATATCAACTAGCTACCAACTAAATAACAATTTAATTAAACAATTGTGAGTAATATAACTTACCACTGATTATATTGTTTCGATATTTTCATATAAATAAGGATATTTTAAAATCAATTGGACTGATATTACGCCAAATAGCTGAACAGAATGTATGTGAGATGAAAACACAACACTTTGAGAATAAAAAATGGCTGCCGTCGTAGCGTTCGTCAAGTCGCGATGACTTTTGTTGTGTTGTTGTTGTTGTTTCGGGACAAACATATGATGCGTTTTATTCATTCGAATCGCTCGTTTCAAATTTTTAATTTAATGATTTTCGTGTAATTAAATAGAGTTAAGGAACGGGTAAGTGAAATTAAGGAAATTAGTTTGAATATAGATCTGGTATTGGCATAAATTACTGACTCAACACATGGAGGATGACTGAACATTGTACAGGTAACCCCAAAGAATAATTTTCCCACTTTGGACAATAATTAACACATATTAATTAATTTATAGTGCCAAAGGATGAAGATAATCAACAAGGATTTGATATGCCTGTTATTTATATGAATCTTATTAATATATTAGCCATTGAGTTTGAGGCTCTAATTAAAAGTATAACCTCAATGGCAGATACTCTCGAATTTTATACACTAAAAGGTAATAAAATAAAATTTATAATTATCTTTTAGTGCATGGTGAATTTTACGGTAAGAAAACCGTTCACCTGTTCCCGAGATACAAATTATCTATTTGAAAGTAATGGAAATTTATCGTGAAGCTATTAATTCGTATTGTTAATAGTTTTCATTTGAATTTGAATTACATTAATTATTTCCCTCATTACGTGAGCACGTAAGACGCAATTATAATTTTTAACGAAATAACAAACATTCTCAACAGTTCAACTGTAAAAGATCCGCACTAAACAGTGATACTTTGTAAATTGAGGGGCGCTCTCAACAACCATTTACACATGCTAGAACTGAATACCTGGCTGTAGTGTTCGGTAATCCAGTATTGTAACGTTTTTCCGTTGAAGTCATTACATTATGTTTTAGTTCTAAATATATTTTCAGTTTTAATTACATGACCGTGAGTGAGAAAAACTAAATACGTTGTATTTTTTGGTGGTCCGACTCTGGAGCCGACTTAATTGAATATGACCACCTGTGAAAGGTCGTGGGTAAATTGGGATTTTAATTTTTTTTTTTATTTTGTAACATTTCGAGAGTACAGCTATATAATTGATGTTCAAGTCGAACATGACGAAACAAAGAAACGATATAGATGGAAGTGATACAAATACGATTGATTGTTATGTATGTACGCTTTAAATGATTCAATTTTCCAAATCGAAATGGTGATATCAGTATCAATGTAAATCATATTGAATTGTATTCAATTGGGAACAATGAGACCAAAGCCGATATGGTTCAATACTTTAAAACGACATTGTATAAGGGGGCTGTTTACGATTCATGTACAAGTTGAAAATTTTTATAACGTGGCGACAATTCAAATCGAATGTAACTAACCAGTACTCAATATTGAATATATTCGTCATATTCTTCAACGAACCATATATTTGGTAGTACAAAATATTAAATTAGTTTTTTTCGTATAGGTGGATATAATTCTGCTATGATATTTCTTTCTTAACATTTTGAAATTAATGTTTTTCATAAACCATCGGCTTTAACAAATTTTCTTCAATATTATCGTTGAAATGTTCAGGTTGTATTGTACGTGAATACTTAATATTATATCTCTGTTGATTCGTGTAAAGGTAAAAAACAGAACGTTTCGAATATATTGAAATTCATACAGAATAAAAATAAACTCATGCCTAATATAATTTGATCCATTAGTATGCGTGATGAACGAAGAAGTGACTATAATTTCTTCGCTTGGTCAAGTTTAGAGGTATAAAACAGTGTAGAGTGAAAAGATGAAAAAAAAAATACAAGACAGTCATCGTGTAATTCGTGTATATAAAAATTAAATACATGTTAAAACCACATAACGATATTAAAATATAACTTACCTCACCACAACAGTTGGGAATCAACAAGTCAGTTACGATTTTTTCTGATGCCATAACAGCAACCAACTGATCCAATATACATCCAGTTGAGTGTTGACTGCTGTAAGGTGCAAACGTATTTTAATCTTGGTGCTCTTGGTACAAAGTGATTTTGATATAGAATACTATAAGAGAGAAACAAAAATTATAGTTTGACTGAGTTTAAAATAATGGGAAATTATAAGTTTTATCAAAAAGGAATCTATAAGACGAATTACTGAGAACTGAACATTTTCATTTTGCCAATAGTTTACTGTACGGTGGTGTCTCTGTGAATTTTCACAATCATGTGAAAAGGAAAATATAAGAAATGCAAAAGGTAAAGAGAAAAAAATTAAAATTTATTTTGGTTTCTCGTATATTTTTATCTAAACTGAATCATAGAAAATATTTTTTCATATGAATTTTTATATTTTGTTTATTTCGTATCAAAATGAAATGCTGACTTAACTCTTGCATCAAAGTGTATTTTTGTACAGTACTTTTAAAGTTGAGACACAGACAGAATGTATTAAAAGAATTTATCTTTTTTTTTTATGAGTCCACAAGAAATTGCTTATATTTTTGTTTGCTGTAACCATTTAAAATATTGAAGATATTATATTTTGTACATAAGACACGTACGGAAAAAAAATTGTAAATTATTATCGTTAAAAAAAATTGCATTTTGTTCATTTACATGGATATAATTATACAGATATTGCGAACAAAATGAATGCAAAAGAGACAACACACACCGTGTATAACGAAAGAATATTCAGAACTCGTACAATATTAAAAAAGTCTGTTGAAGTAACTTGTACTTTTTTTTTGTTCGTTGAAACGGAAAAATTCATAATGATTTTTATGTGATTTTCACAAAAAAAAAAAAGAATCGAAAATTGTATAATTCTGTTTTTGAATATTGGAAAAATATAAGAGAACATGGAACAGAAAAACGGTTGAAGTTGACTGTAAAAGTCTATAATAAGACATAATAATTTATTCTTCCATCCAATAATGTTCATGTGTAAGAATTGTGTAAATATTATGCGGATAATTAACAGGTAAACTATAGTTTTGTTATAATATTAACGACACTTTTCCCTATTTCGTTCATATGAAATCATGAGTTGGTGTACAACGAGATGTGTATTCGTTTATAAGAAACTTTTTTTTTTTTTATTTTCAATTGCACAATCGTCATCATAATTTAGTTCCCATTCATTATTGATTTACGTAGATTAGTTGTACTGAACAGCTTTTAATCATCATTGCTGTTTGACATCAGATGAAGTGTGGAATATTAAATGAATACTTAAGAAGGGAGGAAAACTAATGTTAAATTGAATTACTCTTGACTTTGTGTGATATAACTTCTATATTATACGACGATAGAATAAATGGCAGTCTCGTTCACTGTTGTAAATGTTTGCTGGAGTGGTGGTCTAAAGTTCAAAAGGGCAAAATGAATTTATTAGGGTTCGTTTATATTTTTTTTTGTGTGAAATTCATCCATCAAAGTTCTTTTAACTTTGTTAAAAATGTATTAACATTGTATTTGTTTTATTATTAAAACGAGTGAGAATCGTGAATTCTGTTTTGTTCAAGAACTAATGTAACAGACAAGAATGAAATCCGTTAAAGGAGAGTAGTATACATAATGGAAATTGAACATAAAAATTGTAAATTGAAACGATAAAATGAATTGTGAAATCCAATACCGTTTCCGTAAATTTTGGGGCCTCTTCTGGTGGCATTTAAAGCACATTTGCTAAGTTAAGCAATATAAATTGATTTATTGGGCCATTGGTATGACAGTATTTGTATTCAGTCGATAATAATAAGGACAGTCACTGTGTATTATGCAGTAAACATAAATTGGAGACTAAGTTTGATAAGTGCAGAGTTTTTAAACTCCTTGTTAAAGAATGAAAAAAGCGATATAATAAACAAGAGAATGTTAGCAATAATATCAATTCTGAATTATGTTGAAAAGAAAAGAGGGAGAAAGATTCGTAATCAATGGGTCATTAAAATCATAAATGTGCAATGAATGTTTTACATTGTCTGGTTCGTTTGGTGTACCACACATCCACCAGATTAACCAAAGTTAAGAGATTTCAATGGCTTCTTGTCTCGTATGCAGAGTTGTTCTTATAAGCCATGTTTGCTTCTGGTTCTTGACCATAATGACGATACACACGTTATATGGTATTGGATTGGTTTGAATTTTAATCCAAAATGATATGAGAAGTACAAGTCAGATAATTTATCGATAAATCTATGTAACAAGCAAGAAAGAGATTTTGTTTTAAAATTTGAAAACATCCTACAATGACTCAACAATTTTCTAGCCAAATAATCCACAAAATTTAATCATTTGATGTTGTTATAAATGCCAATAGAAAACTCGTTGACGAAAAAGAATTCCATTTGTAATAATGATTATAAACCTTCCGAAGTTATCGTATGTTCATATTATTTGTAGGAAATAGAGAGGAGTATTGTATAAATTAAGAGTAAATGTTAGTTAAAATGAAAAGAAATATTGAACAATAATTGTATTAATGGTGTACTCTATGTGTCTCGGTTTGCCATACCTTAAAATTATTTACTTAAAACATTTATGGTTATTCGATGAGATGGTATTTTATGTTCACAATATGTTTTACTTGTACACGATCTAGATGAATTGTATGGAAGTAGTTGGATGAAATATAATGAAACTATGAAAATACAAAATAAAATTAAGAGACTCGCAACGTTTCACTTGCAGCCGCATTTAGAGTACAGAATCATAGTCATTATTATTTATTATGTTACTTGGTCGTCGTCTATTAGTAGAATTCTTTATGAGACTCGAGTTTCAACTAAATTATAAATGTAAAAGATATCCTAAAATGGTACATTAAATTCCATAGAATCATCCAATGTGCGCGATCCAAAAAAAATAAAAGTAGTCAAACATATTATAACCAGACTCGCGCGTTTACTTGATATTTGGAGAGTCCAGCAGCACGAGTATAACAAATAAGTTTATTTTGTTTTGAAGAAAATGTAGTCATGTTGATTAGGACAGAAGAATGGGGTTTTGGAGATCTAAATATCACCTTTTATAAGCATTTATGTTTACTTTTATAATTCAATAATGTTTATTTTTTAAGGTTTTTTTTTTTGTTTCTTCACTCTCTCAACGTTCAACTGTTGTGAGTGAAATAATTTATATTAAAACGAGAGATATAAAACACAAAAACTGAATTAAAAGTAGTGAATGTAATTCGTTTAGATAAATTGTATTGAGATGAGACAAGAAAATTATTGGTTTCTTATTCAACGAGTCATAACATCGAATTGATGTGGATCGAAATGAAACGCGTTTATAAAGACAACCTGTTGCTATTTCCATCGTTTAGTTTATTAGAATTGTTTTTGTTTCGGATACATGATGGATTGAATACACTTCTAGAGCAAATAAATTTGTGCTTTGAACATTATGAGCAAATGTTTTGTTGTAAGTTCATTCAAATTATAAATTTATTCCGGCAGTAATTTAGTGTTTTGTTCCTGGATTTCCACGATCTCATAATGCATGGAATAATAAAATTACAAGGTCTGTGATTTCTCGATTTATCCATGAGAGTTTTGGTTATATAGTTTTTTTTTTACACAAAACAAAAAGTAACTAAATTGGAGGTAATATACGCGAAGTAAAACAACCATATCGATTGTAATTTTCTGTGTTTGGTATTGTATGAGTCAATGAATGGTATGACCGAACACCACCACCATAAACGTTTTAAATGATAATTTGAGATATATTTTTTGTATTCTTCTCCCAGTTGAATCCAGCATATTAAAAACGAATGATGGCGTAAATTATAATTTCATGATTCAATATGATCATTCTTTTCATAATGAGTTTTGGTTTGAAGGTGGATTCATCTCTGTACCAGACAGAGACAGAGGGATTTATATATTTTTTATTTTTTGAATAATTCGATTTATTCTATAGTTTAGTTTAACGTAAATGATCACACCATAAAGATGATTTGGTCACTGGAAACACAAGATGTGGATAAGATACCTGATGAGGTGATGAATTACAATTCATCTACATTCGTACAAATAAACAATTATTTTCTGTTATAATTACATTTTATTTTATTTTTTATTTTCTGTTGTTGAGTTAAAACTAATTTATGTAGGCACATTATTAAAATTGTCTTTTGTGTACAGTTCATGGAGAGGTGCTTACATTGTTAATTATATATGGCAATAGTGTTGGACCGATTAATTATTAGCTGTGAGAATGACATGTTGCGAATCGTATAGAAGATATGAATTATAGTTAAATTACATGTGATTTTAATTGAATCACCTACATACAAATCATGTGGATGAGGGGGATAACATAACAATCAAATAATGAGTTTTATATCGTTTACATTCGGTATTATTTGTTCATATTTTAGAATGTTTCGATCACATCAAATTTACGTGTAATTGATGTTGTCTGGTAATGTGAGAATACAAAGAGAAGGAAGATGGTTTTATAAACAATAAAATATAATAATTTAATAGATTTTTTGGTCGCGATATCATTAAGTAATGGTTATACGTCTAAATATAGTAGTATCAAGTAATGACTCACCTGGCTAAATGTTTCATGCGATTGAACTTTAGACGAGGGAACGGTTGAATACACCAGGAAAATAAAAACTCATTGTTGTGTATTGGAGACAACAGTCAAATGAAACACAAAATAAATACATTGAACTGATAGAATCATTTTACTTGTATGGGAAGTGAATTATATATTTTTTTTGGTGGCCTGAAATCGATAAAAAATTAAACAAAACCGCGTAATATTCTCGCGTTTCTATCTTTGTGAATGTGTTGAGTTCTGTTGATGAATTGCAAACTTTTTTTTTATTTTAAAAATTAATGGATGGCTTCCCTTTTGCCATACAATATTTCATCTTCACTAGTTAACAGTAAAGAGAAAGATATGATGAGGAGACCATCGATCCTTCGACACATTTGGTAACATGATATTCCTGAAACAGAACTGTTGTTTTTTTTGTCGAATGATGTGTAGAACCCCGATATTTAAGCGATTGACTCATTTATAAAATGAAAAAAATAAAAAGAAACTTGTCCGTTTTCGGTTACCACCGGTTTACAATAATCACGTACTTGTAATTGTAGTGAAGAATGATACCAAAACCGTTGGCTGATACGTGTAAAGAACTAAGTAATGATTTTATTGAACCCAATTGAAGTATCCAATTGAATTTATGCTGGCACGACTTTCAAATTATAGTTAATTATATGAATATGTCAATTTAATATTTGCTAATTATGTTCAATTTAATGGTAGGAATAAAAATAGTAAAAATTATATCTTATAATCAATCGTTGGTTTGAAATTAAAAATCCAATGAATGTTACTACCAACTAAATATGTAATTCAGTGCCATAATTACTGTCTCGTTTTGCATATTAAGTGAATAATAAATATTGATATGTAATGCTCTCATTAATTTATTTAAGGAAAACATTCACACAAACAAATAGAATCGATAAATATAATTGCAACATTAAAATAATATGAATATATGATTAAGGCACAGCATGATTTCAATGAAACGGTTGTTTTTTATACCTTCTATTCAGTTGATGTTATAAGATGTTACAAAGATAGAGACCAAGAGAAGAGACATTTCATAGAAAAGATAAAACGATTGGTTTTATTTATCAGTCACATTGGTTGTAGAACATAATGTGAAGCTAATGGAGAAAGACAACATGCTACATAAATAAATTAATAATGTTTTAATATGTTGAATGTTATTCAGTTTTTAATGCAAATAGTGGAAGTGAAAGAAAAATATTCTACTTTAAATGGTTGAATAAGGTGGTTTTCGGATATTGAATGGATCGAATGGAAACATTTTTTAACAGATATCAGACGACACAAAATCGATGAAAGAAAACAGAAATAGACAGTAACGAAGAAGAATTATAGAGTTCTTTATTTAAATACATTGGCCTTTTCATATTATCGATCAGTTTTGATTCCTGTATGGTTCGTATTCTTTTTTTTCTTGTATTTGCAATTTACATTTAATGAAAGAATATCAACATGAAGAAGCAATAAATCGTCATGTTTTACATCTATCTTTTAATTTCCATTTTTTTTTAAGAGGCCACATTCGATATGTTGTACTTTATCTCGTCTTGATAATGTTATTCAATTAAACATATGGATTAACATAAATTCGCTCGTTACCTGTGTGAATAACATAGGGTGTAATGGAAGTGATACACAAAAGAAAATACAGCTTCTAGTTTATGGAAATCTGGTAGATTTCTGAGAGAATCAAGAAACGGATGGTGAGAGGAGAGAACAAAAGACATCTTTTGCAATTCATTGATGTTACTGTTTAATTTTTTTTTCTTTCTTCCTCTATTGGATGTTTGGTTGCTTTCATATCATTTCTATCCTATGACCAAGTTAAGAGAATAGATAATCGGGATAAAAACGTTTGCATAAAAATTATATGAATACATAAAGTGTGGTTATGGACTAAACTAGAGAGAGGTGAAACGAGGGAGAGAGAGATATTTTTTATTTTGTAATTTTTCGTATCAGTGCTTGATTACACCTTGAAAACAGAAAAATCTGAGAAAACGGTTGGCACAGAACGATTGAACAGTCACATTGTTTATATTTGCTAAATGGATATTCGTTAATTAAGAGCATAAATGCAGTTAATGTTCATGAAACATGATACTTATCAGTATACACGATGATAATGGTCAATAATTCAATACATGAATTGATGGGTTTTTGTTTATTTGGTTGACAATCTTTTTTATAAAACGGTTATGCTGATGAATGCTTCATTCTTTTCATTTTATTTACGGTTGACTTAATATCAGATTGATGGCAAAACGAATATTTTGATTGAATGATCGTATATTTCACTTCACTGTTTTATACATATTTTGTTATTTCACCGGAAAACGTTGATTATTTGATTGAATTTGCATGCTGTCTCTCTGTGTTATGTCGTTACATTCAATATGTTATGTATGCTGCTTAATGATTATTCAATATTGGATTGATTGAAAGTGGTGAAATTGTCATATAGACAACACACCTATTTAAGCTGCTTAGTTGTTCAATGATGGCTACCAATTAAAATAGTTGAAATAAGAGAACAGCAACTACATATATTGAGATTCTGTGTAAATTAAAATCAAATTATGTAATGGGAATCAGTTAAAGACAAGAAATTGAAACGTCCGTGACTTTTATTTCACAAAAAATAAAAATTGATCTTTTAGTTAACTTTGGATTCAGTTGAATTCCTTCATTCATGTGCTCTTTGGTTGGTTTTACGCCAGACATGATTTATTGGAAAATTCTTAATGCCAACAGGTGTTTCTATGATTGATTTAATTTGAAAATTTTGTATAATACGGCGATCTCTTTTTTTTTATTGTATTATTTTCCTTTACCATTACGTGTACGTAAAGATTGAATTTCCGATGGTTTATTAAGATCCATGTGAATGGCTTGTTTTTTTTCAACAAATTACATTCCATAATTTAAGTGTTGTTTTGTTGAGTATTTTTTTTTTGTTACTTATTCTGAAAATTACTTTGGGCTGGTGTGTATTGTAAAATGAAAATGTAAATGTAAGAAGCTACGTAACACCAATTGGATACCATCGGGATGGTGGATATTGTTTGTAAAAGTCTGTTACTCTTTCACACCGTATTTATTTCAATCATCGTTCCCATACATGGGGAACAAAAAATTCAATTGAAATTACCTTTAAGAAAATAGTATCGATTTGTATGTAACTAATCTTTAATTTTATGGTGTACTCTCTGTTTTCTCGTTTTAGATTATTATGCTATTGGAGCCGCAATTCATAGAATGCTGAGACGATGCACATTTAGATTAACATTTGGAGTTCACCTATTTTATATTTCTTAACAATTCCTTGGAATCCATAATGGTGGTAATTTGACTGCATTGAACATTGAATGGTACAGAGATTGGAATGAGAAGTGAGTACAGTGGATTTTAAGTTTTTGTTTTGTTTCATTATGAATTATGGAATTTATCTTTTGCCATACGTTAAGTGATGATGAATTATTGCGTTAAGAAGTTACCATTCAGTTGAAAGATAATAGAACAGGATAATCGGTTTCAATTTAATCGTGTAGATTCTTTTCTTAAACTTATTGTGTACACTTGGTATGGGGACGTAATAATATTGTGGATTAAAAATCAAATTACATATGTTGGGCTTTTAATTATCACACATTCTCGATATATTTTCACGTTTATGTGGGATAAACGTGTTAAGTAATTCAAGTATAAAAATTCAGATTGAATCGAATACGTTAGATGAAAATCATAATATAGAAAAGATGATAATATTCTGTTGAGTAGTATCTATCATCGCGTATGTGAGAAGAATGCTATTGCAACACTGTTAAATACGATAATTGATTTACGGTGCGTCTTTATGATTCTGTTAATGTCTTATACCAACGATATGAAGAAACGTCATTTGATGAACCATTGAGTTTAAGAGAGACTTTTCACTAAATTGCTGATTTTTATTTCTTTCACTCTAATTCAAGAGTTTCATCAGAAAACCGTAAGCAATCATTTTCTCTTCATACAGAATGAGGATAGAATAGAAAAAAAATCTAAATAACAGTTAGATGCAATAGTTTCTGTTAAGTTTTAGAGAAGAAAATTATCAATTCAATGAATCCGGTGGGCATGACATTATGTATGTAGTATGTGAGATTAGGTAGAATCAAAAGAGGTAACAATTTATTCCTTTCGTATTTATAAAGAATAAAAAAGCCAACATTTTTATGGATATAATCCGTATATCATTTCATCAATCTTATACGGAGTTTAAAATGTTGATGGCCTTTTACTTGCACTCATTGATTATGGGGCTGAAGACAGAGAGTGAGATGAACGGTGGTATGGTATGGTTTGAATAGTGAAAAGTGATCGGGATGCCATCAATGGATACAAGTAAAAGACATATTCGCTAGTTTTGTTCCGCTAAAAAAACTGATTTAAATGGGTCTTTTGTCAAAAATAAAAAAGAAAAATCGTATAAAGAAAAGAGAACAACTCACATTGAATACAAGATAGAATTAATGCTATGGTTAAACACAAAAGTTATCGTGCACGATTTTCCATTAGCTGTTCCACCTATACAGTATTTCTCTGTTTTTTTTTATGTTAAATCATTTATTTTCATTTTTTTTTGTTGGTTGAACCATACGCATATTTACCTTTTTGTCGTTTCTTAGTCACGAACTTTGTCTTGTTGAATTTAAAATCATATTAATTGATATATTTTTTGTTATGTATTTAACTGGCAGTTAGATAAGTTTAGTCAGTTGCTAAAGTATAATACATTGAATGTATCAATTTTTAGAATGATGATCAAATAGTATTGCGAAAAATAAAATAATAAATATAAATAGAAACAACTATGATATAGAGACGACTGTTAGATAATAAAAAAAAAAAATGGTAATGATCTGTAAAGAGAGAATCAGCAAGAGATCACCTGAATATTGTGGTTATGATAAATCATAATGTTGTTCAGGATGATGGTTGTACAGTAATATCATTTATTACCAGTGAACTGTTGTTCTCAACTTAGAGCCACGAAATTTTTTTTTGGTTGATTTTATTAGTAACACTAAAAGTAAATCTTTGAATTGATAATGATGTGGCACGTTCACATTTCGGTTAAAATGAAATAAATTCGAATGGTAAGAAAAATTAGAAGAGTTAAATTCCTCAACGTCTTCTATTAGAATTGGGCTGCTTCTCTCATTCAGTTACAACATCATTGAAATAAATGATTATTTGAATAGATAGAATATTTACCTTTTCTCTGTGGTATTAATCTTTGCCCTCACTCGTCATGGATACAAGTTGTTTCTCTTTTTTTTTTGGGTCTTTTTTTTTGTGGTATGTAACGAAACAATTAAACCAGTTGTACATGAAACCACACAGAATTGATGCTATTATAGTGATGATCAGTAATCCTTTGGCGGGAAATAGAAATATTTTCTTTAACAAAATTTTATGAAATACACGAGAAAGAAAGGGAAAAAAATACCGACGAATTACATTCTTTAAATTGTTAAATTTCCTCATCGAAAGAACAGAAAATAAAAAATAAAAAACAAATTGTTGTAATGAGTCGTAAAATTATGTTTGATCGTTTGTCTACGATCTATAATGTAATTATCATAAAATAACAGCTACATCTGATGTATTGGTTAATTCTGTGTGAGATGGTGAATTAGAGAACCCATCCCATAAATTTGTTAAACATTAATGTGGCCACAGATTGGATAGTAATTTGTGAACATTGATGGGGTAAAACAAATTATCAAATGATTGACTATCTTTCCGGCCAAATGTTATGATCATAGAATATTGTTGCAGATATACGAAATGTATCATTTGTATACGATCACGCACTTTTCGATTGTCTTGATAAAAAATTCGAAAATAAGAGAGAACAAAAAAAAAATTATGGGTTTTCCGCTAAGTCAACCACAAACGTTTTTAAATTTTTTTACCTTTACACCATTGCACAATCATCCGTTTGATGATCAACTGATTACCATTCAGTTTTATTATATACGAATTCGTTAAGCAAACGACAACGATTAAAATGTATGGTGGATAGAATATGGTAACGATTGGAACGGAAAAGAAAGTCAATGCTGATGGTGGTGCCAGGTGATGACGATCCATTTGGTCCAATATAATGGCCCCCGGAAAGTATTTATAAAAAATAATTTTTATTTTTGCTGCTTGAGATTCTAATTTATTGATAGCGTCGTTGATATTTTTTAACAATTTTGCTACAATCAGTTTATTTGATCGTTTAATTGCATAAGTCCAGTTAAACCGATTTAAATACTATGATTTTGATCTATGGTAATAGTGAAATAGTAATGGACCGAACATATCAATTAAATAAAACTGTTGCTGCTCCAATATTAATTTACCTAAAAGGGAAGTCTATAGGCTTTAATGTTGTTGGTGGTACTAAAGCACAGGAGAAAGATACCGTACTAAAGACACTGCAAATCAGATTAAATTACCTGTATCCGGATAAAAGTTGTGTATTAAGAGAGAGAGGAACATGATCGAGAGAAGATAAAAGTAAACTATCATCGAATTTAAATGAACGTTATTAAGATATGAAATTGCCTAGTCACCTGGTCGTTTTTTTTTCTCTCAATTATTGCAGTACCATGACAATTTAAGTTAAAATGTTGTGCTGTTTCCAGTTCTTTTAACAAATTGGTTGTTAAAATTTTAAAATTTTACTTAAATAATTCCCATTGAATGTATGTTGAATTTTTATGCGTTTTGTTTAACATTTCATAATATTTTATCGTTTATGAATCACTGTTTTTATTTATCTGTGGATGCTGTAGTTTAACAGTAGTCAATTGTAATTTATAATTACAACGTCAATACTGGAAATCACATATGTAGCGAATAAACTAAATAAATTATCATTTACCTTTTATAACGCATAAAGTACATATCATAATACGTTGATTGTTGTGGCATAATAGAATCCCAAGATTGGAATAAGATTTCAAGTTTATGAGTATTCTCTTGGTTTCTCTTTCTTTTCATGATCTTAACTCGTATGTGGTTTAATGCCAGTAATTCATTTTAACATTTTCTTTAACACAATATAATTTGTGTTTTATTTTTTATTATTATTAAACCAAAATGAAGTTGTAGATGAAACTGAAACAGAGTGGATTCAAAGTGATTGTTTAATGTTCACGTTGACCATTATAATTATAGTTTTCTTTGAAATTGAAATATAAAAAGATTAAGTTCAAGTATTCATGTTATTTGAATGTGTGTGGATGTACAAGAAATTGGGGGTACATATGAAGTGAAAAGGAATATGGTTGAAGATCTTGATGGAGTGTTGGCTTCAATGACCGATGATGCCCACCAGATTTTAGAATTACGGTGGCGCTGGATTTGAATTGAGCCACAGAAAAGAGAAAAAAAAAGGTTTCAGATAAATTCAACAAGATTTCTAAACGTCTATCAAATGAAAATAATAAAAAAGAGAGTCCAAGATTCACATGGCCACCGAAAATTTTAAGATAAATAATAAAGAAACACTAAAATGTTGTACATAAAATCTAAATTAAAAATGGGAATACGTTTAATACGGAAGCGTGTGAATTTTTATATAAAACGTTTTTTTTTTCTGGTTGAAATTAAATTCTTGTTTAAATTAGATTTATGTGTTTCGTTACAATATGGTTTATCGTTTGGTCTATAGTCTTTAAAATCTATGGACTAGATGATGTTACTTTTTAATTTAACCTCTTGGTTGGCTTTGGTTTTAATGCTAAACTTTTGATTTAATTTTGTGTCCAAAATTGTGTATTTAAATGAAAATTCATGTGAAGGGTAAATGCCGCATGGTTTTTATACACAGAAAATTCTATTGAATTGTAACGTATATTTCACTATCATTTCTTATTAATAATAGTAATGTAGTTTATAATTTATTAGTCGACTTTACTGAATTAGCTTCAGTATAACATATCCAATCAACCAGTGGGCCATATAGAATAAAATTAATGATAAAAAAAAGCGCTAGATGAATATAAAAAATGAATTAATTTTATGATTAGTCAGCAATAAAGCTTTCAAGTTGTTAGATGCTTGCTCACCTTTTTATCACTTATGAGATTAGATGTTGAATACAGAACAGACAAGAGAAAAAAAAACAGTAACAAATTTTTATATTTGACTGTTATAGCAGATGAGTTTCAATATACAAGAGTGCACACGGTAACATTATTTGGTACATTATGAATACGAATTATATGAGATCAAAATACCGGTAAAAATGAATATATGAAACATTGATGGAAAAACGTCTTAAAAACATGAAGAAAATAAGAAACCGAATTGATTTAGTGTTTAATGAAATTTACCATCAACAGTAACAGAGTGAAGAAAAATATGAAATCGAATGAAGTTTATGAGATGAACGCGCGTGAGCATTACAGCTAGAATGATCCGTTAAGCATACGGAGATGTGATGTTCATATAAATTGTATGATATGATTGAGGTAGCTGAACTGTAAATTAAAGATGATTCTTAATTAAAACTGAATATTACTTAGAAATTTAGCATATTTTTGTGAGTGCTTTATGCCGCTTTAAGTTTTTTTTTTTTTCTGTTTTTTGTTTTCGGTGTTTTTATTTTTCTATTCCAATACGAAATAAAATGATTACCTCAACTATACCTGTTGAGGTATTATCATACACACAGTGTATCATGAGTCGTATTTAACCTTTCTGTCTAATATTAAAGTCATGATAGAGATAATATAGAATGGGTCGTCGTTTCCTCATTAACATTTAATATGTTAACATACGTTCATTATTTGACGCATTACCATTACTTTGTACAAATTAAAAATTAACTAATTAACGGACCATAGTTAAGTTTTATTAGTTGGAAATGAGAAAAAAAAGAAGAAAAAGAATCACTTTGATGTGGAAAACAATTTCTCTTATTCATCTGCGGTTGGAGTTCAGTCTTATTTAAAGTTTTTAATTAAAATTTTATCATTATGAAATAACTTGATTGAATTATAATGAAGTAATACATGTAATGCAGTTTTTTATTATTATATTTTCTATTGCTGAATAATTGAATATAGCGAGTGATTCATTTATGTTTAGATATTCTGGATACATTGTGTTTTTATTTCATTTTTTTATGTTACAAGAAATACAATTTCATTTAAATTAAAAATAGAATGAGTTACAGGTGAAGTTGATTCTACAATTTAATTGTTAAATGAATTATGAGAATATAATGAAACATAAAAAACTGTGTAGAATAAAACTACTAGAATAGAATTAAAAATGTTAAAAAAAAACCGGTTGTTGATTGAACAGAACAGAACGATGGTGCGTTATCAATATCCACCTGAATTATAAAAAAAAAATACCGGTGGCTCATCAATTCTATTTAATATGTGCCACTGTATGATATGAAGTATTATGGAGAATTTAATACACGATGGCATGTTAAAGGTGTTTTCATAGTTTACGATTAAACCGTCAATATTCAAGTTAAAACACCATTATATGGTAATGATTGAATTAAAGTTCACCTTTATGTCATTATGCGTCTGTTAAAACGACACATATACAATACCTGAACCATCCGATGAGCATATAAGTATGATAAAAAATAAATTGTCTTCATTTTCTGGCATTGCCACACTATAAGAACAGTGTTGAATAGAAACGAATATGTAAAAATACTGTAAAAGACATTGATGATGTACGATGGCAATCGCAGCACCTTTGTGTAAACCAATAATACATTAAAGATGATTTCTCATCTTACTAACTGTTTTGTATTTTTCTCTTTTTGTGTTGTAAAATATCTTGTAAGCAACAAGTAACTCCTTTCGTATAGATGGGGGGATACAGTCAGTGTCATACAAAATATATAGGGAATTGGATACACTAAATGCATCACTATATGCAATAAATATACACACGCTATCTTTGGTTACAGGTGTGGTACTTATATTTCTCATTCAACGGGTAAATCAGTTATATTGGAATGAATATTTTCGCAATTATATGCTAAACGGGTGTATTCAAAACATAATTACATTAAACACATGAATGGTTAAATGTGTTAAAATATAAATTGTTACATTCAGAATATGGTAACATAGTCAAATGCCATTATATCAATGTACAAGACGATGAGCTTTTAAAATGTTTGATAAAATTGTTTTGCTCTTGCAATAAGTGAAGAAAACTAAAAGAAAATAGTAAAAGGAATTTAGAATCTAAAATTGCATTTTAGCATATTTTAATGTGATGAATTACTTACTTTTCTAACTCACAGTCTCATGTTGAATGTGATACTTGAAGTAATATTTTGAGTGACTTCTTTAGAATAAAACATTTACTTATTATACCTTATGCTCTTATCACCACAACCCGTACAGTAAATTATAATTTTCACATAGAATTCAAAAATTTAATTTCAATTTAATGTGAAAGAGATGGCAGCAAACAGTTTGTATTTAAACTAAAATACAAAAATAAAACGTTTGTTGCTGTTACTTTGATGAACTAAAATTGTGGCTGGTTGTTTTTGACTTTGTATTTATCACACCTGTCCCACATGTTGGATAATGTTCTTTAACAGAACGACAGACGGTATAAAGGCCTCGTCAATATCTTGATGTGTGTGCTTTTGATGGTGTACACAAGAGTTACGTCAATTATCTCTATTGGTCTGGTTTTTTTTTATTAAGTATTTTGGTGTAGTCTTTCCCTCATATTCCAATTGACTTGACACACGAAATGCGCTCAATTAAAACGTATTTAAATGAATTTAGTCGGTTCTTAATTTTTGTATTTCTGTGACTTTTTTGGAACGATTCATTATCAATTGACTTTGTCGGGTGCGCTCTTTATAATTTTTGTTCAATAGGTTTTCAATTTTAAGCAATTTTGTGTTGTGTGTGCGCCTTTATTTGCATTTACCTGACAGTCATTGGCAATTACTAAGAGAGTTAAATGTTTAAAAGTCAAGTGCTGGTTTAACCGTGACTAGATAGGCTTAATATCACTTGAAGTCTTTTGTATTGTTATCGATAAGATTCAGTATTTCTATACTAATTTAGCTTAGGGAAATTTATTCGTCTTAATTAAGTGTTGTCGATGGGTATCGGTTCTTAAAACAAAGAAATTTCAATAATCAATGAGAATGGTCATTAGAAAATTGAAATTTATCTGTGCATTTGATCAACTAATAAAAAAATTTTAACGTTTTTTTTAATGAATTGGAGACATTGAATAATTTGCAATTTAAATAAACCACAACGTGTTTAGGATAAAGTGAGAAATGTCTGGGTATTGTTCAGTTCAATGATCCTTAAACCAATGAATTAGAATAATTACACTTTGCATAATGTGAGAATTATTAGTTGATTTTTATGCTTAATTTTATGTTATTCTTTAATTGTGCTGTATCTTTTCTCTTATTGGTTTCAAAACGATACAAACATTAAATCGACCAATTTTCTCATTTCAACTGAACTGTGAAACATACGGAATTGGAAATCAGCATAGCTATGGATTAAACTTTAATGCAATTATGGATTAACTCAAATTGCAATTTAAAAAAAAAATTTCTTAACTTATTTTAAATTGGAATTGCGGCAATATCGTGAATTTAAATGGCAAAAAAAAAAATAAATAAAGAAATAATATAAAAAGACATCTCTTTTCTATAACTCGTGGTTTCACCGTGATAGATTATTATGTTTTACATAAGTCAGTTTGGTTGAATGAAAATCGTGTGCCAATCAAATGCAAATCACCTTTTGGAAAAACGATTTTTTCTTTTTATATTTTCCACAATTTCAGTTTAAATAAAGAAAATATTGCTATTTTCATTGCTATTTTAAGCGTATCAAACTATCATTAGTTTTCTTTTATTGTATAATTTTTTTTTTCTTTCTCATATTAATGTGAATTATAAGACAAAACAACAAACCATTAAGAAATCGATTAGATAATTCCTAATTATGTGGCTCTCTGGAGAAGTTGTCCATCGCAAAATAAATGAAAAAAAAATTTTTGTTCAAGAAAATTTGATATTCAGATTTTAATTTAATGCAATTCTCTTGGTTTCTCAATTAATTGGAATAATAAGCTTTTTTATGGATAATGGGCAATTCAAATTAAAACAAAATAATTTCTTCAATTGCTTTGCATGTTTCCACAATTTAAAGTTGTGTTGTTTTTTTTTTTTCCTTATTTGTTAAACATGCTAGATGTTAAAATCATAATCGACTAGATAATAGCTAAAAGTCTGTCTCTATTTTATTTATCTTTTGATTATTTCTTTCTGTAAAATTTATTTTGTTGAAGAAAAAAACGATTCCTTTCGTTTCAGTCGTGATTGAAGATAATCATACATTGAATTTCGCATTTGAAATGAATTCGCATAACATATGGGGAGAAAGAAAAGAAATATATAAATGGTTCACCAATTGAATTCAATTTCATGTGAATGTGAAAATGAGTTGTTTGGTCAAATAGAATTCTTCCTTTTCATATAACTCACGAGTGATGTGTAGCACTTCTTTGATTGCTGTATTCTTTCTCTCTTATTGGGGAATGAAAAGACAGTTCAACATCTGGAAAAATTGTAATTTCTATTTAAAGAGTGTTTCGACTACTTGTTGTCATTTGGAGCATGTAAAATCTTAGTTCTTGTTTTGCGATAGAGGAAAACTGTTCCGAATATAATGACATTAAATAAGGCAATAATTAAATGCTCTATAATACGATCAGTAAATGCCAGATTAAAGAGCGCCAATTCAATTGGTTGCGGTTTATTTGACGAAATTTATACATGAATCCATTCGAAATCAATTAAATCGAGTGAAATGTTGTAGTGATATCAAAGAGGCACAACAATATTTAATGGTTGGTTCTTGTGAAATTATAATATAGAAGAACTTTACGAACCGATTCAAATGCATTTAGATTCAACATCAGTCATGGTCATGATCAAGATCATTGATCGAGTTTATATTTACAAAACTCATAAAGAATTGGTAAAAGCGTATATAACCAACAACAACAACAACAACGGTTTTATAGAAATGTTGAAGATCATCTTCATTCATTTAATTCTCCCCCCATTTTTTTTTTTACTTTGAAATTTGGTTTGTACTGTAAAACGGTGGTAAACTTGTAAAGTACAACGAAATTTATTTTGTTAAATTTTATCATTCGAAGTTTAGTTTTTGTACAGTTCAGATCGTTCGTCTAGCATCTAACAGTCAGACAATTTTAGTTTTTAGTTTTTATTTCCAATTGGCAATATTTAATTTGTTTTCATTCTTAATGATATAATAAATATCAAATTATAGATAAATGTAATTTTTTATCAAGCAATTATTCGTTAATCTTTGAAAATAATTCAAGAAATAAGAGAACCAAGAAATTAAATTGTTGTAGAATGGTGGATGTATGGGGAACCTAAGTCCAGTGTTAAATACAAAATACAAGAAGAAATACCAAGAGTGTCTTACAGAAACGAACTTATCGATGTGAAAAGAAATGAAAACATTTGAGAGACGATTATAAATCTTGAAGAAGTGTAGAGTGAAATGATCATTTGGTTGAAGACGTCGCACTGGAACGGATGGTATGTGAGAGTTATTATCGTGGCACGGTATTAGAGATAATGATGGTAATCAATCAGAAGAAACATAGCGATATTGCAACAAAGCGAAGAGTTCTGTTTTATTCTTTTTCGTATTTATTTTTTATTTCGGTATATTTGTTTCAACGACTTTGTTCTTTGTTGGAGGATTTCTTACAGTATAATTAAGAAGTGATTTTGTGAGTTTATGTGATTGTGAATTTATTTTTATTTTTAATTTAATGGTATTCATTAAGAATGTGATGTGAATTTATGGTGAATACTAATTTAAATTTGCGAATATTTGATTTGGTGTTGCCAAGTGTATTTATTGATTAAATCACTGTGTATTGATCAGATGCAATTAAATATTTGATTAAAGATTATTCATCGGTTTTCCTAGCACATGGAATGGCACTGGAAGAATTCACGGGGTTTTTTTATAATACTACCCGTGTTCTCTTAGTGGCATCACGAGTGTTTGGTTGTTCAACTGGTTGGCGAATTCGAGTTATTGTTGTAATTCTGTGAAGTGATATTATACATTGGTGAATACCGTAATTGATAGTAAACGATATAAAAATCATATTAAAATAATGTTTTCTTTCGTTTTTTTTTGTTCTTTGATTTGATCATCCTCGAGATGATCATTGATGTGGTATATAAGATTTGTAGTGAGGTAACAGATGGTCAAATGAAAATCATACCATTTAAGATGGCAGAAGATGTTATATAGAGAATTTCTTAATCTTAATAGTATCATGATCATAGTGGATCATAATGAAGTAACTTAATTACACTCAAGATAATTATTCGTTAATAAATGCTTATCCGACTAGTCACGGTGTGTGTGGTTAATTTGATGATGATACCTGAAATTACATTCTGAGTAGTTTTCGAATTTTAAACATTAAAAAAAAGAAAACGTATCTTAACTGAAAGAGATGATAGAAAATCCTTCAAACTGTTTCAAGTTCAACACACCTCAAATTGATTGGTGCCGCAAAGAGAACCAGAATTTTAATAAAATTAAAAGAAAAAAAAAATCAAATCATTTCATCATGAATTGAATGAAACAAAAACAACTGAACAAATAATACAAAATTGGTTATGAACCAATGAAAATAAGAAATGGATTTTCATAATTTACATTGGTGGTCATTGTACCGTAGTTAATCTAAATTATTGACTGAGTTACTTATTAAATAAAAGCGGAAAAAAACTTATGATTTCTCGCTAAACATTGAAATAGAAAAGACGTTAAATTATATTTTACATTTATGAAGTAGACGTTTCACCTTAATTTTAATCAAACGGTGTTGAATTTTAGATCATTAATGTGTGGAAAAATCAGTATAAAAATTTCAATGAAATAAAATAGAATTTGTAATTGAATCCAATTGAATAAATATGAACTTAATAAAAAAAAATAATTGTAACTAATTAATTGCGATTACATGGAAAAATAAATGTATCAGCGAAATAGCAAAAACACCTGAACAATATTGAATGTGAAAATCAGTATTTACCTGGTACCACACTGATCGTGAGTTATTCACATCCAAGGTATAGTCAAGAGGTTTGTAAACGCTCCAATAATTCCGTAATGGTTGGTTAATTCATTTTAATGGAAAGACTTTAATTATCTGAATGTAAACATTTTAGTTTTTGGTGTAGCACGAGTATGGGTAAAATAGTATTATTGTTTAGTTACATTCATGTGCACCGATAGATCGGAACAATGTTTAACTGTTGCACAATGAGAAAAAATCACTTTAATTGCCACCTGATCATGAGTTTTTACAATCAACGAATTTAGATAAATGCCACGCACCTTCTAATTTAGCAACATAGAAAATAATAAAAACAATTGAAAGAATCATTCTGATAAAGTGTGAAAGTAGATGGGCAAAAAAAAAACCCACCTTGGGAAAGTATCAATTTCCCAAACGAAATTAATTTTAGAGATTTCTTTAACACAAAATATAAGAAACAGTCTTAAATAACTGAATCAACTTATGGCAAAGAAACGTTAACAAACCAAGAAACATTAATTTTACAGTTTTATTTGAAATCAAAGTTCAAATTTTCCACTTATAAACCAAAAAAAAAAAGAAGAAAAAAAGAAATAAAATAAAAACTAAAACAAAAAAATAACTGAGAAAAACCATTTTATGAGTATGCTAAAGCATATTGAAATCGTTAAGAAAACCATTGGCACAAGAAATGAATCAGTACCGTTTTTTTTTTGTTCGTTGATTCTCTTCTAGAAACGGATGGATAATTTGTACTGAAAGTGCACACAATCTTCCAATCGTACTGTTTAATAACAGAACTTTATGAGGTGAATTGAGACTTTGGTGTGGTTACAATTACATCTCAGTATTTGGTACACTCTACCTCTTTGATGGCACACTCAATGATGTACAGCAATCGTAACATAAATAACATTAAAATAAAATAAGCAAAAACATATTCAAACACAGAGCACTTGAACCATTGTATACAATTAGTTTTCATATTCAGGAGGGAAAAAAAGCGCCAATTTGTAACCACATCCCAAGTTTTCTTTAAATTGGCCGTACTAATTTCCAATTTGCTTATTTCGTACGATTTGTGTAGGAAATATAAAATTTATTCATTTTTATGTTGATTAGAATACGATAATAATTTATGCCACTCCAAAAGATTCAAATATTGTTGCCTTATGCTGTTGTCTTTCAATTGCCATGATCTTGGTTTATTTTCCGTTTGATAACAAGTCATATTGATATCATTCAATACGATTCATTTCAATATTTGTGTGATCGTCTAAAAGACAATTTAATTCAATCAATGTACAATCACACGGTGTAATTAAAATCCTTTAAAAGGTTCAAAGCATAAAAAGAGAAAAAACACAAGAAATCATCAAATGATTTTACCTTCAATTCTATCTTATATCTCAAATGCACTGTCTTATTCACAGTATTCTGTCATGAGAATAAGTGAATAAAAAAACTCGATTGATTTCATTTTAAATAAAATAAAAACATAAAAGCAAAATGATCTTTAATAGTAAAAATTGAAAAATAAAAACTAAAGAAAAAAAAAAAAAAGCGAGAGAATTACAACGAATCAAATAAAAATGATCATGAGATTATTTAGCGATACCACAATCCGAATGAAGTTAATTATTATTGATTATCATGTAGTATAAGCTAATGTAATTACAATCGTTTGTTTTCTTTCTCTGTACATGTTGGTCTTATGTTCATCTTCCATTATTTGTATGTTGCAAATGGTACAAATAGATGAGGCGATGAATGGATTGATGATGCCATCGGTCTATAAGATAACTAATCTCGATAGGTTATACTTTATACGTATTCAATTTTTAATATTCATTCTAGCCAGATGGGAAGCGTAAAACATTTTCAAATGATTTTATTTTATTTCTTATGTTTTTTTAAAGACTCCATTGATTTTGTCTTAATCTGGTTGATTTCTGGGGGGAGCTCTATTACTAGTGGTAAACACGTAATAGTTTTCTTTTTTATTTGTATGCAGCATATAGTGAATAACACAGCAGGTGAAGTACAGTGTATGATTACTTAAAACTTCAATTGATTGAGAAACATTTATTGAGGATTAATTTTTTTTCATTTTTTGATATTTTATTGTGAGCCACATTTAATATTATTCATTTGATTTAAATAAATTAATTGATGGTAACTAATACGTTTAATGACTGACTTTTACAAGACATTGTGAATACTTTTCTTTTAAATTTTTTATATTGATACATTTCAATTGGATGTATATTAATCAAGATTGGCAATTATTAGGAGCTATAAAACACCACCCTTGTTAGATTTAAATCGATGTTGAACTGTTATATTGTTTAACATAACCGGTGTTAATCTTTATAAATTGGATTTGATGTAATAATTATTATTGAATCAAAAGTCATAAAGTTTAATGGACTTTTCTGTTAATTATAATTGGTTAAGAACACCCATTTATCAATTTTTCTTAATTCAACTGAATATTGTTGTGCGGTGAGAATTACATTTTTATATTTTACGACCAAATGAATATGATATTTAAAATTTTGTATGATGAGAAATTCTTTATAACTTATATACAATATTTGCATTCATTGTAACTGGAATCAGAAATAACTGAAGAATTCCAATGTGTAAAATGAATATAACAGATTTAAAGACAAGTTATTATGAAAACCAATGTAACAGACCCATTCCCTTATGGGAACATTTAATAAAACGTATAAAAGAATTACAATTCCTCAATAGTTAAAGAATTTTCCAGTTTTCTTTTCAGTATTTGAAATTATTTTCATTCCATTGTGATATAAATAAAATGATAGATTTTAAATGATCTAACGAATAGATGAACTCTTTTATCAATGAAATGAATAATATGAAATAATACAATTCTATTTAATGTGATTTTCAATCATTCAATTTGATAATGTACTGTATAACTAAATGGTGGTGAGAATTTTATTAATAAATACTGAATGAATACGATAGAGAAATGATTAGAAAATAAAACATTCCAAATAGCCAATGGTATTCAAAATTATCGATGAGGAAGTAACCATTCAATTGTTATAAGAAAATGTTAAGAATTAATTATGATCCATTTTATGATTGACCATAGATGGAATCTCGATTTATCGTTCCTTTTACTCTGGAACATTGTCGTGAATTCAATCATACCAAATCGAAGAATAAAGAAGAACTGTGATTATTCATCACGAGTTCGATTGCATCTCTTTGTTTGACAACAAGACCAAAGTGCAACAATATTCAAATCCATATTGGTTCATTTAACTCCCACTGTTACCAAATGACTTGTTACTTTGTTTGGTATAACAAGCAATAAGAACAAAGTGTTGAATGGTACCTCCTGAAGGAAGTTATAATTCAAATCGGCCAAAAAGATCTCACTATGTCCAGTAACATAGACAGCACAGAAGCTCTATAAAACTTATGTACCCCGATAACATTCACCATGGATATTATAATGTTTTAAATGCAAATAATATTGTCTAAATATAACACGAATCTATTTTATTAAAAGTAAAATACAAAAACAAAAATATGAATTGAAATATGAAAACCCCAGAAGCGTTCATGAGGCACAAAGTTCCCAACGTTCTGGTTCGATGAATTTTCCCCCGTAGTGTGTTTTAGTCTCTCATTTTTATCCATTTGTAACAAGACCAAAATGGTAGATAGGAATTAAAAATGATGAAAATAATAATAAAAAAAAAACTAAAACTCGAAGCGCGGTGTATTTTTCTTGTGTAATAAATTCAACAGTAATGCAACAATTCTTTTCATCATACAATAAAAAAAAAACATAACATTTTCACTGGAAATACGAAAAAAAAAAACAGAAATAATACAGAAAGTTATAGCTGCCAACGACCAGTTTACATTATAATTTTTTGTTTTTCGTATAACAAAGTTAGTCAATTTATATGTTTTGTATGAAACTAAATTATAACTGAGAAATATCAGCCCAGCCAAGTTGATGAAAAACCAAACAAAAAAAAAAAAAGAATAATTCAGAATTTCATTCTTTTGAATAGAACATTGAAAATTCCATGCGATGAAGTAGTGAAACGACCAGTGTCTCTCTAAAATGATCAGACAATTGTAATATTTACCTGATATTATGTCACCAATTCTACTGGCCACTTTGTTTTTCCCGTTCACTTCCTCCTATGAAATAAACTCTCTTCCATCATTTAAGTTACCAAGTGGAATTTAATGTTAGTCTACTCGTTCATTTTTATTCAGTAACAATTTGTTTTTTTTATATGAAAAATTTCACAGGAAAATGGATTTACCAACAAATTAAAAATGAAAAAAAACTAGAGAATACTATTGGTCAACCAATACAGAAAGAATTTAGTTCTAATTCCATAGGCCAAAACTCTATGAATACGGTATTCAAATTGTATGTGAACCGGGTGGAATAATTGATTTTTATACTTTAATGTACCACATCCTGTTACCATGGATTTGCTATAGACCAACGTTATCTCATCGCGATGGTAATTACAGGTGTATTCAACTATTTTTTTAGTTTTTTTTTTCCTGATATTAACAAAATAATTGAGAGATATTCAACATTATTTTTAAACACGATGGTGTGTGCATGACTTTCATAGAAACCCCAAAAAAACAGAAAATTGAGTTCAAAATACAACTGACGAAATTGTTTTTATTCTCATTTTCGTTAGTTTTTTTTTTTTTACTTTTAACTAACAATTTAACTAAAAGCGGTATGAATTAGATGATTTTTATTTTGATCGTTTCTGGATGGAGCCATCGAATATTCCAAATAGAATTGTGAGGAAGAAATCTATTTTAATTTCTTGTACAACATTGATGAGAAGGTCAAACGTATGAACACGGAATTGGACACGATGGATCCGTAACACATCGGGCACCATATGAAGTCTAATTATTCTGATCCACAGGTAGATTTCGTCATCTAAATATTCTTTTCCTTTTGGCCCGCACATTAAGAATTCATCGCGTTGAAAGTTAAGAAACCGGGATTTTTAAGTACATTACCATTTCGATGGAATGCAACAAGTTCCAATTAATTGAACCATCAAAAAAAAAAAAAACAGAATCATTAAAAATGATGTAGAAAATGAATCGTATTGATATGAATTTTATTAATACCAGAACGATTGCATAAAATAATTTCATCATCAATCATAATTAAAGGGTATTAATATGTATAACATAGCATTATTAGTGTTCCATATATTTTATTAAATAGAGGAAATAATATGAGCCAAACAAAATGCAACCAAATGAAAATGAACAAATCAAGTTAAAATTCCATGAGACATGTGAGCCAACAAAATGAAAACATTAAAGTCAAAAATAAGAATCAGTTGAGAGCTAAGTAACACATAAGAAATGAGTGCAAATAAAAAAGAAACAGAAACAACAGTATGAATTTGTAATGTAAGATCATTTAAAATTAATGTCCAACATATCATGTGTCTACAGAGTTATGATATATCTTACCTTTTTGCATATTATGATAAACTCGGTGGCGCAATCATGTTGCTACATAATAAACAGTGTTACGGAACAAAAAAAAAATAAAATGAACTAAGTGCTAATGACCGTACCATCAATTGGACGGTGTGGCTCCAGAACCGTTGCTCCATCTAAACACAATTGATATGATTTTCTTCGTTTCCATTTAAGTGGATTTTTCACAGAATTTTTCATTAAACCAAAATACAAAACAGCAAATCTTTTAAAGAGAATAAAAAACGAAATACATGACACAAAAATAATGTGTCACTTTCGCTAAACGATAGCAATTACTTGTGGTACCAGTCATCACTTTGATGAATATTATATTTAATTACAGTTGTAATCATGAGACCATCATTTTCCTATGTTTCGGTACTCCTCTGTATGTCTGAGCACAAGAATTAAATCAAATTGATATATGGTCAGTTCTTATATGAGTGTTTCCTCATGTGACTATGACCCGTGTAAGTGAAACAAAAAATGTATTGTGGTGGTGACCTGTTGATGCCACATACTCAATGTGGGGCCATCGTGTGCGACTGTTAGTTAACTCATCGGTGTCCAATAGGAGTAAATTGTTTCTGTTCTTTTATTTGATTTCTTGAAAACCCAAAAAACATTTAAAAGTCTCCCTAAGTTTTATATTGAAAGACACGGTATCTTGCAATTAAATTGTTTTATTTTGTTGCTTTCAGTTCGTTTAAGATTTTGGTAACTTCTTTTTTTTTTTTGGGTCCATAGGCTGTGGTATGATGTATCCAAAGTACTAAAAATAGTAATTTTAGAAATCTCATGTAAAAGTTCTTGATTTGTTATTTTTGCCCACCTGAAATTATCGAGTTGGTAAATCAATGTTTTTATACAAATTTTATCATGGACTTGATGCTTACAGTGCGATTTCTTGTTACTTATTCATTCTATAACGTCTCAATAGTCTTAATAGTAAGTACTTGAACTCGATGGTATACTGAGGTTTGTAACAAATCTCTTATTGAAATTAACAGTAGAAGTTAAATTGATAACAAACAAAAATAAGTTATGGCTTAACAGTATGGATTTGATTCCATTGGATGATTTTTTGTTTCTGTAGGACGTAAATGTTGTAGAAATGAATAATACTTATACTTGAAATTGAACGATGAATGAGATGGAAGATGGTAATAAAACAGCGAATAAATTGAACGTATGATGTGAACTGTAACAAGTTTCAGTGGCAGCCAACGGCGGGATATGTTTCCGCTTTACATTATGTTCAGTATTGATTTGGTATGACTCTCGAATATTTTGTATAAAATCATTTATAGCCTTATAATTGGTAGTTCAATTGATGATTAATGCCATTTTTGCATTATCGATTGTCATACTTATCTCCTAATGCTGCATTCCTCTGTTTTAGATTATCGAATTTAAATAAGAAATTTTGAAGGATCTGATACTCGTTTTTTTGTGAAGTTAGAAACAAACATCTCTACATATGACTTACTTTTAGAAATATTGATTCTTGTATTCTTATTTCCATTAAAGTTGGATTATTACTTCTCAATAGTTACTAAGAACTAATAAAGTACATCAATTGAAATTCCTATTCATTAAATTCTGTGTCAAATGAAATACATTTGGAAAGATGAATAAATATTCTAATTTAATTCTAAATGAAAGAAGATTCATTGTCTTTATTGTTCTTGTCATGTTACATTCCATCAGGATAGTTAGAATTTGGATATTCAAAAACAGTTTTAAAAAACATTTTCAAAAGTTCCACTTTAAGCCGTCGCCGCTGATTTATATACGCGGTATCAGTTTAAGTAAAAAATTTTTCCACTCAAGTAAAGACGCAAACCACGCAATTGTCGCCTTGATGAATAAAATATCTATGCGGTTGTATACATTTCGGGGATATCGAAAATTTTTGATGGCGAATAGCTTTGAGTCTTCAATATGGTAGAGAAAAAATTTGTAAATATAAACATAACCAAACAAAATCAAGACCAAATGAATTGAAGATGTGCAAGTAGATTTTATTTGTTGTGATTACTTCTTATTGTTTTATTTTAAATCAGTAATTCAGGTTGAATAGGTAAAATGGAACCAAACAAAAGTGAATTATTTACTTATCTTAAGGATATCGGATGTTGTGATATTTGTTGCTTGCGATTTCTCAAAGTGAGGGACGATAACTATCTCGATGCAGCCGGTATACTTTCGAAGGTAGGTGAAACATTTAACACATGAATTCTAAAAGAGTTTAATAACCAGTATTCAATTTCAGTTGGAATTAAGCTACAAAAAGGAGGATGACAATGAGACTACAGTGAAACGAGCTAAACCAAATCCATGTGTGGCGTGTTTGGGTGTCTTTTCCACTGAATTGATAGATGAAGTAGTTTCGTCTATTATCAAAGACGAGAGGTTGCAATCCTATGACATACCCACAGCCTCCACGACTTTCTCGCTTCCATTAATTTTACATCTTCGACAACTAACTATTTGGATAGGCTTATTGGATAAGTTTACTGGCATGAGCGACAGTAAGTAGAAGGTAATTAAAACAGATTAAAGAACGTTAATCATATATCCTTCACCATTTTAGCTGATCCACCGTTCATATCTATTAAGGAAATATACCGACAAGTTCTTAATCAAACATTAGCGAAATCGTTTGACCGCCAGTTGGATACTACTGGACTACAAATTAATATATTCTTCAGTCATGCAGACGACAAGACTGAAATGAAAAGTCTAACTCATGTAAATCCTGGTCTGTTTCATGAGCGTGCAACACGAAAGCAATACAATAAAGAGTTCATGACTAGAAACGCATTCGAGAAACATTTTATACCAAGCAAGGTTAACATAAAAAGATTTAAAAGTAATATTACTGTGCCACCAACAGTACCTGCTACCGCGTTAAAGTTGGATAAAATCACATTGACTGGACCAACGGTTCACGTTGCCGGACGTTATTGCAAGTTTTCACGGAATCTCTGCCAATCCCCATGGATACTTGAAGGTAAAAAAGTGATGGAAGACAGTGTTCAAGAGATAATTGCTGCTCAGATAGCACCGGTATTTGGCATCAAACCAACTCAAGTGGTTTTCATGGCAAGTGGTCGAGAAGATGTTGATGTGCGTTGCTTAGGAAAAGGTCGTCCTTTTGTAATTGAAATTCCTGATGCTAAGAAATTAACTCTACTTGAAGATGAGATTGCTCATATAAAAGAAACGGTTAACGAATCGAAACGGGTGACCATACGAGATCTACAAATTGTAAATCGTGATGAATTGTTTCACATTAAAACAGGCGAAGAGAATAAAAAGAAATTTTATCGAGCCTTATGTGTAACGGAGAAAGCTATAACCGGTGATTTGATGAAGAAATTGCAAATACCAAATGGATTTGAGATAAAACAGATAACTCCAATTCGAGTATTGCATAGAAGAACGTTATTAGAGCGACCTCGAATGGTGTACTCATTAAAAGGATATGCAGTCAAAGGTATAACATGATTAGTGTTTTAGAATAGTCTCATATGTCTGATTTTGTTGAATAGGAACATAAAACAGACTATTTAAAATAGATTTTGTACCCGCATTTAGACATCAACGGCATCGGCATCGGCTTAAAGCGAAACTTTTTGAAAATTTCGATTAAATCGGAAATCCTCTTAGTAGAAGGTGGCGCCTTCAACGGCAAATTTGTTAACTAAAAAAATGAACTTTTGAAAAAGTAGATTTTCTAAAAATTTGAAAAACTGAAAATCTAAAAGTTTCAAAATTGTTGTTGTAATTCATGTTACGTATCGGTGTATCAATTTGGATTAGTATTGGTGCACTAACACTAATACAGAATAGGAGACAAAAAATAGTGAATTTTTCCAAAAGTTTCAAAATTATTGTTGCAATCTCTTTTCATTCATTTTCTCTTCGTTCTAAATTCTGGACCCGTAGATTGGAAATTTGTCTGCTACAGTTATGTTTGCCTTGTCAAATTGCAAGGAAAAATGTAAAGAAAATTTCAGTTTTTCAAAAAATATTGTCCAATTTGTATAAAATGGAATAGGTGAACATAAGAGCAAGAGGCAAAATTCCTTTTAGGAAGAATGTTAAATTTTTGAGAAACCTGATTTCTGAAAATCTAATTTTGCTTAAACCAATTCCAGATAAACCAAATGCGCTGATATTGGATGTTGTGACACAAGCTGGTACTTACATCAAGGAATTAGTTCACGGTGAATTTGGACGAACAGAGCCCAGTATACAATCAATCATAGGACAACCGGTTGATATAATATCATTAGATGTACTCGGCATTGATTTAGATTGGCCTCCAGAAATTATAGAGCAAAATGAAATCGTTTCAAAATAAATAACGATATGTATTTAAAATTTCAACATAAGTGTTTTTATTTAACATTAAAAATACATAAATTATTTATGCAGGTAGCTGATAAATTACCTGGTTAATCAAATGCCAATATCAGCAATAACATTTAATTTTCAATTTAATTAAATGTTCTTCATATAAAGTATGGCAAATGATCAAACATGTAATTCATTGCATCTCATATGAACCGTATACAAAGTATTAAAATCAAATCATCACACTACATATTGCTTAAATAATAAATGATGATAATTTTGTTAATATAAAATTGAACATAACATGTAATTAATCATAGAAAGTTTTAAAATTATACACTTTTATCTTTGAATTCGCTAATTTGTTTCATAACAAAGTATGTTAATCGATCAACTTTTTCAACCGTCTCTAAATGCGTTAAATCGTGAATACTACGTTTCGATTGTAAATGATTTGGTAAATCAACTTTATGTCGTGCTATTGATTTAATTATCAAGAATGCGACATAAAATGTAAACCAAACAGTGAAATATAATGGAATATACCATAATTTACGTCCCAAATAGAAGTAACTGTACTTCTTAACTCTCGGCTGTGGTTCTTCTTCCTCGGGCGCTTCAGTTGTTGTCGTTGTTGTTGTTATCGGTTCTGTATGATGCTCGATAAAGTGATGATCATGATGTGGATAATGATCATAAATTATTTCTGGATAATAGTGATCATGATGATCGGGTGCTGATAATGGATATGAATCATCAATTATTGTTGGTCCATTGTAATATGATGGAAAATCGTGGTAGTCGGGATGATGATGATCATGATGATGTTCGTGTGGATGGTCATGATGATGATGATCAGATGGATTGTAATCTAATTCAACGGGACCAGCAGAATCTAATGGTGGCGCTTGATTATGATCGTCAGCTGATGCATCATTGAATTTCGACGCTTCAGAAGGTCCCGGTCCGTCAGCATCTTTGGTATCTGCATCATCTCCCATATCATCAGCATTAGCGCCATTATCATCGTTAGCTCCTGTATCTGGTTTTCCATTATCACCACCATCATCTTCACTGTCACCAGTGTCTGCCACCGGTTTTCCAATACTTGCTAACACATCGGGACTTACGGGGCCAGGGAATCTACCATATACTGGTCCAGCTGGAGGTGGTAAATAACTATTTATTGTCTTGTTTTTAATATTCGGTTTATGGGAAGCATAATTACTATTCAAATTGGGTGGAAAATTGTTGGGATTGATTTGTGGTTTATATCTGTCAGTTACCACCGGTGGAAGATATTGAGAATTAACAGACGGTTTACTAGAAATTGGGCCAGATGGTGGGGGTAAATAACTTGAAATCAATTCTTTAGTTTCTGTTGAATGTTTACCCGGTGGAAGATAATTTGCATCCAAATTTGGAGGAAAATTATACAATTTCTTAGGAGGATGGTATTCCTCAATCTCTTCTTCAAGTTCATCACTTGGGGACTCATCAAAGTGAGAACCCGAAGGTGGTGGCAGATAACTATTGATTGATTCATTAATTTTATTTGGCTTTACTGGTTCGTAATTGGCTTTATGGTTTGGTGGGAAACTATCTAGATCTGAAGGATCAGAAGAAGAATCATCGACTGGTCCAGCTGGTGGCGGTAAATAACTGCTAATTGGTTTTTCTTTAGTAGCAGTTGAATGTGGTGGTAGATAGGAAGCATTTAAAAGTGGTGGAAAATTATACAATTCTTTTGGGGGTTGATATTCTTCAGTTTCTTCTGAACTTTCATCGTTTGATTCATTAGGATCTTTAACAATTTCAGAGCCCGATGGAGGTGGTAAGTAACTATTAATAGTTTCATCGATTTCTTTAATCTTTACCGGCTTATAATGAATTTTAATGTTTGGTGGAACACTATCAGACTCTATTGATTCCTGTGAAGAATCATCAACGATTGGTCCAGCCGGTGGTGGTAAATAACTACTAATAAGTTTATCTTTGGGAACAGATGAATGTGGTGGTAAATATGAGGAATTTAAATTTGGTGGAAAATTATACAATTCTTTTGGTGGTTTATATTTTTCTGTTGTTAAATCATTGACCGGTGAATAAATAGGATAAATTTTTATTGGAATTGATTTATCCGGTGGCAGATAGGGAGATCCATGTTTATTTTCAACTGGAATTGTGGGAATGAATGGTTCGATTGTTACTAAAGATAAAAATTGAATAAACCGTAAAAATTAATTGAAAATGCTAAAACTTTCATTTGATATGTACAACAAAATAATGAAACAAAAATAAATAAATAGAAATTGGAATAAATTCTATTCCGGTGAAAAGAACTGAATTAAATGATTATTCTTACCTGGAGGTGAATCAAATGTTGGTGATGCCTGATTTGTAGCCGATGGCTGTTGATTGTTTGATAGAGATTTAGCTGGTGGCTGATATGAATATCCAGTTGGATTATTATTTTTTTCTCTGGCTGCTTTTACAAACGAAGCACCATATGATTCGCCTGGGAAAAATCTATCCTGAGCTGATGGATGTCAGATATGAACCATCCGGAATGTATTGTAGGAAAAAAAGACATTCAATGATGAGCGTCGAATACATGAAAATAAAAGAAGAGAAAAACAATTTTCAGTTAATCAAATGACATGTTAGTTTTATTGAATAAGTTACACATGAATGAATGGCACAAAAAAAAAACAAGAAGGAATTTTCTCGTTATTGACAAGGTGAAATTGCTTCGATTTCCTGCCACCTTTATTCGTTGTGTTAATTTTAATATCTTATCGATTTTTTATTTTCTTTATACGGTTTCAATTCCATCTATTTGATATATTAGACAGTGTCAATTCATTTGATTCTATCGTTTTTTGGATAAATAAGGTAAAATCGGAATAACAAAATGTTGGGAAATAAAAAAATCATTGCAGAACAGGTGAGAGTTACCGTCTATAACGAAAGCTTATATTGAGGGGTTGCAATACGATGTTAAATCTTTATAGGCGGATGGTTTATGAAACGGAAATTACTTATATATAACGTACCTTGTAATTTAGTTGGTTGTTGTACCATTGAAATTCGACGATTTGTAGTTGGATAGACAATCCGTGATTTACTAGATTCTGTCAACCGATGATTTGGATAAATTGCGCTTGGACGCAATGTAGCTGCTGGCCGGTAAATGGGATTCAATAATTGGATAGGAAATGGTCTGGAGTCACCACCAAATGCACGTCCTGTACTTGCCGGCGCCGTTGCTGGAGGTGGCTGCTGTGTCTGATTGAATCTGCATCCGTAAATAATAAATTTGTAGGTTAGTTTTTTTGGTATCCCCGTTACAAGTTTTGTTGTTTTTTTTATAAAATCCCCCATGTAATCGTTGTCGACCATAATCCAGAATTCCAGACACATAAAAAACAAACAGGAGAGAAGGTGATACAGAAGAGAAAAATTAGTTAAAAACGACCATATGAAATTTTTATAAATAAACTGTATAAAAGAGTAGATAAATTGGTTAGACTGATTTATTACACTTCTGGGTAAATAAATTCAGGTACTTTCATCGCTGATTCATCGACACGATGGATTTTAATTGACTCGTTTGATAATGAACTATCACTTTTATCACCGTTTGTTGATGATGATCCACCATGTTTGATAACACGTGCATAAGAGCTCACTTCAACACTGTTCACTTGAAATGTAATTATTGTAAAATGAAAAATTGTGATAAGAAAATAACGTTTAATTTTTATCATCTTATTCGTTCTGTCTGCGTTATTAAAATCTTTCGTCTGCTCAATACGGTTCACTTTTTTTTTTTATTTTAATAAAATTATTGATTTTTTTATTCGCATTACCGATCAATACACTTGTCAGTTGTTTCTTTTTACTTTTTAGCTTTTAGTTCACTTATTATCCAGATAACAGATTATATTCTAAGAAAATGATAAAAACTTTCTATTATGTTGAGTATTATCCATTCAATATCCGGTGAATTTGAATGGCAATAATGAGACGGTGTCAAAAAACAGTCTGTTCTATTCTAGATTTGTTAAATGAATAATATGACAAGAGTCATAAAATTTATTTCTTTAAGAAATAAAAAAATACCTTTTTGGTAAGAAAAGTTTTATTGACTCTGATTGATTATATTTCATCTCTCGTTTAAACTGATGATAAACGGTATTGGTAATCCCTACCTTTTTTGTGTTACCATAAATTATTAAGAACCAACTGGTGGATGTTATTCTTTCACTGCCTACGTTTAACATTTAGTGGTAAATGGAGTCATATGCTAGACTCAAGTGTTCATTTAAAATAGAGCAGATTACTAAATTAATTAGCACATAGATGGATATAGTTCTTTAACTTTATTTGATTCGTGTACTGTTAATATGGTGTGCTAATTAGAAATGGACATGAAATTTACAGTAAGAACTTATTAACTAATCGATGTTTGATGATTTTGTAATCAAGGAAATGGCGCACACGACTAAAACACGATTTCAACAGAGAAAAATTTATCTTAAAAATTAGGTCAACTTAAATTCCTTTTAATTTTATTTACTTAAAATGACGTTCAAATTCAATTTTTTTTATTTTGGGGTTATTCTAATAACCAGACAGACACGAATAATGTCCTAATCTACATTTTGTATAACAAAAGAAAAATGATTCTTCAATCATTTATGGTTGATTATGTTACACAATTCAAAGGTATTTAATATTGATTGATCCGAGTTAAATTCAATGAAATTCCATTGTTGAAATTGTCAAAGAAAATTTTAATGCACATTGATCATTTGTTACAAGAAAATATAAATTATTGATTGGAGTTGCAAATAAAAGACATTCACCTGTGCTTTTATATGCGACATCATTATTCAATTATTCGTTATGTCATTTATTGGTTAAAATTCTATTAGCGATAGAATAAAGCACACATTATAAATGATAAAGAATTCGTTAAATTCAATCAACGGATGCCAGACATAATAACCAATAGAGATCTCAAAGATTCATTTGTAGTTCAATCTAATCTCACCTGCATGCATAATTGATGATAACGAAAAATGGGAAAAAAGTGAAAACTAAAGTTTTATACATTTTCAGTTTATTCATTTTTATTTTTTTGCCAATAACCATGAGCTTTAACATTTCCATTCTCTTCATTGTACAGTAATGCGCGTTTTACTGAAAAAAAAATTCTACTCAGTTATTCTTTTCGAGTATCTGTACGATGGATGTAATCAAAAGATTTATGAGTTGTTGTTGAAATACCATAGAATACAATTGTAATGCAATTTAATATGTGAATATGTGAGAGTTGAAACTGCTGTCTGGTAAACAGGACGATATTAAAATAAATGTAAAATATGAATTCAACAAGGAATTGCAATGGAATAAATTTACAAAAAATAAAATAAAATATTCCCAGTTGACCATGAAGTGAAGGTAACTTCATGAGAACTGGTACCATCATCATCCCTCTATTGGCTACCACAGGATATAAGCACATGAAACATTCATCGTTGCAATGAAGTTGTATCGCGTTTGTTTTGTCCAATTGAGATTCCCAACTGAATAGCGGTATCGTTGTATAAACTATTTGTCTACTGACGTATTGCGTACATTTCAGTTGCACTGTGTTAATTAACTAAATGGAATTACTTTGGTATAGGTCTGAATGAGTCTGATATCGATATCCTTTTTGTTTAATTGATTGCAGTTTAGATTTCTTTCATCTATGTTTGTTTGGTATTGAAACAGGAATCATAGAGAAGTGGATTTTCTTTGAGCTGGCCAATTTCAAGAACCATTTGAGATTAAAATCAACGAAAAGAATCAAAACTATTGGACAAAAAACAAAAATGCTTCAATCGTCTTGTTGGCCCAATTGATTTTGGCTGTTGAAAGAAACGGGAAAAAGAACAAATCTTTGAGTATTTAATTAGCACTCTTAATACTTGAGCGTATCATATCGAATGTAATTGGTGAATCAGGTGAAACAAATTCTTGCTAATATCATTAAATTATTTGGGTCAATTATCTGTTAAATTTCGCTATAATTCTATAGAATATCACTATTATTCAGATTGTCTACCAAATCCTATTTGGTGTAAATTATAGTTTTGCGATTTACTTTTATTTCATTTGTAATTTCCGTTTGAAATCAATATCAATTAGAAAATTTAATGTCTACATAAACAAGATGAAAATTTTTTTAAAAATTTAGTTCAGGTACAAATGGATTGGGTCTGGATTTCACTTTATTTAAGAAGAAATCACAGAAAGTTTTCTTCTATTTTGTCTGGAAAGGGAAAAGTAAATTTCGAAAAATTAAATTGATTGAAATGGAACAAGAGTTTACAATTTGGTATTAAATAAAATAATCAGAATACTACGGAAGAGTGAAAAACTATAATCAATTTAGAATTTCAACGAAACAATTTTTGGATTCTTTCAGTATAAAATTAATTAGTTTAGGGTAAAAAATACAACTGGAATTAAATGATTGATTAACATTTTTTTTTTACCCATCGAAACTTAAAGTTTCAATCAATGGAATAAGGAGTTCATTTAACTTGAATTAAATAAAAAATGTTCGTATGTTGGTAAAAGAAAAACTTTATGTCTGTCCCAATTCGTTTAATTTTTAATTAATGACACGATATGAACTGAAATTAAATGAACGAAATAACACGATAGAAGTCAAATATGTTGGTCTCCTGAATTCTCAGTGAGTCAAAATATTTTTGTGTTTCACATAAAGACTTCTGTCTGTCAAAGATAGTTTATAGCTGATTCAATTTTCAAATGAATTATTTAGGCTAAAGAATCTAGGATTTAATTAAGGTTAACGTAATTTCCTAAACAATTGCAATGTAAGCAACTCTAAATATGTCACAGTATATGAAATGGAATTGATAAAATTTTCCATAAATCTATTTTACGATAGTTGATTTGGTTTATACTACATCGAACAGAATATTATCATATCTAACTATAGTGCTGGATATGCTTACGAGTTAGAGACTCAAATTGTAACATCTCGATTCTTGTTAATGGTAAATGCTAAATGCAAGATGGGGGGAGAGAGAGAGAAAGAGATGAAGGAATTTAAACAATATCGATCGATCACATCTAGAATCCCCGTTTAATCTTTGGCAATCTCTGGTTTCATTCAATCATATAGATAGAGTAGTTGATTGAAGAATCGAAAATGTGTACTATCAATTAGCATATTGAGATAGATGAAAATTGGTATCAACTTGGCCAATTCTAGACCCGTTATGTAATCTAAATTCGTTTGTGGTCTTCAACCTTTCCATTACTTGTCATCGGGTGTACCGTTTAAGAACTTTTCTCTCGTCATCATTATGATCTTAATTAAATTTACATGATTTATTGAATCAACGGTGTTGGGCATTTCAAATATTTAGAATATTAAAACTGTACCAATGCAGATTGATTCAAGATGAGTTAATATGAAACCGATTAAGAGGGAGGTCACTTAAAATACCGAATTGTTATGCTAATCGATGGCTGTTGGTCAGTATTTCGTTAAAATTCAAACGTATTTGAAGCATTTGTATCATCCTCGAAAAAGTTCTTTCAAAACTGAAAATAATTGAATGGAATAAAACGAGAAGAATCAAAAATTAGATTAACTAAGCATCAGACAGAAGGACAGACAGAAGGATTATCTCATTGATACCGATTGTGCAGTATTAGAGTATCAAATCGATTGTGAATTGAGACACTGTAAGAGGATAATTATCTTATAATTACATTGTAATTCAGTGTAAAGAATTCAAGTTCATTTTGTGCTAGTTGGCTTTTTCTTATTTTTTTTTTTATTCTGGTTAAAGTGAATTAGTCATGTGGAAAATAGTACGAATGATCCATAGAAAATTATGTCTTTATGTGGTAATAATTGCAATCGGTCTAGTTAATATAAATTGCATTGATGCTGACTATAATAAAGATAGTAGAATTAGTGAATCAATGATTGTAGTACCAATGGAAGGTGGCGATACTCAACAAGTATTACCTCATGACCGGCAATTAGATTCAAGTGGAAAATTATATATTGCAACAACACCATCAATACCAGAACCATCTACAGAACGTCCAGAGTCAAGGTAAAAATGTGTAATCTTGTTAACACGGTGATAGAACATGAAAACCATTTTTGCAATTGATTTACAACCAAATGGAAGGAATGTTGATCCCTCAATGTAAAAAAATCCCTTTGTAGCTTTCAAATAAATAAAAAAAAATAAGAGAACATTACAAATATGTGAAATTCAACTATAAATCAACTGACTGCATTTGTGTATTTGTGTGAGCAATTGAATTCAGTGTAATCTTCAATATGGTGGGTGAATCAAATTCAAAAAGATGTTTAACGAAAGTGCACAAAAGCTCTTTTTCACTCTTAATTTTTTTTTTATTTTTATTTGAATTTGAAATTCAATAAACATATTTTATGTGCACGCCATCAAGATAATTATCTTGGGTTTATGTGGCGGTTTATATTATATTGTAATTCAGTTATGGTTTAAATTCTATAAAATCATGCTACACTTTGAATTTTGGTTTGCATGAATTTTTGATATTAAAATAATATAAAAAAAAGGAATTTAAAAGTTTCTACGAAATTTATATTGTCGAAGAGGATAGAACTGGAGTAGTTGTTAGTGTTACAATGTTATATTAGAACACCCACCCACAAAACACTGTGAGGTTGATAAAGGAATCGTTGATTGAATATGGAAATTTAAGTTAAAATTTCTTTTTTATTTCTCTCTCTCTCTCTCTCTCTCTCTCTGTTACTGAACCAACATAAGGATGATAATTTCACTTAACATTATCCTTTTACAAGTGGAATGTACAAGAGAAATAAAAAATGAATTTATTTACTGCACAACATACACACAATTGTATTAACATTTGGCATGCAAAGATCAAGTATATCTGAATTGGTGTGGTAGAACATTTGAATCCCATCCACGATGTATTTCCACTGAAACAAATTTTCATAAGAGTTCACCTTTTACATGAAACTGCATTTATCGTCAGTTCATTTTTTTTTGTTATGAACACAGAAACGTTGAATTAACAAATAAAGTAGAAAAAAATCTCTGCGTGATTGTTAAAATTCTCATTCTTTTTTTTTTCTGTTTAAATATCATTTTCGCCAAACAAATTCTAGTACACTGATAAACTTGGAGTACACTTAGTTGCTGTGGCATTATATTATAACACATTTAATTGCTTAACATAAGTTCAATTATATAAATAGTGAATATCTACATAGAAATTATGTGCATTCAATGTAAACTGCATCTGGTAATTTGGTATAAGAAAACGTAAAAATTGAAATGAAAATTTTATGTTTTAAGTTCGTTTCAGTTTTTTTTTGTTCTTTTCTTTTCCATGTTTTATTTCGTATAACGAAATTACTTAAATTTTTTGGTAAACTTCGTTTGGAAAAATGTTATGAAAGTGTAAGATGGAGGAAAAAAAAATTGTTTTCAAATATCTTTAAGCCTTCAGCTATGTGTTTTAGGTTCTTTTGGCTTATAATGGAGTAAGGAACAAACAGAAAATGAAAATTGTTTGTTGTAATGATTTTAACATGTAATGAAAATAACAACAGAATACTGAATAGAATGAAAATAAAATGAGGAAAATTCTCTTTAGTTTGAGCACTTGAGTTTTACGGTTTTCCTGATTGCTATACATTCAACGGAGTGTTTTCTTATTAACATTCGGTATATAAGTAGACTATGAGACGTCCATTAGGATGCGCTCAACTCATCAGTATGAAATTAAGTAATGCTGTAGTCATCTTAATTATCCTATTATGCATCAAAAGGTAGTCTATATGGATATTATTACTTAAAATAAAACAAATTTACTTGATTAAATTATGTTTTGATGTAATACTGTTTAGGTAACCAGTAGATTTTTGTATCCAATGAATAATTCCTTTCGCTGAATACATTTCAGATGATGATTTATAAAATTGTTTATAATTTTTTGATTCGTGCTAACGGATCTTAGTGTAATGTTGTGAACAAAGTATTAGATGCTTATTCAAATATTTTGAACATTAATGAGATTTTCCGTATACAAAAGTAGATATGAATAGGCCATAGACGATGTGTTCTTAAATAACTCAAACTGGCATGTAAACAAAAGCTCATTGAAAGCATTATTCTTTACATTATTTTTTTTTTTTTTTTTTTTTTTATTGTTAAATCTTTATGTTGTACTTCTTGTTATTGTTATTCTTGTTGGCCATTCATTGGAATCAAAAAGTTATCTAAAAAACATCTAAATTAAATGGTGTACATAAAATAAGATTTTACGAATCAAACATTACCCACAATGTAAACAGAATAAAGAAATGTTTTATTCAAATGATTTTCAATGTAATGTGGTGGGAGGCTGAGTCCAGGCAATGAATGAAATACAATGAATGAATGAATATGCGGAAAGGAATTAGATGAAAATTCATGTAATCCGGTGGCACAGCATGAGAAAAATCGGTTTTCTGTTTTGAATAAATCGAATACAATAAGAATTAACGTTTAAAATATTCACGTCATTGTTAAGTGTTAAATTGAACAATTGAAGTAATCGAGGGTGTCCCTTTAGTAAAGGTAAAGGTGAATTAAAATTTTAAATTTCCCTTTTCTATGAAATGTAATAAAATTGAATTAAAATTATTGCCACCAACACCTTTTTGTTGTTGCACATAATTTAATTATGTTTTCAAACATGCAATCCAATTGAAAGAAGCCACTTAATAGTGTGCATTCTATTTAACATTTTATGACCAAAATTCTTACACCTCGTAATTGCAAAAGGTGTTCACTGAAAGTCAACAGTTTCTAATGTATTTCCTCGTTTATTTCATTACTCTTTTATACGTAAAATATATGCAGATCTGTTTACTGATTTGTGGAATTAAAAAAAAAATCAGAATTTTACTGTATTATAACTAAATGGAAATTCATTATGGAATCAAAATCATTGTGTTGTCTATCGCAAAAACAAAAAACAAAAATGAAATGAATAGAAATGTAAATAAAATTTTTAATGGAATAGAAAAACAGTTAATGGTGGAATCCTTGTGTTGGTGTAAGATTCCTACACATAAAATTCGTTAGTGAAATTAATTAGAAAATGAAGAAAGTACAAAAGACAAAGAAATCCCATCGTTTTGTAATTGAATGATTTTCGTCGTTCGTTTTCAACGGGATAGATTGAATAGACGTTGGTGAGATGAATTCAGTTATTTATTTGCAGACACAAAATAGATTTTAATTAAAGGCGAATTAAAGTCTAAAAACCACCCTAATAGGAGTTTTATTAATACATGTTTTTATTTTTCTTTCTTTTTCATTCTTTAGATATGAGAAAGGTCTTGAGGATTATGATGAAGCTGTCGCACGGGTTGAATTAGTGAAGGAAAAGCTCCGTGAAAAGGAACGACAACGTCAATTATCTAAACCGGAGCCAATCGATCTATTTTCTTTATTTAGTGTATTGGATACGGCTTGGTATAAAGTTGGTAAACCAGACGTAGACGATAATACAGAAGATCGTCAAAAAAGGGATTTATCAGAATACGGTGATGGTCAGTGGAATCAAGATATAACTGGTCCAGAGGATGTTGTAACGGAAAATGGTATGGGATGGGGATGGTCACCAGATAACCCAATTAAGGACTGAATAATAAAATTGCCAATTATAAAATCTATCGTTTTAGTGTCTGGGGATGGTAATAACAATACGGCATTGGTCGAAGAAGGACGTTATATTAAAGGTGATCCGTTAAAGGGTTACTATGATTTCATCATAACAGAAGGTTCTTATAAATTCTGGGCAGCATTTCAGGTGAGTGATGGTCTATCGTCTATTGTTTATTAAAACCGATATTAAATATTGGCACAATACTCACATATGTTTTAATGATCATTGAATGAAACATATTCCCATGGTTGACCGTGATACATCCCATGATATTCCATAGACTTTAGTCTATCGTATGGAAATAGGATGTGACTTTATTACACAATTTTCCTCAAAATTATGAATTATTCAGAATTTGTCTTGTATTGATCAAGAATTTTGTAAACCAAACAATTACTTAACACATTCATATTATGATATTTTCTATTTTTCTTTTATTTTTAGTTGGCAACAGCAGCACTTATGATTTATTCAACATTTGCCGCAATTTATTATTCAAAAGTCAATCCAATCACAGCCGATTATGATTATGTGGATTATTTAGGCGGTGGCCGGTCAATGGCTGATGCACCAGAACCAACATCATCAACGAATTCATCATCAGATTCATCGATTTTATCATACTGGCATTATTTATTTGATAATAATAATCATACTGAATGGATTGAGAAGGCATCACATGGTTTTCAATTTGTATTAAATGCAATTGAGAAAATGCCAGTATCGGATACGTGAATTCACATAACAATTGAATGTTGAGGCTAAAATAGGGTATTGACTATAAGATACACAAAACACAATAATCTAATCAGAATAATAAATTTTAATCATACGATAGATACGATATTTTATACTTTTTGTTTGATTTGGTAACAAATCGTTGATTCCTTTTTTTGAATTACTCCATCATTGTGCCATAATGAGTGTTTTCGAATGATACTAAATATGGTTTTGGAATTTACAGTATACGACGATGTCGTTTTATTTTTAGGTTCGAAATAATACAGAAAATGCAATGAAGTGATTAGATGTATGGTTTAATAGAACTTCAGTGACTGGCTACACTGGTTGGTTGAGTACAGAAACCAGTGTACTAATGAGTGTAGTATGAAAAAAAGGTCAATATAAAATAGTACAAAAAGCTGTTCATCGTTTTGATGTAGGTCATTTAATGGTCTATTATTTCTATAGTAATCGTTAATACCAAAATGCTTTTGTAAATGATAAAAGATTTAGTGAATAGCATATGGATGCATTAAACAGTAAAAGAGAAAATTAAAGGATATTGAGTTAATTGATGTAGACCGTTATGTTAAGGAATTAATCTCATGTACTCTCTACTTTTAGAGATCTTTTTAAATGGGAATTTTATTCTCATTTAGATATTTATGCACTTCTTATTACAATATCTGAACTCTATATGAAAGTTGAATGCACTCGATGTGTAAATGTAGGCACGTTGAATAAAATTTCTATTCAGTGAACAGTGGTAATATAAAAAAAAGGTGAGATGATTGCATTCTGCGGTATGTAATCCATAAAGCGCAAATTGTTCATTTTTGTGGTATTGCCATTAAATTTAAACTTGAAATAAAGAATGAAGTAAGAATTAACTATAAAAAGCTCACCGTATACAAGAAGAAGATTGAATAATGTGATGTTTTTACTTTATAATTAGAAATGCTTATACATAATGCATTATTATGTAATGAAACATAAAATTATATCATCTATGAAGTGAATTTTTTATAAATTTCTTTTTATTATTTTATGTTGTACCTTTGTATCATATTTAATTCATTTTAGTTAGGGAATGTCCATTACTTGTTGGGCTGATACTATTTGCTCTGTATCCGATTATACTATAATTTAACATTTGTTGTTATTCACTCTAAGTACAATTATTATTAATGCTTAGAATTATGCTTTTGTTTTGTTATTATGCTGTTGTTTTGTTTTTTATGTTTATTCATTGTGTTTAGTCGTTTGAATGAAATTCTAATGTAAATGTCAGGCGTGTTAATAATTGAGAATGAAGTTACATTTAATAATTCGTTACATAACTGTAACATCATTTTCAATGGTTTAACAAACGATTTTACAATAATTCAACTATTTATGAGATTCCCTCGATTTATCTCAAGATTTATTAATAACTTGAAAGATGGAAGAAAATTTTTAATTGCCAATATTAGTTAGTTTACGAGCGAAGGAAAACTTTTTAAATTCGTTTCATAATTCAGTTGAAATGGGCTGAATTTCAAACGGACATTATCTCTGTTTGGCATCAAAATGACAAGAAAACAAATTCTTTTTTTTTCTTTTGAGGGACATTGCAACTGCAAATTAAGTCGATAATGAATGTACTTTAATGTGCTCTTTGACGAAGAAACTCGATAACCTTTTAGCATGAACTTTTTTTCCATGTTTAGAGCACACCAGAATGATGCAAAAATAGCAATGGAAAAATATTCTTATATGAAAACGATCATCATAGTCGTTTATTTACTTAAGTTTACCGTTAGAGTAGATTTAATTTGCACCAAGATGACAATCATCAACAAACGATTATACTACCATTTTTTGGGATATTATGAAATGGTAATGAGAAGCCAAATATAATATCTTAAGTATGACGTTAATCGTTATGCGGAAAGTTCATTAACACTAAAAGCACATCGTTAGTTTATTTCGCATTAAATAACTAGTTGGCAACGAAGCAACGATAGAAAGAGGCATAGTATAGAGGAAGACGAACTTTAAGACAAAATAAAGATCTGGGAATCTTATGATTATAGACCGAAGGTATTGGTAAGTTATTTCGGGCGATTGACCTAAAACTCTTTGGTTGAATTCTTAAGTGAAATTGAAATTTCATTTTACTTTAGTTCTATTAATATTATTTCATTGCAGAGTCTCACATAATAACGTATTCAATGCAATTGAATCTTATTATGAATTTTTATTCAATTCCGGATTCTCAATTGGCTTCAGTAAATTGCAGCAGCATGTTGTGTTTTTCTCAGCTTGTTATATTTCTCAAATAGTATTCTATTTGATTATTTAAATTTCAAATTGAAAATCCCACATGGCAATACACGAAGAGAATGAAATTCCACCTGAACGAAGAAATCAAGTGGAATCAACTAACAACCAGAGCATACCAGGTAACGCAATATTGGCCAATCATACTAAACATATAATGCCTTCAGGGCGATTAAATCAACTCTAAATATGCGTATACACAATGTTTTTGCTTTTTTTTTTATTTGAATATTTCACTGTATTATAAACAAAACAGAAGTAAATTAAAATAACCGAGAAAAGAATCATGATACCGTTTCATTTAAATCCGTAAATTATAATGAATAACAAAAGAAATATGAAACCTGATTATGGTTACTATAGTAAGAATGATTAAGAAGAATTCAATGTTACTTTCATATAATTCGTCATGATTTTAACGAAAGATTCATTGACTTCATAATTAATGTTAATTAGCGAAACGCAAAATCAAATGTTAGTTTATTCTCTCATTATAATTAATGTAATAAATGGGGAATAGAAAGAATCAAAATCTAGAATTAAATTCAAACATAAATTCACAGCATCCATTGTATGCTAAATATTCTAACTGATAATATTTAACGATATAAAACATATGAAATGAATCACATGACGCTGGTTCAATTGCGTTACAGTCATACACTTTCATTCAACTTGTCACTAACATCTACTTCTTCTCACTATAGTCACTAGCACACACTGTAATTGAACTCAGGTAAATAGTTTTCATTAACGTGACATTCATTAAAAAGTGAATGCACTCTACATTTCAAAAAAGAAAAAATGAGACATGTTAAAGCTCCATGACATTGTCAATTGGAAATCAAAGTGGAAATAATATTAAATATACAGAATATCGAATAAAAGATATCAAATCTAGTGAGTGATTGAGTCAATATTCACATTACAGGTACAAAATGTCAATTGTAACATAAATTATTCAATCCACATCCTTCATCCAAGGAAATATACCAAGACATTTATGTTCTTAAATTCCATAAAGAAATGTTATTGGAAAATTGGTTATCTCTGTTAAATGCATGAAATTATCATTTTGAAGTGTTTTCATGTTCATCAAAAAATCGATGTTAGTCAATTTTAAAATCATTTTCACAGTAAATTCTCTATCAACATTTTGACTTGAACATCTAAAATTCATTGTCCACTGATTGTCATTAAGGAGTTGTACAACATTGTACACGTTCATAGTTATCATCTGTTTATATCAATTGCTGTGCAATTCTATTTTTATTACTTAACCAAACGAATAATGTAACAAAACGTTTCAAAAATAAAGAAAAGAAAGAAAAGAAGAGAAACATCATTGATGGAAACTTCTATTCAACCGACTCAATCAACATCCGTTTGGAATTGTCCTCAAAGGACCGGATATGTAAGAAATGCAGCCACAATAAAAAGGAAGAAACGGATGTGAAATTTTCTTATTTCGATTATCTGGTTACAATTCAATGCTCTCATTCTACAATTCAATTCAGTTGATTATGATTCGGTTTTCTTTCTTTGCTACATTTTTTTTATTCCTTATATTTTGGCTACAGTCGTTAAAGTATTTATCCATTTCTTGTAACGATATCAGAATTTTATATTACACATTCTTTGTATCACCTGTACTGTGAATGATAAAGAAGACAGTAAACAAATAATTGATGAAAATATTGCAATGGTTTGGTAAATGTTTCTTAAAACATTTCTATTTTCCTTTCTGTTGTTGTTGTTGTTGTTTCAACTGGAGTGGGGGGTTTTCCATGTAAAGTTTTGTTGTGCAATTGTAAAATGAAGAGATAACTTTTTTTGTTTTGTTTTTTCACTGTATGAGTTTGGTTTCTTATTGATCTTATTCTATTTTTAGTTTGGCAAACAAATTATGGGGTTTTTCGTTGCTCTTTTGAACCGCAATGTAGAAGATAAAAAACGTAGAAACGAGAACATCAATAATTTGATTGCTAAAAGAAACGACTGATCTATAAAGAAAATCCAATGGTAAAGGTAGATAGATACAATTAAAATTCTTGTTTTGCAAACGATTCTATTTTTGATTGGTTTTATCAAGGTGATGGTTTAGAGTTTTTAAGTTTTTTAATATTTCTATTCCTTGCTGGTACTTCGTTGAGGAGAAAAAAGTTAATGCTTGGTGACCATTAAATAGTAACAAAGTTCTTGTACATTCTTAAATTGGATACCGCGCTTAGTTATTTTTTTTTTTAGTTTGTTCATTTAATTAAAGTTGCACAGTAAAACCGTGAACGACAGCTCTTATTTAATTCTGTTGATGTACCATGAGAATAATGAATAAAATAAAATAAAAAAAAAAGAAAAACTTGAATTGAGCTAACACTCACTCACACACAATCGCATTGAATTTACTACCAGCTGTAAAACATTCATACAATGATTACCAACGCTCAAGATCTTTAGTAATATTCTTAAAAAAAAAATCTCATATCTTCACGGTGTAATCTTTCATATGAAATGTTAAGCGACAAGACAAGTCAAGTGAAGAGCGAATTCTAAGAAAACTGTAATGGTAAAGTGAAGAAAAGTCTACAAACATTCATTTAGTTTATCGTATGATTTAGTTCGGTGAACTGTTGAAATATTGTCTTTCTTGTAAAAGAACTTTTAAATAAAGAAAAAAATAAGTAATCGAAGTGCTAAAATCAAAAGAAAAGTTTTGTGTAAATTATTTTTTTTTTAAATATTCAACTATCATAAGTGGATAGTCATTGTGCAATATGACAAAAGGATTTTGTAATAAATGATTATCTGCATAAATCATTGAAGACAGTGAATTATTTATTTAATATGTTCTAATAAGAATCTGTTATAGAATGGAATTAAATCCAATATTTTGAATGATACTCCTATACAACCCTGAATCATTTAACAGACCACAGGAAAAAAAAATTGGACAATAAGAAAAGTGCATCAATTTTAAGAAATCTCCTGGAAGAGATTGTTAACGTCTAAAGGGTATTAAAGAAGTGCTAAAAGGTTAAATAAATTTTCATCAATGCAATATTTCAGTGTGGCCATATTATCTTGTTCCCAGCTAATGTGTTGTTGAGAAAATTCAATTCATTTTTTCCTTTAACTTTAAAGTCATTTTCTAGCTAAACTGAAAAGACCAAACTTTTTTATTTCTAACTGAAATCAGAGAATAAAACACTGAACACTTAAATGTAAGAGAAAAAAAAGTGTCAGAATCAAATGAAAAGTATTTCACTCTTTGTCAAAGTAAAAGGACCAAAAAGGAGAAAAAATTGTTTCATGAACTTTCCTAGTATGAAATATGAATTTATCGTTTATTTTGTATGGTGAAGAGGTTTTTCTTTAACTCTTGTATTATGTCAATGAAGTAAATGGGAAGTGTGAGTTCAAGGAAAAGAAATCAAAATAGTTGGGATAAGAAGTACTTAACAGTTCCTCTGTTGATATGCATACGGACTTTGATTATGGAAAAAGTTATATCTGCATTCAAATTTTCAAATTTTTAGCCCATAGATGTGATCAGTTGAATGCAAATGAACTAAAAAGAAATTCATTTCGAAGAAATACTCTGAAATAAAATACAGGCTCTTATACTAGTCCCAGATTTACGGATACAATAGTTCATAATCCGATTTTCTTTCGAAATGGTCGTCTCACAATAATTTTCATTTGATGATGGCAAAAGACTGTGGGATTCAAACTGTTACCCATTGCAATCTGGACGGCAAAAGATTGAAATAATTTCGTTGCGCCACCGGAATTAAGAATTTCTCTGTGTTGTTTTATATTCCCTTCATTCTCTTTAACTTACTTTGCTAACACATTTGATTTTGGTAATGGCAGTAAGTTGAACGCGGCTGCAGTTTTTTTTTATTGTACAAAGTACATAACAATTTCCGATTTGAAGTGCTTTTGAACAATTTATGAACAGATTCAAATGAAATATGAAAAAAAAAGAACGATTTCAAATTGAATACGCGAAGGTTAACTTTCAAGCCATAAAACAGCAAGAGTGTCAAGTGATGATGTACTTCATATCATTCTTTCCCTATCAAAACATAAATTCCATAATTGGAATGGTGCAACGCAAAATGAATGATGAATTGCACATAGTAAATTGTTTCCGGAATGGAGAACCAATGATACCGAGAAAATATTTGTTATAATATCAATGTAATGAAATGTAAATAATCATTTAAGAAATTTTGGTAAACAAGAGAATTTCTTTAAATGATTCCAGTGAAAACTTTAAATTTTGATGCAATTTGTTACAATTATAAGAATTATTTTAGTGTAATGAAATTGATTAAATTGTTAGATGAATATTTGTTTCATGTTTACTGAATAAAATTCAATTATCATTCATCATAATAGAATTGTTTCCTAAATGAAAATTTGAATAACAAAAAGAACTCCGGTTAAGCTTTCGTGCCGGAAAACGGAAGTTGGTTATGCCAAAATTCTAACTCTTGTATTTAACCACATTTGTAGTTGTGGTTCATATGCATTTCCCGTTATGTGATCAAACAAATTCTCATTACGTTTCCTTAACGATGGCCTTAGTATGGGTTAGATGTTTTAATCTCCAAAAGTATGAAGTTATTGTTATTTATGATACAAACCAGAATTAGAGAAGAACTGGTAACTTTATTGTATCAAATTGTAAGGAAACACACGTAGAAAAGAAAACCCGTTGTTAATATTTAACATAAAATAATTAAATTTATTGCATCCGGTAGAACTCATCTGAACACAATTAGAACTGCTGATCTTGATGTTATTAATTGACATAATTATTATCCATTGAAATGCGATAATGGTTTTCTTTCCTAATAATTGACTTTCATTTAATCCAAAAACAATTGTGGATATGATGATGAAATGAATAAAAAAGCATTTACATTTTCAATGAAGTTATCTATTTGGATATTCATATGAGGCAATTATGGTTTATGGTTCTTTGGCCACTGACCAATTAAACAGAAAATAGTTGAATCTGGATTGAACAGTTCTGGAAACGAAAGTTTTGTTTTTTGTTTTTCTTCAGATTTACATCAATTCATTTTTGGGGGGAAAAGAAGTTTAAAACAATTATGGTTGATTTGAAACCTTTAATAGCATTAAATCATGTAAAACATGAATCAAAGAATCATCCCAAACATAACATGAAAACTTTTTCCTTTATTTAATGTAATTGAGTGGCTATACGTTCAGAATCATATCGAATTCTATAAGAGATAAAACAATTTTTTTAAACTTTATTTCACTTGTATTTCTGGTTTCCCGGAATGACCTCAAAATCGGATAACAATGAGAATGAAATTTATTTATTTTTTTTAAACAAAAAACTAAAATAGAATTATAATTTTTAAAAAGAAAAACCGCAATAAGATTTTGATCAACAGCATCCTCTGTTATTTAATTCAACTAAAATGAAAAGAATTAGATTGCTTATTTTGGCCTATCTGTGTCACTTGAATTCAAATATATTTCGTTTCTATATATTTCTATAACTTTCTTTTATAACCGAACATATATCAAGATTTAGTGTTTCAGATTTAATTACAAACAAAAGTTAAAAGAATTTTTATACGTTAGTCAATTTTTTTCTCATTCATTACGCGTTGAATACGCATCAATATAATGGATCTGTTAGAGAGTAAAATTGAAATCAACTGTAAAAACTAAAAATTGAAAGAAACAAGAAATTGGAATTAAAACTATAAATGTAACTGCACTTTTAGTAGCATTAATGAGCTGGAAAGATCGACAAGTAACTGAAAACGATGTGTTTATTATGGAATTTTAGAGTTGGATCTTCTAGAATGCTTAACACCAAATTTAAATTTAATCAAAAGATGATTTTAATAATATATAGAGAACGATAAATGATGATGATATCCATAGAACAGAAGCATAATCATAAATTTTCATGTTTAATGAAGTGCTACGAAGATACTGAATATTTCATTTAAACCGGTATTAAATCATAACTCATATTCTAATGGACAAGGTGCATACAATATTCCATTTCCAATTGAATAACCTTACAGCAATGAATAACCACACGTTTATCATATTCATTGAGGCTCTCTATTAACTATCTCTAAATATGATGCCCAACTGTATGCGAAAATTAATGCGTAACGAATGCATAAAATTCGCATATCATTAAAACTACGTTAACCTCATATTCTATTTATGTTAGTCTTTTTTAAATTCTTAATTGACATTTATCGTTTAACAAAACACAAGTTTTTCATTTAATTTATGCAAAAGACAGCATAAAAAGGAACCACCTAGAATGATAGTTAACAGGTTCTTATTGAAAAGAAAGCTCACTTGGCCACTCAAATTCCATGTAAATTAAAAATTACATTATGTCTGACACATTAATATTCGTCTACGATCCAAATCGATTTTCATGTATACCCAAGATAATGGCATTCAAATTTCTTCAATGTCTGTCTAATTGGGATCTTAACTGCAGCTGCATTATATCTTGAACATGTAATTTAAATATTCAATTAGATCTGATAAACTAACATTATTCAAGTTCACTGATATATTTTCATTTCATTTTATTTCCTGAAACAAAATTTTTTAAAGAATTTCATGTGCTTTCTTATGATAAACACCAATACACTTGAATTTTCAGTTAGAATACAGAATGAGAACAATACAATATTGAATTGAACCACACTGGATTGGTAGGGAACACCATCGACCTGAAAAAAACAATTAACTATAATTTTCTCTTTTTTCTCTCTCTCTTATAAAAAAAAAAATACAGAACGTAAAAGAATAAGAACCAGTTCTTACGTTTAATATCAGTTGTAGTAGTCCGAATAGAAAGAACAACACTTAGATACTAAAAAAATATTCGTGTATATTTTTCTCATCTGTTTGGGGCCTGGCGTTCTGTATGCAAATAAAGCATAAACGAGTTAACAAACATAGAAAGCCAACAACATACAATGAAAGAGTTATGGCCAAGAAATGGCCACACTATATGATTAAATATTGACGTCGTCTTTTCGCTTTAACATCCATGTAAAGAATATCCGTAGCTTTCTTTTACAAAAAACAAAATAACAAACTTCTACTACTACTTGAGTTACCGTCTTATAATAATTCTAAACAGTTTAGTGTTGTTGTTATTACAAATTCAATGTTGTTGTCTTTTTATTTCCAGTTGATACCTGAAGCACACCGTTTGAATCAGTTTCATTTTCTCATTCGATCTGTTAACAACGTCGAGTGTTACAATTAACGGCATAAAGTTCTCATCAATAATTGATTTTTTTTTTGTTTAAGTGAAAAAAATTCAAATTATTGATCTTTGCGCGTATTTGGTAGTAAATTTAGCAGACACTAAAAGTTATTAAAGTTTTCATGTTTGCAAATACTTAAGATTGTAATGTGAAATTGTGTGTGGATCAACAATATAAATTAGACTGTTGAATTGCTTTAAACTAAGCATCAAAAGGAATATTTTCAAGTGACTTCTCTATAACATTTAGCTGGATAATTGATATTTTACAAGCAATAATAATACTTTTGTGCAACAACAAATATAAAGGGATATGGAAACAGCAGTACACATTAATATCAACTAAAATTCAATGCAATTCACTACTCACTGTGTATCTCAAAATTTTAATGAAACAAAAGTGAATAAAACAGAAAGAAAATAGAGTAAAAATTAGTTAGAACTTTTTTAATTATAAAATGTGGTGATTCTGATACACAATAATAAGTATTTCATATCAAAATCCGTAAGGTTTAACGACAACAGCAATAGTGTATTGTTATAGTGTATGGAGTGCATATCAACGGTATTACATAATTATGTAAATTTTTTATATTGTGTAAAGTGTATGTTCTAAATGCTTTTAACAGTGAATAATATATTCAATTTAAATTTAGTTTTTAATGTAACGCACATTTAATTTATGATTTTCGGAATATTTTAGTCATCACATGACGTTTAATAGAATTCCATACAATATTATATAAATCATAAAGTGTTTCACGTCTGGTAGAGTAGTGGCCCCAGTGAATTTATATATTCATAAGGATAATTTTGGAATTTAATATTTTGGCAATACGAAATGGAGAATATTTATGGAACGAAGAAATACTTTCAGAGTATTGGACGCATGTCCAGCAATGATTATTATCGGAATTCAACGACTAGAGCACTGGTAATTAAAATATTTACATTTATTTATGTTTTCTGTTATTTCTCTGCTAATTGCTTATTCATAATTCTGTATTTCTTTGAATAATAAGAAAATAAGAAAGTAGATACGATGAAATTTAAATTGATTCATCAGTTAAAGATTTATGCAACCGGTGGGATAATTATTAAACCGGACATTTTATCTGTTTGGTAAATCAAAACTGTTTGGCCACCAATTCGATGTGTGTCATCGGGTGACATTTAAATGATGTGGCTCAGCTAAAAGAAATGCCTTTCTTTCGCTAAAAAAAAAAACTAAAATAAGATTCTTTCAGCATTTTAACGTTTCATTTGACAATGGATTTTTATTATTTAACGATTCAGATTTGCCATTTTAATGAATTTTATTTGTTTGCAATTTATTTTATTGTTTAGTGTTTAATACTAAGAGCATTGTGGTTGATTGGAATGTAATGCCATAAATGAAGTAAAATAACATTAATGCAGAAAAAAACGATGTTAGCAATCATCATAAAAATTATAATGGTACTTCTTCTAACAGAAACTGATCACCCAACAACCACAAGATTTAAATGTTTCTGTTTCTTCAATTTAATGTCAGAATGCTTTGTTGTTATTTGTGCTATTTGTTTGAGTGAAGAAAAAAATAATAACGATATTTTATAATGGAATTCAATTCACGTATCAACAGAAAAGACATTCAAAAGATAAGATTTAACACTTATGGGTAGCGATATAAAATGGCAATAGTCGTGATTGCTGGAAACGTTTATCGGAAAAGAATTTCCAGATTCGGTCAATCATAAATAGGAATTTTATCATGAATGCTATCACAAAAGGTAAAACGAAGTTCAAAGACCTTTAATTACTCGACAGTAAGTCGGCAATATGATCGTTTATGAATTCAATTTAAATGAATTCTTGTATGAAATTAATTTGTCATAAATTACTTCGGATTGATACATGATCGATCGGTTAAAGTAAGAAATTAAAATATTGGGTTCAGTATTAAATTGATTGTGTAAACGTTCCACAGGTGAAAAATAACTGAATTAATTCATGGATTTATTGTGGTAAAATGTGAACACTTCGGAAGTGTTTCACGGGCACATTGAACCTCATTTAGAAGACCCCATAATGATCCATCTTCACGCCGTGCCAATTGCTGTTATATTTCAGTCTCAATTCATTCTTTATTATTTATCAATTTCATTTACAATGTAATATTAAATATAAAAACCATAGATTATGAACGAATAATCAGTTATGAAAGAATATATCATTCATTAAACTTTACGGTTACCGGTAAATTGATAATGGAAAAATAAGAAATAATATAAAACGAGTGGAATCAAGAATCATTTATTTCGCTTTTTGGAGCTCCATTGGAATATAGCACCGTTTTTGTAATTTTACCATAAATTACATTCGATAAAAGAACAGAAAAGAAATAAATAAATAAGATACACAAAAATAAAGAACAAAAAAAAAAAGCAGAGCAGCATCAATAAGAAATAAATAAAAATCTCTTAAAACCGTTTGAGCTCTATTTTCCTTCAATTTCTTCTCGATGTTGTTCACGTCACAACGTTATCGTTACTTAAATTTTATTGTAAGAATTCTTCTCTTTGCTATTCTAAGTGAATATTTTTTTTTAACTTATAAAAAATGTATTCTCATTTTGGATCGTTAATACAGAATAATAATAATAAAAGAAAATAAAACAAAAAAATCCCGAAAATGAATATAAGCCATAATCGTGTTATAATTATTCACATTTCCATCGCATAATTCGTTATGTTTCAATAATAATAAACGAATAAAAATACTGTATAGAACAGAAAGATTCATTTTACCGTGTTATTAATTTATTATTCATCGTAACAGTGCACGCGCACTTCAAAATTTTCTTTCATTTTTTTGGCAGTTTTTCTCAAGCTGTTTTGTTTTGTTTTATTAAAAAGCAAAAACAAAGACCAAAAATAATGAGAAAAACGAAGTCAAATGAATATTTTTATTAGCTAATCTAAACTCCCAACAGAAAAAAAAATACAAGAAAACTCAATATGATTATTGTTGGTTTGCTAAAATTAATTTCTACCCTTAAGTTCAAGTTGTGGGTGATCAACTGACGAAAGGTATATACCATAAGTCGAAATAATCAGTAATTCATGGGGTTAGATTGAAACGACAAGTCGATTTTTCCATGCAATTTAAATGAAAATTGCTTAAATGTATACAAATAGAATGTGGTAGGCCGAAAAATGGCATTCAATCCCACTTAAGAATCAATAGAAGTAAAATCAAAATCAAAATCAAATTGTAATACAACGAAATATTCTTGAATGCACAATTCATATTGATTGTATTACATGATTTACACCAATTTGATTTATTGCTAAATAATTCGGTTCAATGTTGAACCCATTAGTATTCACCCACATTTCTATCTGAACTAGAATTCACTTGTATTGAATTGGCCAGAACACAAAAGTTGTTTCGTTTTATGTAATTTCTTTTTGGGAAATTCTACATGGAATTGATTCTCTGTTCTTTTGACTTGGCGCTAAAGGTAATACCAAAGAGTTAAACAGGTTAGACATATCAAGCCAAATGTGAATAAAATAAAAAGAAAATAAAGAACTGAAGTGAATAATTGGGTCAACCGTCATGATGCTTTTACCATTCCCTCTTACAATTTGGAATTATTTAGATTTTGACAAGACAATTTTGTGTGGTACTCATTTATGTTTTCAGTCGATGTAAACGCATATGCTTCGTTTTTGGAGATAAATCTACATTTTTATATATTTTGGAATCAGTAAATATGGGGGCCGTTGTTTGGTCTGTTCTTTTATTTTTTATTTCAAAGAAGCGAAAGATGAAATTTACATAAGTTCTTATAAATACTATAGCATTTTTATATTTTTGGCGGATATTAAGCTGGTGCGATTAAAAGAAAAAAATACGTGGATAGATCGAATGCATTACACCTGTTTGTGTTACCTGTGTGCGGTGGCGTTTTCTTTTATCAAATTTCATGTTTATTACGAATTTCAACAGTTAAAAAGAATAACGATCAATGCAAATAAAACGAGTGAGAGAGAAGCAGCATATATTTTATGTTTGAATTGAATTCCTTTATGTTAGTGGGGTAATATAAAAGGGTGGATACCATTGAAATCGGTATATAAATTGATGGATTATAAACGGGAAGTTATAAAAATTGAATAGAATATGGTGGCCAATATCTGATGCTCTTCTGAAAACAGTTAAATTGATTCTTTTATGTATTTCACTTTGCCGGTTTGAATTTCATTGATATTTTAATGGGGGAGAAAGAAATAACATTCCCATAAATCCATTTGGAATTAGAATTCTTATGAATCTCTATTATATTCAGTATAAGTTGAAAAAAAAATTGTAATAAAAATGGTGTTTTTTGTCTGTAGTTATTAAATCCTTGAACTGTTCAATATGACGATTGTACAATTTTTGGAGGATTATTGAATGCAATTGCTGATATTGAAATTGAACTTTCAATGACACTTGTACAAATTGTAACCTGTCTGCTAATCCGATGAAAATTGTCAACGAATAAACGATTCAATCTCAGTCTTTGACAAATAAAAGAAACTGAATTTGTTACAATTTTAAATAGAAAATTCATGGAGAATAGTGAATAATATTTATGTAACAAACTGTGATTTTGAGTCATTTTGAGATATTTTCAAGAGTACAGTTTTAATAATTTTAGTTTCATTTCTTTATTTTTTTTTTGAATTCATTACAGGCAAACGATTATTCGTATCAAAATACGTTAGGTAGACGTTCAACTTTAGGACTTTATTCACATATGAATAAATTCACCTATCCAGACCCCAGTATACAAAGTCATTATGGTGGAGGCGGAGGTGGTGGTGGTTACAATTCATGGGGTTTTTGGCCAGATACAAGAAATTTAACTCCATCATCATATGCATCATCAAAGAGTAATAGTAAAGTACGATCATGTTCAATAATCTTAATGACGGCTGCTTTTATTGTCATCTTGGCTGTATTATCCGTTGCTGCATTGGCATTCTATTTCAGTACATTCAAATCAGATTTAAATGATTGTGAGTAATATTTAAATTTTATTCTTTATTTCTTATTATTCGGATTTTCCTTCATAAAATACGAACAGACAAACAAGATTTAGTTTTTCTTAGAAGAAAATTCTCTGGGATTCAGTTATCGTCTCTATTTTGAGACATGGAAAATGGAAACTCGTCATAATTTCATCGATTTCCTAGAAGCAAACGAGTGTTTGTGTGTGCCAGTGACGATAAAGTTCTTATCCTCTTTTGGATATTTTTTTTTGTTCCATCATTGAACGTCTGAAGTTTAACATTTCTGGTGTCCACTTTGAATGTAAAATCCCCAAACGGTTACTTCTTAGCTTGTTTAAAGTCTGTTCTATATCCAAATATTTGTCCAATATTTATACATCATTTTAGATGGTCTCACATTATGTAATAAAGTTTATGTTTATACGATCCATATTTTGATATTATTCTTAACAATTTTCTCTTTTTTTATGTTTCCATTTCCATTTTACAATGTTACTCGGTTATGGTACACTCCTGCTGCTTATTTATGGGAAAATTATATTTAAAGCATCTCTGATGGTATTTGATGGTAAATTCACCGTAACCAGAGGCGATGTATTTACAACTGGACTACGATACAATCATACGACATCGTTTAAACAAAAATCAGAATTTTATGGAAATTTTCTTATTGATGCTTTGGAACATAACGGACTCGAGGTGGCAAAATGTGAAATCCATGGATTCGGAGAAGGACCATTAATTGTTGTCAATTTTCGTGTGTACTTGGATATGAGAAAAGTACCAATGTGAGTATTTTTGATTTCAATTTCAAAATAATGAACTGTTTTGGGTGATATTTTGACTCACATACACACATTTATTGATTGTCACATATTACAGTACCATTAAAAGTGTTGAGGATCATGTACAGGATTCAATACTAAATGAGTTGGCAGTAAAATCCAATCGCATGAAGGGTATAAAAATCGATGAGATTGAAATAAAACGATTACTGGATCAGGACATACTTAAATCAGCATCATTTATACGAGAACCGGTATGTAATGTATTATGTATTATGCTATGCTGTAGCACATGTCGATTATCAATTACATAAATTTTATTTTATGGAGAATATTTTTTCTTTTCACTCTCTTATTTTGTTAGAGTGGTAACAAACCAACATCTGTATTGTTTGAGGAAAAGGTGAATAAAAAAACGGGTGTAATTGAGAAAGCTGTACAAAAAGTGATTCAACCATCATCCACAACCAGTTCAACAACGTCCAATAATAAAGCACATTCACCTGTGATTCAAGGATCATTTCAAGTAACAAAAACTGAAGCAGATATTATACAGAAACGTACAAATGCACCAAGTCAATTGCCAACGTCAACATTACGTCCATTCTCGATTACAAACAGTGGTGTTCGAATTAAAACTAAGAAAACGACCATTGAGAAAGTGAAACCCTTACGTGTTAATGGCTCAAATACGACCCATTCAGTATTGAATGTTAATAAAATGAATCAAAATGGTGTGACAAACGATAACGGTTTAAATGAAGAAACAAGTGTTGGAAATACTTCAACAAATCCAACAATTGACATAAATACAACAAAGAAAACAAGTGATTCTGATGATGAGTCAATTTTAAAATCATCTGAATCACCGTCATTATCGGTGGCTAATGAAAACTCAACACGTCCAGATATGTCGAATGTAAAAAATCCACCAAAATTGGATGTCCACTTGTTCACTAGTGCACCGGTGCTTGATGATCAGCCATGGAGACCAATCCAAGGACCATCACCTATATTAGAGAACACGAATAATCGTCCAATTAAAACTGATATCCAGTCATCAGTTGTTACTGGTAGCAATGATAATGATGATGATGATGTTGGAGGCGGTGTACCAAAGCTTCCAGTATCTGAGGAACCGGACACAATGAATCCGATTCAATTGCCAAAAAATAAAATAAAATTCTCTGAACCGGTTAGTTCATCAGCAATACCGTCCGATGATAAGCATATACCGTTTGTATATCAAAGTTTTAAGAATCCATCGTTGATTTTTTCACCTCAAGGCATTGAAAAACTTGGTTCCGTTGACGTCAAACCATATCCAATACCGGTCGATAAGATCTATGGACAACAAGTTCCTGATTTCAAGCCGATTAAACAAAATGGTGATGGCCAACAAATGATGGAAACGGGTCCATACATTGAAACAACAAACAATACACGATTTGAACATCTTGGCGGTGGTGTGATAATCAAACAATCAGAAATAAGACCCACCGCCCAAAGTAAACCAATAGAGAGTATTCCATCGAAATTGGAACCAGCTGTGTTGAGTGAAATTTCCACTGGTGCTACAAATCAAATGGAAGATGATTCAACGTCAACAGAATACTCTGTTCAACTGGGTGATTTCCTACTGGATTTACTTGAATTGAACAAAGACGACAGTAATGCTACATCGACAATGTCAGAGTCACTTGAATCTCGTATTAATGATAGTAATGAAAGCACCGAATCCACTAATTTAGACGAAAATCCTGCTGAAAAATTGAATTTTAAAAATCTAAAGGATCACATTATTGCAATGTCCAAAAACCAAACGAAAACCATCGATTCAAATGAACAGCAATCGAAATTCAATTTGAATTCAAATATGACTGAAGATAAATTGATATTGAATGCAAATGTAACAAATCGTAATACTTTTACTAGTGGATCGCCACCATTGTATTCAGGTGAGTTTGAATATGAAACGGTATCAGATCGTAGTGGTGCATCAGCATCAACATCAACAGCACTACCGTCGCCAGCATCATCGATATCAAGTGGCTCTGGAGAACAACCGTCACTATTTCCGATGCACAATACCAAATGGGAATTTGTTAATGGCAGTTTAATTCCACCGATTGAAAATTCAGCAGCCCGTAAAGTGTTTAATCATACACTTCAGGCATGGGTCGTTGAAAATCCATCGTTACCGTCTGGTAGCATCACTGATTCTGTACGAATTGATAAATTAAAAGTTAACCGTGAAAATAATACGGATAATTTACAAAATTTATCTTCAATATTTGATACGTTGGCATCAAAGTTGAATATAGCGCCACGTATACCAACCAAATTGCCACCATTTAACAGTTTGGCACAGTCAAAATTGAAAAATAAATATGCTAATCGTCAACCGTCATCAACGTCACCACAACCACAGACATCACCAGCAGCATCAGCTAGTGGAACTGATGAAAGAATCAACAGTAAAATCAACAAAAACTTAACAAATCCAAGTTTAATTCGAATACCATCGACAACAGAAACGATAGATGGTGACAGTTTACCAATTTTATTGGAGCTAGAAGCAAACAACGGATTTTCTGGACAAGCAGAAGTTGAAGTGGTGGATCCAACACAATATGAAGAAATGTTACAGGTGGAAAGTAGAAATCCACATTTACGAGTAACAACACAAACACCAACATTAGTTACATTACTGCCAGTCAAATCAAATGTTGGTTTGCGTACATTTCGTCCGCCAATCAATAAGAACGATGATCAAAGAATTCAATCAAAACGAACCGCTAAACCATTAGAATCGATAATTCGTAGCGAAATAAACGTCACCACATAAATCGATGAAGGAATTTTATTGATTAAATCGTTAAAATTTTGAGAATTTTGTTTTTTAGGGAAATTTTTAACAAAGAAAAATCATTTCGGTGTGTTATAGTTGATAAGGTCCAAAACGACAATACCATTAATATAAATTCAAATAACTGTATCATCTATATACTAAGTATTAAGTTAAATGATAAGGAACAATGATGTGGAAGAATATTTGATTCTTTTGGCAATTGCAATACTGTATGAATTTGATGCAATATTCTAAAGGTGAATCATATTGTATTTAATAATGTATAATCGTTAAGCCTTTTAAGTACTTGTTCCGAAACAGTGAATCTATTCTGTTATCAAACCATCATTGCACATGGAAAACTCTTTGATATGCCAATTATGATATTGTAAATGGGATTGAAAGTGTAGTAGAATGTGGGAAAACTTTTTGAATTTACTTATGGATGGATAATGCATGCACATTAGATCACAGTGATGAGAAAAGTTTATTTTATAAATCCATTTTTACTGTTTTATACTTGTACTCGTTCAGCGTGAGGGGTTTTATAGAAACTGAAATGTTTAATTGAAATTAAGTTTCACCACTAAAATTCATTTGATTAGAAGGTTACTTCCTTTACTATTGATAGATATGAGACTGCCATTTACCATAAAAATATTGTAAAGTTATTCATATTATGGAAAATGTATACTTATCTTTTATATGAATTTTCATGTATCTTGTTTTCTTTATGAATTGTTATTTAAAAGTTTCATTTACGAAAATGTAAAGAAATCAAAGGCAAAGATGTGTGATAGGTAAAAGTTTTTCCAATACCAAACGAATGAAAAAAAAAATCAAATTTTGGTTTATATGCAACCAATACTTAGTTTTCTGCATGGTTTACTCAATGAATGTAAGAAAATTTTAACTGATTGCAATATACGATCGAATACTGTTTCGGAATGATTACATAAAAGTAAAATTGTGTTTTTATTTATAAGAAATTTCTCTTCTATTTCAATAATAATTTAATGAATTATGTTTTGATGTAAGATTCTTCATTTTTTTTTAGTGTAAAAGAATGTTATTTGCTACATATTTATTTGATAATAAATACTCCTAAACTAATTGGAATACTTTTTTTTTTTTGATAGAGAATTCAATGTAAGTTTAATGAAGATTTAATGATGTAATTTCATGTTATTTGTAAAAGTTATAATTCAGTAATAATTTGAATTTACCGGGATTGCAGATAAATTTGGTACATGATTAGAGTGCAATTATTTCCGCTACCACTAAATTCAAATAAAATATTTTAATTGTCGGTTATGGGTCGATTTATTCCCTTTAAAAAATGATTTGAATATTTGAAAACATTAAAATTCAGTTTTGGTAATTTTATGAATTAATTATGTTTGTGGACAATTATCGTATAATCTCTACACAGTTTATTATGCATATAATAGTTTTGGGGTTTATTTATTGTTAAATCCTAATTCATGTATGTTTGTGATTTTGATTGGTTCATAAAACAAAAATTTATTATTTTGATTGCTTCATATATGATCATGGACATTTATGTTATATGTTGATATTAAAAATCTATAAACTATATTAATTGTATTTATACATTTATGTGATGACTAAAATCAATAATGTATACATATCAAATAGAGTACATTCCAGTGGTAGATCATAAAAATTAATTTGGGATTAGCTTGTTGAATATGCAAAATATGTCTTATGCCACAAACAGTCAATTATTTAAATATTTAACAATTTTTTGTTTTTCACTTCAATGGAAATCCACTCTAAATAATTTTCATATTTCACTGAAGTTTGTTTTCAGCCAGTGTGAGTATGTGGGGGGGAGTTAAAAACGACATGTTTTTCACAAGTTTATTATTTCAGTTGATTAAGTTTTTGAAAAAAGACACTTGGGAATACCATCGGTATGAATCTCTAATTGGATACCAAATATTCATTTAGACGGTATTTGAATTAAATAATTGAGCAAGAGGAAAAACTCAAAGTTTAATGAACTAAATGTGACGATAACATGGTGTGGCCCTTATACGAATATTTGTAATAATTTTATTTACACCTAAGAGACATGTAGGTACCATACACATTGTTTCCCTATATCGGCATAGATCTTACTGTTGAATAATGAATTGTGTTTAACGATTTTTCATTAAATGGACGCCAAAAAAAAAATACAAACACCATAAGAATCATAATATCCATACAATGTGACCTCATATTATGAACTAGTGGAGTCAAAGGTGGTGTGGTTCACTTAAAAGGGTGACATTATCGGTATACACACATGTTTTTATACTCAACAGAGAGAGAGTGAAAAAAAAGAATGAAAAATTACTAATTCAAAAACAATTTGAATAACAAGTGGTTGGTCACGCAAACAACAACATAAAATGAGTAATGGATATGTCCAACATTATTAACCATCCACCACCACTTCTCATCCCTCATCAAAGAGTACTAAATAAAAAAGATAATTCTATTCATAATCGATGAAATTTAATGCACAACTCAACTAGCCATTATATCAGCTTATCTGTTCACATTTAGAATGATTATATGTCGTTTCATGTTTCAATAGCCAACAGAAAAGAATCACATTAAAATATTCTGTTAAATTTCTCACGGGAGATAACAACAGTTAAATGAATTATTATTGTTTGAGTCTGGTAATTATTTTCACGTTTTTATGTACAATTTGGCTATGTGTGTTCCAATGAATTCACTGGACCTCAGTCAAAATCAATTTATCATGTGATCGTATAATAGAAAAGCCGCTTAAATTCAATCCACTAATGAATGAATATTGAATTTTACTGTAATTTCATTCGCAAATATTTATGAATTACATGATACACAATTGAATGGAATAAAAATAAAATGAATAAATCAGATTACAATCTACCAAACAAGTAGATGTTACACAAATTACAAATCGTATGTTACAATATGGAATTCATAAGAATTATATTTTATTTTTAACATATAAAAGTACACAATAAAAAGCGAACCATGCCCACCATGCAAAACTGGTTGAATTATGGATGACGGTTTTAATTTAATCTCACCCAGTGACGTATACGATATTTCCTAGATTCCACAGTCCTCCCAAAGAACTAAAAAGCTTAAAGTCTACCCATCCAACCAGATGTTCATTATGAATCGATGTGTTCTCACTTTTATTATTTATTACAATGTAACGTATGTTATTAGAGTTTGATGGATTCAAGTATTGCGTTATTTGGTTAAATAACAAAAATAAAGATTGTAACATTTTACGCTTTCCCTTGAAATGGCAAGCAAATGGGGCAACAAAAAATCTGTTTAATGTTTTTTAAGGCCTATAAGCATTAAATAGAATCTTATACTGAATTCAATTTACATCAATGTGAATTAATAAATTGCCAGTAATACAAGCATTGGTGTTACAACAGCACCCCCTCCACCCCCAAACTTATCAACTTCTACACGACGTCATCTAGCCAACGGAAGAGGAAGAGAAGGACTAAATAAATTTCAATGTCAAAATATTCAAGTTCCCAGTGTGAATCGCTCGCACACATACACACACACACAGTTACAACGTTGAAGTATAATTTAATCCAGGTGATTAATATTGTTACTTAGACATCTTAAGTAGTTTCCTTTTCATATTTTTTTCGCTTGTATTTTAATTCATTTAGAACACGACTACTTCATCATTTCAATTGGTTTGGATAGGTGTTCAAATGTTGTTAACCCAACACCTTGTTTATGGAAATTTTATGAAAGTCATTTTTTTTTATTTTCTGCTCCATTTGAAAAATTTTTATTTCATTTATCAATACACTACTGGATTGATTATATTAAATGGCTATAAAGAAATGCTATTTAGTGGTAGCTTCTGTATAAGTGAATTGATTTAATAATAAGTTCGAGAGTGTTGTTAACTTTTGAGTGTGGGGGTGGGTTGTGGGGTAAAATGTTTGCATTAATTAAAATGATATAGCAAATTGGATTGTAGTACTTGAAATTTTCTATGAAATTCAAAATTCATAAAATCCATAATAACAGTGGTTGCAATTGGACTAACCAAATGATTCGAATAAGCATAATTATTTATCAGGAATCAATAAGTAATTGAGCCAGATTAACAGCTAACAATTTTCAACGAAAATTCATTGAAATCGATTAATATTTCTTTGATCTTTTCATTCAACCAGTGCTATAAATTTATACCAATTTTCTCTTATTTTTATTTTTGTAATTATGGGCTTTCTGTTATTCATTTTAAATTTTCGTATAAGCCATTTAACTGGACTCGAATATTATATTCTTTGATTCTTTGGATATGGTAAAAATGAATCTACAAACGATTTTTTTTTTGTTGTATTGGTAGGTATTGAAATGAATTGCCGCAAATGCACCGTGTTTCATATACATAATATTTTGCTATTAATAATCCACCAAGATCAAAGCGTAAATATCCGGAAGTAATAACATATTCGAATTTAATTAATTGAAATTTGATATTGAATATTTTAGGTATTAAATACGTATAATTATCGATTATTACAATTCAATTTTTAATTAAATACTCATTGAACCGTTATTAAATGATACATAGCTGACTAATTAACATAAATTGCATTAAACATTCTGTTTGTTAATAATAAATTAGTTAGAGTTGTTTCGGATTCTTTTTTTTTTATTTTTATTTTTAATCCATTTTGAATCTTTCAATTTTTATGAATTTGGAATTGCTTTATTGCTTTATGCCCAGTTTAGCAAACAATATTGTTCTCATTTATTTTAAATTACCAACTGGTAAATGTGGCTACAATTGAGTGTATAGATGAACCGAAACCACAGTTCTTCATTCATTGCATCATTTAAAAGAACATAAAATTCATTTTGGGCAATATTTCAAAGAATACGTTGGATAGTGTTTTATGGATTTTCCTTTCTCTCCATGAAAAGGAAGTGGAAAAGAGTTCTTTTTAAAAAAAAAAATGAGAAAATCTTATCAGAGATTTTTAGTATAATAACCATCGAAAGGCTTCATAAGATTGCATTTTTAAATTCCGTTTGATGATTAGTCTTTTTCATTGTTGCATTCATTTCTATTACATTGGAAATATGTGAATGAAGCTAAGTATTCACCCTTGGATCCAATGAATTGGTGAATACTGAATATTCATCGAGATCCATTTTTTATATTTTATCTGATGAAAAAATAGAAATGAGAACGAGTACGAAGCACTGAAATTCCATACAACTTGGGTAATAAAGAATCGAAAAAAACGAATAAAATTCACCTGACCAAATTGAATTTAAATTCAGTGGCACCCATTTTCATCTAATCTATACGTTGGGGTGTTAATAAAACTGATCATTATGCATGGATTATTGAATTATGTTATTGAATTTGATCTAAATAACACCTGAAATTTTATTCAAATCAACATTGAAATTCATGAATACCGTACAAGAGATATACGATTCATTTTCCTTTTTTTTATGTTGTTCGAAGGAAAACTGAACCCCCCAATAGCTAACAAAAAGGAAATTACAGTGAGAAAATCCCATATTCAATATTGCTGTATATTTTGTATTACATTTTTCATTTGTTCATCAGTTCAGGGTCTCAGCATTACCAAAAAACACAAAATGTTCAAATATGAATTCATATTCAGTTATATTTTCTTTCTATACTATTCGATGTTTTTCTGGGGAAATTTTTACCTTTACAATTGAACAATAAACAACAGTAAAACATAAAATTCCGTATAGCTAAACATAATAAAATTGTGTTGAGTTGAATTTTCATAATAATCAAAATATAACTGAAAATATTAAGGAAATTCTCGTTGGTTTCACATAAACACATTGACGGATTTTCCAGGGCTGTTATTCTTGTTATTTATATTACAACGAAATAAGGAAAAGGGTTTTGATGGATTCCGATTTACAACAACAGTCCATCGCCGTCACTAAAATAACATTCATGTGAAGGCAATTTACGAGACTTTTAATGGCCCTTTGTGTATGCCTCACCTATGAAAATGAAAATTCAACATACCCGGTTGTTGGGCACTTTTATTTTGACTTGTACACCGTTGTCGTGTACCTCAATGTAAAACATATAAGCACACATCCGCTAAAAGGCCAAGACATCGGTATACCAGAATGGCCGTTACGTCCAACACAGTGAATATTTTCTGTCCATCAATTTACGTAACATTGTTCGACAGCATACTAATCCAGAAGGTAAACTTCACTGATTTTGTTCAGTTAACAAACTTCTACTTCTCTTGTACACATCATTTCCATCAATATCCTTTACCTGGTTACTTTAAATATTCACTGAGTTTAATTACAATTCAAAAAAATGATAATTATAGATTTTTGCAAGCTCTGTTTAAAGTCAAGAGAAATCATACAAAAATTGAAAGTTTCATTTGCACACTTTGAAACAATTGTGTTTACTGAACATTATTCACCACATATTGATGGATTTTATGCAATCGATTGGTTGAACCGTTGAAATTTAAAACTAATAACTATGGCAATGCATAAAAAGCAACTAATAACCATTGGTTTTAACATAAATATTTGATGCATTTTAAAACATGTAAATGTTACCAAAAAAAAACCAGAAGAAAATGTGGTTCCATTGACAATTTTCTATTGGGAAAAATTGTATTAGGTTACTCGATAATGTTTACTCTTTATGTACTTATAGTTTTGAGCAGTCGAAAACTATTAAACAGTTTGACGGGCATTATAAAACGTTCCCAGTATTGAACAGAGAACAAAATTTCCATCATGTGGGTTTTCCTAAATATTCACCAGTTTACTTTTCATCCATTACATTCAGATATTATTCTCGTTAGTTTGTAAAATACTTCAAAATAACTAAAGACCTTTTTTCATTAAAATTGTTTTTTTCCTCAATTTTTCACGATAACTAACCAACCAGCATTTGAATATAGTCACTGAAAGGTAAACTATCGTTTGACTATGTACTTTATATCGGCTGTTAAAATTGTTAGTAAAACACATAACCATCATGTCATCGTATGAGCTTAAACTATCCCCTTTCTACCATTCGATATGAGCACACTACAACTGTTTCTATGTCATGCAAAAATTTCTCATGAGCCTCAGTCAACATCGCTGGACAAGGAAAAAAAAATAACTACTAAAACATCAGTGTTGTTTTGGTGTTCTTAAAATATTCAAGGAACAATGAAAATTTTGATGGTAAAAAAAAAACACACACGAAGAGATGCAGAACAAGAAAAGCTCCATTTTACTTATGTGGCGACGTATGTGATATGCGGTAGCAAAAGGAAAAAACATGAAAATGAATTGGGGAAAAAAGAAACAAACACACGGAAAATGAAAACAGAAAACTTGAAAACAGAAGGATGTATTACGGTTTGAAATGAAACTATGTGAAAGGTGTACCACATCAAAAATACGTTTAGGTGATTTCAGTTCGTATTTTTTTTTTCACTTCCATTTGGAGTGGTGTTTTACTAGGATACCTACACTGAGAATACCTTTTTGTTGTTTCGATAATACTTTATGGAGCCAATTTATTCACCTCAGGTAATCTCATTTGGTTTAGTTTTTTTTTGTTATTTCATGTTTCTATTGGATAAAATGCAGGTGAAAATAACGAAATGTATACCGTATATTGATAGGATCTAAAGTAATCATTTTGGTATATATTTTGGTATGAATCAACTTTGTTGTGCATAAGAACTTGCAGATATTTCATTCAGGTAACTGCAATGAATGTAAACAGTGTTGGCCAACACACCAAAATTTTGTATTTTCCTTATTTTATTTGAAAGATGCATTCACAATAATATATGAGGAGTTCATGGTAAAGGTAAGTGGCTTCTCATTTCTCTTTCAATTGAATAAAGTTATCTAGAGAGGAAATACAAGGTGGGAAAAATAAATTGGCTTCAGTGTCAATTGAAGAGCATCTTTGTTGTTTAGCAATAGCAAGACATGAGACCAAATTAATTTTTTTCTTCTTTTCGTTTTGCATACAATGGAATAGTTGTAAGTGTTATCAAAACGATTGAGTGTTACGGTATTTTAACTACAAATTTTAATTGAATATTCAATGAGAGACTGTGTGAACACTAACAAATAACACATTTGTGGATGATGATGATGACTTCTATCCAACTGTAGTTGGATTTAATTTTATCAATCAATTAGTGGTGGGTTGGTACACTATGCATACTACAGATGAGAATTCAGATTCCATTAATTAGAATTAAATACGGTATGATTGTTAAACGATTAAGTGAATTGATTGCATTGACTAACTACATTTGAATCATTTAATTGAGTCAATAATGATGGGTTTTTGACTTGAATTTTAAATGTGTATACCACAAATATTAGGTCACAGCTAAAAACGCCGTAAGACATCAAGGGAAATTTTCATCAGACAATTCACTTGTAAACATTTCATATTTATGCAATTCGTAAGCCATAAATTAGCAAATAACATCTAATCCATATTAATGTCAGATGGTGGAGCGATGAAGTGTTTACTCTATCACTTGGTGTTGCCCAAACCCATCTACCATCATTGTATTTATGTGAATGCAGAATGGTATAGAGGTAAAACGGTAAGATTGCCTAACGTCATTTATTATGAATTATTCACCAAGGATTTATATACTTCTATGGTAACCGTTTCTACCTTCTCATCCAATTTGATTTAGTTGTTTGGTAAAGCTTAAGAAAATTGATCTTATTCCGTATATTAATTCTAAAATAGAAAACAGTTGTGGTTGGTGAGAAATTAAATTGCAGTTTCTATACTCGGATCGGTGTTGTTGATAAGATGCAACTTATTTGTATAAAAATGTTGTTTGCTTCCTCCCAATAAAAAAGACCACAATAGTAAACTTCAGTTGAAATAAATTCTAAGAATGAAATTCAATTTCACTAATTACTCAACATCATCCACTTCATTGTTGTTTGAGTTGTTGAGTACATTTGTCCTAAGAAAAGATACTCAAATTTGGTATCTTGAAATTAAATTTCTGATTTCCAGTGAATATTTTACCAACCAGAATAAACTGATTCGATCGATATGGGTCACGTAATCTAATATTTATTAAGTGTTAAAAGTATTTTAAATACAATTCACAAATAGTATACAGTCAATTACACTTGAATTTAATGATTCTCCATTTATGTAAACACTAATCATAAATTCGTATCAATTTTGTTTATGGCATTTAAAGCTATAAAACATAATGTAAAATACTAAGTGATATTTTGTCTAAAAAATAGGTGAATTAATGTGAATATGAGAAAAACTAAAAACACCTGAATCAACTGTTCTTTGTTGAACTATCCATTCGTAAGTAGTTTTCTTAGCATTAACCACAAAGCCAGAAAGCCTCACCTTTATACAAATAACACGTGCTTATCAGTGAAAACAGGAAGTTTTGAATTCTTAATCATATAATTTATGATAGCTTAACTGTGTTTTTTCTCTCTCCTCAAGTTTTCTTAAATTACTGTATAAATTATGAATAACTTAATACCATTTATCCATTAAACAGAGAGTCCCTGTTTCTTTTATACGATACCAACAATGGAGAAGAAACATTTTCTTTCCTTTTCCTTTTTCATTTGATTTAATTTAATATAAACATTATTTTATTTCTTTTCTGAATGGCATTTACAATTTATATTTGGTTACGGTAAATTTATTTCTTTAGTTCTCATGTGTACAAACATACAGAAGAAATATGAAAACGATTTAAATTTTCCTTTCTTTTAATTCATTTTGTATTTGAAGGAGGACGTTTGCAAAGGAATGGATATTAAAATGAATAAAGACAACAGTTGGAAAACTATTAGTGTTGTAAGAACACTGTGGTCTAAGTCAAACAAAATCGAATGAAATAGAACGATAAAACTTTTAATTTTCATGTGTAATGGTTTTTATGGTACTCCAGTGTCTACTCGTTGAATTAAATGATTTGGAATGATGTACATTTTTTGTTATTTCAACGATTACTTTGGAAAATCACCATAAGAATAGGCAATGGATATCATAAAGTTGTAACAAAATAGAATCATCATGTAGTTATTCGATTCGTGAAAATGATGATAAGAAATGAAACCTTTTTCTTTTCTTTTTTTTTTTATTTACTGCTCAATGAATAAATGTGGACAGAATGTGAAAAGGTGATTTTGTTGTCGTTATGATAACAAGTGAATCGTCTTCAAGTGAACGGTATAGAATTGAAATGAAAAAAAAAGTATAAAGAAAGAAACATACACAGAATCATCAAGGAAACCCCTTAAAAACCGTATAATATTATCTCATCACTGGTTGAGAAACCGTAACCCACATCAACATTTACCATCCACTTTCATGTGGCGGATAGAATATAAGAAGATCGTCTTAACATTTTATTATTACATACGAATCCATGTGCATCATAAAAAAATTTATTTGTGCCTCTTCTCATCATATCACTATCTCTTTCATATCTATATTTCTTTTTATTTCATTTTATTGTCAGATTATTCCGATGGTATCGCCCAAAGGACCATTCTCTGTTTAAGGATAAGAAAATGAAAATGAATCGTTCATCTTCCTAAAAATTCCACATAAGTTGTGTATTACACACACACATACAAATATTGCCAACTCAAGAATAAAAAAATAAGAAAATATGAAAAGGATATAGAATATAATTTTCATTACATCAAGTGTAATATAAAAATATGAAATCTATGCGAAGTTATTTCTAGTAGCAAACAGAACCAAACACATACTGAATAGCGAAACATTGAATCAATTGTAATGCTTGTTTGTCTTTAAAAGTTCTTTTCCACCAAAAACCTCCCCCAACTCCTAACCAAGTTTTTGTATTGCGATGGGAACATGAAGACGACGACAACGAAGAAGAACAAAAATACATGATTATATTCCTTTTGTGCGTGACTTAATTCAAATCAAATATTCTTTTTTTTTTCTTTGAATAATATTAAAGAAAATAAAAATGGCAAAATCTTCTCTCAATTGGAATCATTTGGACTAGGGGGAGAGTGTAAAGGGAGAAAAGACAACCCATGTCTTCAGGTGGTGGTAAACGTATCAACATTCTATTGTTTCTATTGCTTGTTAGCTATTAAATTTTACTATACATAAGTATGTAACAAATACACATAAGCATAAATTATAATTTGAAAAACACCGTAGAGAAAGAGTAGCCAGTTTCGAAATAGTGAAATTAAATTTATGACAAAGATAAATTTTCATGTGAAATAATTTAATGTAATCAAACATGAAATTGTAATATTAAAAGTAACGCAACTGAAACTAACTATAATTGGTGAAACATCCAGTTAGTGAAAGCATAGGTAAACAGTTAGTTTATACACAGTGATATAATGGCCTTTATTTATTATTTATTATCGTTAAATCTAAAAGGAATGTAGCCCGCCGTCTGAACACCTGAATTTCTATTAATATTTGAAATACAAAATCATTTCAGTTAACCGTGAAATCATTTATTGGTTTTTTTCACCGTCGTTTTTAGTGTTTTAATCGAGAAAACTTTAATCAATTGAGTCTGAAATGAAATGAACTAAAAATTACTAAAATAGGAAAATCAATTTTCAATTGAACTTCCAATTGCAACTTGAACATCAATATTGTTCAATAGGCAATTGAGTGGTTTTCAATTCTATTGTTCTTTTCGTTTTTTTTATTCTGTTGCGTTAGGGGGTGACAATATGTCATTCTCAAATCCAAACGATGTCCAATGGGGATAAAACTATGGTTTACCATTTCACTGTTGTCATATTTTTTTCCGTGCTAAATGTTATTTTATGCCAAATCATCAGTATGATACATTACCGGGTGATCTAAAGTCACCCTACTGAAAATATATTTCGGGATTGTTGAAAAATACAGGTAAACAATTTCATCAATTTCACACATCTCCAATCTAATGGCTATTCACCAGCCACATTAATCAATTCCAGCTAACATCCACCACTACTTCAATTCAACACTTGATCACCAAACCATTGAATAGTTTTTCACATAATTTTCCGTTAACAAAATTTTATTTTATTTTTTGGCAAACACCGCGAAATTGAACAGCATCATAGTGACGATAGATTCACTAAATATCATCAATTTTACTTTATAGAATTTACCCTTGTAACCTCATAAAAGTGAACATAAGCAATATTATAGATGAAAATGATAAATCATTTAAGGGAAAATATATCAGAACCCCTTAATGGTTTCATTATCGTGCGACCAAAAAACATTGATTCTATCACCCAGGATTCACCAAATAGCAGAGAAAAAACAAATGTAACACAAGACCATTATGATGGAATTTGAGAGCGAGATGACTAAGGCCACTAACCATAAACGCATATTGTGTCCACTATTTTGTTTTATTTAGCTAAATTATCCGTATTAATCAAATAGATTTATCATAACACACAATCATCCACCCAAAAACGTAATACCGTTACGGTGTAAGTTATAGGCCGACAAATGAACAGTGTTTTCGTTATTTTTTGTATTTCGATGGATTGAATTTCCACTCAGTGTTACATTGCATCGTGTCCAATTTAATGGCTGTAATCCTTAAATGGGAAAATATGATGAATCTTTTACAACGTCTCCACCGCCCGCGCCCATAACATCATACTAGTTAGGCTAACCGCCAAATATTTACAAATGTGTCACACATCGTCAACCCTAAAAAGCTTTTTCGCTTTTTTTTTATTTCAGCGACACTAAATTGTTGTTTGCCAAATCAAATGATTTAACACCTTTACGACTACACAGTGTTGATGGCATTTTATTGCCGTAGGCGAATTTAAAGCAACTGAGTGTCCATTTTGGCCAGGTATAAAAGGAAAATCTTAAAAATCATTAAACAATGAAATATAAAATAAACGTAAATAATGAAAAAAATTGTAAAGTTTCACAAAGAATATAATTCCGGTTGGATTGTTTAACAATTCATTGCTTAACAATATTTTAGTCGACTGTCGGAAGTGGATATGAGGAATTTTGAAAACACAGTTCCGATGGTAACCGGGTACATTGAGAAATATCCAGCTACAGTAAAATGATAACAAAAAAGAAAAAAAAAACGATGACCGTTTATGAGTGAATGAACAATTGGATTGTCAGGTATTATTCGATAAACTTTTGACCTCGATGGTCCACATTGAATGCAGTGAACTGTAACAATATGTTCAGCCATATGAAACATAAAAGTCGGAAATCCATAATTCTTAGATATAACAATTCAAGTGTAGACAAAGGAATTGTTATTTTCTTGTTTTTCTATTCCTAGCCGTTTAATTTTTAAAATAATGGAGCGATTTTTTTCTATTTGCTTTTTAAAGTTTTGTTTACGTCTTGATTGTTATAAAGAGAAAATGTGAAAAATCATAATTCATAATAATTTTTCTATGTTACTTGCTATTGAATCAACAGTGAATAGACAAACATTATTGTTTTAAAACTATCGTTATAAGATTCGATAAAGGTTTGATTCATTTGAAATATTCGTTTTCTTTGAATTAGTATTCAAACTGACAATTTTTCTAGTTTGATTGTCAATTATTTATATTGTCTTTTCGATTGATTGTGATGATTACCAAATTTTTGTTAATGCAAAAAAAAATTCAATTAAAATTATCCACGATAGATGGTGCCCTTAGTTAGGAATAATAGTGATGATGACTGGGAATAAGAGTAACAAGTGTACAAGGAGTCTCGATTGAAACGCAACGTAGTCACAAAACATGGGAATAATTTTGTCTCATTTGTATACGATATTTCAACAACAGAACTATCATATTTTGTTGATTTACATAAAAAACAAATTTGAGTAGGAAATATTTAATATTTATTGAAGGAATTTGAGAATAAAAAATTCTGTGGCGTCATAAATTTCACAATTAAAATTCATAATAAATAATAAAGTTAATGTGTCACTAACCTTTTGGAAATGATCTCTGGTCATTCATAATCACTTTAATCACACACTAATCTACTTTAAATCACTTAATATTACAATAATTAAAACAAATAAAAAATTAACATCACTCCACTTGTAAATTTTTTACCCACTGAATTGCTGAATAAAGTTGCGAATTAAGTTGCGTGCAACTTCGCACTCCAGTGCGCCAACCACTTTAAATCAATTACAATATGAGGGTGATTCTAAATAAATGCTGCTGTCAAGGTGTAAAGCTATGGGTTTATGTTGCGCGAGTGTTGAAGTAGCTGAATACTCCTAGCTTAACTGTTTTTTATTAAGCTCCTTGAGCTGAATTGCTGAAGATTTTCAGTGAAAGTGATTTGCATATGCGTAATTGGTGTTAAAATTTTGGTATTGTTTTATTTTGTGTGTTTAATTATGTGTAAAGTGAGGTGTACTTAATGCAAAATATTCCTTAGACACCCAATATTGCGAATGACTTAGAGATAATATATAATTCATGGGGTGATTTGATTATCAAGACGTCAATAGCGGAACTATGATATCTTAGCAGACGGTTTGTTTTGATGTCAATAAAATAATAATAATGGATTGTCAATTGAGAAAAAACGGCCGACCGGGATTTGCTTATTGTTAATTGTGATAATATTGTAATTTGTTGTGTGCGGAGAGTTCAATTAAAGCAGAAGTTAACGTTATACCCAAAACGTTACATTCATGAAAATTCGTTTAAAACTTTAGATGAAAATTTTGTAATTCTTTCTTCTTTTTTTATTCTGATTTTACGTGTTTTTAACACTTCTGGAAGAAGTTATAGATCGTCTTATGTCAGTCGATCGTCCAGATTCATCTATTAACATAAAGCTCCCTGCAACAGGGAATTATTTTGCATTAATAGTGTGTGTGTTTTAATTGGACCTGTCTTAATGTTATCGAGTCTGGATTACCGTTGGAAATGTATTTCGCGGTAATTTGATATCACTTTTTAATTGAACTACATCATTTATTTCTAAATTCTAATGCTCATTTATTTTTTATTTATTTATAGGTGAGTCCAGTCATTCATCATTATCCCCGTGATTATTTGAAGCTTCATATCCATTTAAGGTATTTATTTGACTATTATCATTTACCTATCTTATTTGAAAATACTTCGACTTATGCCAAGACCACAGATACTATCTAGAATATTTGTTGAATATTATGGAGACAGTCAGTATTGTATACTGTCATTGTTTAATTTACTTACAATGGTATAAAAAATCGATTGGTACACGTATAATTGCAATAGTCCGTACAAGAGTTTTAAAACCATTTTGATTTTCTCCATTTCTTGTACAAAATATCAGAGCAGTTTAATTACTGTTCATATATATCAAGTAGTGAGCAATTAGTGAAATTATGTCATTGATGGCGACCACAAACGGCTTACTACTCAAGAGCTTTTCGCATAACCATTTCCTTTGAATTTTAATTGACAATTTTACATTTTTGACTATCAATTATTATTTATTCTCATCCATGGTATAATGACACAATGTTATTATTGTACCATGAACTTATCTCTTTATACGGTCAAGGACCTAAGATCAGGCCACTTATTACTTAGACTTCAATAAAATTAATTGAATACAGAGACACGCACTTATAAAGTTTAACACTTTAAGGTTCACAACCAATTCTGGTTTCATAACAATAAAACCCTAAATTTTCGATAGCTTTTCTCTCTAGTCAGAAAAAGGAAATGTTGACCAATGTATCCTTTTGTTTCGCAACGAATCACTGTGCTAAAATTCAAAGTGGAAATATGAAAAATACCAACTAATTGAAATGAACATTTAAAGTTTTTGGAACCGGTTAGCATTACACAATTGTTCTAACGTAGAGTTCATTAAATGCCGTCAAATCTAAATGGGGTGCCAAACAAATCTCTATTAATTACCAGGTAAATCGGCTGCATAAAAATTTAAAATAACAAGACTCACTGTTATGAATCATGCATTCCGTTTCACTTTAAATAATTGTAATTTTACATGTTTATATAAAATCCAGACAACCAAAAAGTTGAAAATACACAAAATAGAATACAATTCGATATAAATTATGATTCTATGCAAACATTTAACAGACATTTTGCCATTCCTCGTAAATAGATTTTATTAATTTATGGTTGTTACGTTGTTATGTTCAAATGCTGACGTGGACACTGTCTGAAAATTACCTACTACTGTTGTACCAGTGTTGAACATTTATAATGCTTTTATGTGACAACAGGAATCGAATTATGTACAACGTTAAAAAAAAAAAAGAATGAAATGGTTTTAGTACTGCATCCAATGGTAATGTGCAGAACTTAAATTTTATTTGTTTTGTATTCCACCATTCATTCGCTGTATTCTATTGTTGAGTCCATCACCTCTCCCGTTCAAGTGACCCCAACCCGACTAGCTTTCATTATGCAAATATGTAGTGTTTTGTAAACGCCGAATTAAACTCTCTAACAGACAACGTTACTCTATGGTCTAAAATAGGAATTATCTGAATTAACTATTAAAAATATTTGTGGTAGAATTATCGTATTATTTAACCATTTCATAACAGCGTAAATGTTTGATTAGTTCATTTTCATAACATGTAGGAAACCGCCCCAAACACAACCCAATAAAATGAAGTTTATAGTGAACGATTATGATTAGTTGAATCAAAAAACTTTACTTTTTTAATCCAAATAACCTCAAAGAGAATAAACTGGCTCACTAATAATTCACCGAATGAAAGAGGTAAATGGAAAAATAAAAACAAAATCACATTAGCAATTTAGAAGAAAATGTTAAATAACAATTACGGTAACTTTTACTAACTTCAACACTCAAATGTTGCATGGCAATAAAAGTTAAATAGATGAATTCTATTCTATCTCACTTACTCTTTTGATGATTATGTAATACTTTTATTCTTCGTGAACATTTAATTAATTTGAAATTCTCATGTTAAATGAAATTAATGTTTTCCATATGTGTGCGGTCGTGATACAATTCGTATTACTACCTACCGCCACTCACCCCCGGTGTAAAAATAATCAGCTAAACAGAAAATATAGTTTATTTAGTAAATTACTGCAGCTAAATTGAGAACATTTAAAATTTAACATAAACGTTACCAAGTGACGGTATGGGGTAATGGGTAACAACTCAACTGTTATTGAATATGAATGCATTCAGTGGTTTTCTATTCACGTAATTTTCGTTTTTTTATTCCTTTGTATAGAAAAGAATATTCGTTTACTAGCAAACGATGTTTTTCAAAAGTTTTTCGTCAATCATAAATTGATTTAAAACTAAAATAGTTTCCATATGTAGATGATAATAACACTTGAATATACCATTTAAAAGTTATTGCATGTTGCACTTTAGAACATTTACATTTATAATTTCAATTTGTTTTCATTGTATGAAAGGAAAAGAAACAACAAAGTCTGTCAAAGTTCAAAAGTAACAGTACATTAATCTGATTGTAAATTGAAGTTGAATATTTTGATAGGTAAAAGCTCACCATTACGATAATCTAAAAAGTATTAATTAACTATAGAATGGTATCAAGTAATCTTAATTAATTAGTAACGGAACTAATCAATGATGTTGAATAACAAAGAGAAACTTATTTTAATGAAATTTTATTCGAGAGATGAATTCTATGTAAAATATGAGTAATTCATACTGGTAATATTGGTTTACCTGTCCCACCTGCTCTATATCAGATTTAATTAATTTGAAACATTTACTAGGCAAAAAACATAATACAAAAATTGTGAATATAACGGAACTGGATTTGTAACAAATGAATTATAAAATTAAATTACACAAACTTATTTAAATTCACATGGTTTTGATTAAACCACAAACAATATTATTTATTCTGCATTTACCAAATGTTATATTCACTTAACAATTCTTTTTTTTTTTTTTTTTAATTTTTGAAAATCCCCAAATGAATTTAATGTTTGATTCGTTTNTAACAAATGAATTATAAAATTAAATTACACAAACTTATTTAAATTCACATGGTTTTGATTAAACCACAAACAATATTATTTATTCTGCATTTACCAAATGTTATATTCACTTAACAATTCTTTTTTTTTTTTTTTTTAATTTTGACTTCATATCGAATCCTGACTGGTATACAATCATGAAACATAGGGCAACCCAAATAAAAAAAAAAAAAAGGAGAATCATAAAATATCATTTTCAATTTTTTTTAACATACGAATTACATTCATATCAATTTACAATACAATGTTGCGGTGGTGTGGATTTTTATGTTTTATCAAAATTAATTTGTTTTGTTTTCTGTATGAAGAAATATTAATAAAAAAATAAAAGCAAAAATGAATGAAACATTGGAATAAAGTTCATAAAAAAAAAATTTCGGAAAAACCTGAACGTTTTGAATGAGAAACAAAAATTAAACGTAACTGCTCAGGTAAAGAGTTCTGTTTGGGGATCAGTTTGTGTTCCCATTTAAATGAAATGCGTGCGGTGAAAAAGTTCATCATGATTGTTTGAATGAAAGTTTGGTAACCATACAGTAATTAAAGAGAGGGAGAGAGAGAGAGTACCTTGTAGCAAATTGAATTTTTATCGTATGTAAACCAGTGTCAGGGACTAAATATAATTGGCCATCACTTTAATGAGATCCATTGGCTGGAAGAAGGGTCTGTAATTAGAGACTTCATATTTCTTTTTTTTTTGCCTCTCATTCATTTGATGCTGTTTATAAACTGAAATTAATTTTACAGAGAAAACACAACGAATTTCTTCTGATTTTTTTTTATTCTAAAATTCATTTCCTTTATTTCATCAATTTTTGCAGGAAAAACGTGAGTCAGTAATTCATTTGGTTTTCAAGTTTCATTTTTTTTTTTTACTTCCACCTCTCCCAATGTCACAAATGAATTTTTTTTTGTTTTGTTTTACATTATTTCCTACTTATGATTCACTTTCATTCAGTACTTATGCATTAACATTATTCAGTTATACATTATATTTATAATATAAATTTCAATATTTTTTTTCATCATTTTTATGTTTTGCAAACAATTCTGCTAGATTAACTGAATTCATGAAAATTAATTCTATTTGACGGTTAATTTCATACGCACGTTTGAATTTTCACTGATTTCCATATGGACAGTATACACACACATACACTAATAATTTACTTTGAGTCTTATTTTCTGTTTTTGGGCTTATCTTTTCTTTTTGGATGGAAAAAAAAAGAAAATATTATAATTTTGCTTAGTCCAAGAGACATTTTGCACTTGGAATAATATTCAAATGGGAAAATTTTCATTCACATCGTCATAAATCATCAGACGTGTGTATTTATGCACGTTCAAAGACATTTTTACCTTCTGTACATAATCATCAAATCGTATAACGTTTAATATCGTATGGTAATGTTACATGTACAGGCTATGTGGGATAGAAATTGAAGAAATAATTTTCTTGTTTCTTATAATATTTTCATTTCAACGATTACTTTACATTGTAAATTTGTTTTATTTTTTCTGTTTTATTTTCACTTATATTTGCTGTTCATGTTGGCCTTCCATCTTCTTTTGTATCATAAAAAATAAGAAAAGACAGTATTTGGTATCTCTTTTCTCTTAGTTTATATATATGTTTTATATGAAACATTTTATTTTTCTTGTAATATTTATTTAATTTCCATGTAAATTCAATCTAATTTTATGCTCTACGTATGATTGAATTTAGCATAGGAGGAGTGTAAAAGGAATTCATATAAACACCTAATTGGTTCACATTGTAGTAGTTTCTTATTTTATTTTCTACTTGATTTTCATATTCTATGTACAATTGTTTTAACGTTTCTTCTTACATTAAAATGAAGAATTCGTATTAAATGCGTTACAAGTTACAGATGACTGTGAATGGTATAAAATACATGAACAAAACAGAATATAAGAAATGTAATTTACGTTAATTTATCGCATTTTCATTCTATACATTCGGTTGTCCTGTTCCGAAATATACACACATAAATTGATGTTTATTGTATGGAATACAAGACTCTTATTTTATACAAACACACTCACCAGACAATCATACTAATAATAATGAAAGTTCATTGTTCATTTTCTTATTATAATTTTCATATAAATTGAAGTTTAACTGTTTACTCATACCGGATGGGAAATGGACGTGGTTATATACAATGCGGAATGATTGTAACTTGATGAAAATTGGTCGAAAATTACAAAGATATAAGGAAATTCGTCTAATAAATGTTGATTTTCTTTTCCAATTTACAACACTTTTTGTCTATGACTTACAAGAAAGTTGCCGTACAAGAAAAACGTAAATTTTTCCTATTTCCATTATAGATCACAACAATGACAGTCATAAAAAGTACTACGGCTCGGGTAATAATGGCATTGAATTAAATGAAACGGTGGAACATCAAAAAAACGGCCATCGTCAAGTGGTACTTCTGATTTTTCGCCTTTTGAGAATTAATTTTTTTTTCTTGACTAGGAAAAGATCTTTAGGTCTTTAGGCTCATTCTATAGCAATTTTTAGCGCGCGCATTTTCGTTTAACTACAAAGTGACAGTTTGAATGAAATTATGCATGATAATTCAAAATTAAGGGAATAATAATGCCTTTAATATATTTATGTTGCTGGTTACTAAATATTTCAACCAAAAAAAAAATTATAATAAAATGCTAGAATGAAAAGACTAGGAAATACTAACAATTGTTAGTCAGTGTATGATGGAATGAATAATAACCATCATCACCATCATATTTCTCAGTGGTATATGCGATAGAGCACAGTGCGAAATAGAACGGATAAGACCCCCAAATATGATGGTAAATCAGCTAAAGCTCAAAACGGGTGGCCCATTATTTCATCATCGTAACCGTGTAATTTTGACTAGAGAATATTTTTCCTGAATATTTGAATTTTAAGTCACTCTAGAGAGAGACAGAACAAGATTGATGCTCGTCTGAGTTCACCTGGTACACACCGGTAACTATACGTTACAACATTACAAATGGATAGAAAACATTAGAAAATATTTTAAAATTGCCTCGAGCACTTTCAGCCAGTGTGGATGTTCTGTACGAAAACGTAACCAGAGGGTGAGAATGGTATGAGAACGGTTAGATTGACGAAAACTCACTGAATCATATTTGTCATTATTATCGCATGAATATAATTAAGATGGGTAAATTAACTTATGAATTTATTATCTATTACCCTCAAATATTCATGTGGTAGAGTATCCAGTTCCATCATTTTCCACATATTCTCAGGTTTTGTTCTCATTCTATCGGTATGCATTGGTTTTTCCTTTTACTTTGAGATTATGGTTTCGTAATAGAAACAACAAAAAAACGATGTAACATAACAAAATTGCATAATATTCATTATGGCCATTTCGGGATTCTCTAGTTTTTCTTTTTTTTTTGGTTGTTCATAAATGAAGGCATTAATAATGTAATGCTTTTAAAACACATAGACATGTATAGTGATGGAGAAAAACTAGTACAGTAGATGTTGATATGTTGGCCACACGGTATATGTACATGGCTTGATAAATATGTATATCTATGAATATTGTTGAAGTTAAAGTGCATACAGTATGGCACATGGCACTTTTTGATACTAAGAGGCATTATGTAATTTATGTTTTGGAAAAGAAAAATTATGATTATGAATTCATAAAATTATAAAGTTGTGGAGACTTTTCACAGATGGTTTTTTTTTTCTTTTCATTCATTTTGCTTTGACGATGAGAGTTCCTAGTATTTCGGTATATCCACTACGCTAAAAGTGAAATGTGGGATAAAGTCAAATTTATTTTAATATTAAAATGGTTGAGCTTTTATGTGATCTCCAGCCATTAGAACATCATTGGTAGTAGTGCACGTATTTCATTTAGAACAGAATTTCAGATTTTTTTGTTCCTTTTTGGTTTGTATTTGCAGTGGATAATATTCGTTGATTTTCTTTTTACGCTTTTTGTTGATAGTAAACTATACATCGTAAAAAAGAGAAAAGCGCCCTGTGGTTAAGACGAAATCAAATAGAAATTTAAAAGCGTTAACAACAAAATGCAAAGTACTAAAGAGATGGTGTGATCAAGAGTTTGAGTGCGGGTGGTAGCATGAATTGTAACGAGTAACGAGTAGAGAATTAGGGATTGAGTCAAACTAAGTCCTTTAATCTCATCAAAAACAACACTGAAAATGAAGTACGTACAAAAGATTGGCCATGTTATGGGCATCATTTTCTCTTATTGGCGTTTCTTTTACAATGTTGTTTAGCTTACTTTTTATTACATTTGATTTACTCAATCTTTTTTCTATGATGCTCAATCTATTCGACATTGCATGGATGATGTAAATGAGAATAATCTATGGATAATGGCGTGTGTATTTGCATAAACAAAAGAAGCAAGATGTTCTTAAGTCCTAGTTTCTTATTTCTTGCTCGTTTTAAGTAGATGATGAACGCCAGAACCAATCTTATTACTATCAAATGATTCTGTTTTCTTGGTTCTGAATAAAAGCAATTTTGAATTCGATTAACAATCTCTGGTTTGGTTGGTACATTTTAAATGAATCTTATTAGGTAAACAACAAAGTTATGAATATGACAGAAGAAAAGAAATTAAATTATTCGTAATCTCACTCAATAAGAATAAACAGAAAATTAATTTCATTTGAAGTTATACTTTAATAACTGCCACTGTATATGTGTATGTGTGCTATCTACTGCTGGTATCTTGGCCATACTAAATTTTAAATTTATAATTTCATATAAAATGACATTTCAGTTTATTATTCATAAACTGAGGGTATTCTTATAATTTATCCCATCAATTTTAATTGAAATAATTATCATAAAGTCTTCGGATGACTTTTTCATTCACACAATTTATACATTCACTTACAGTTGACCTTTAAATGTTAATAATTATCATTTTTGTTTTCTTTAGTTTTATTATTTTCATCGTTTTACATAAAATCGGAGTTATTCAACTGTTCAATTTACAGGCAATTTGCCAGTTAATGAATTACATTCTAATATTCTAAGATTGCTTATCAACATACAGCCTACATTTAGTGTGGATGCTCTGTTATGTATAATTTTCAATATACGTTACTAAAACAATTTTGTGTCTAAATAAACTGAGTTTATTGCATTAAGTTTTCCAGGAAAAATCAAATGAAAACTACTAAATCTGTCAATTATTCAGATTGTTGTATGGAAATGTATTCATATTGAAAATTCGATTAATAAAATATGCAGAAATAAAATCCATACATTTATTATACGATGAAATATGATTTTATGAAAAATATTTTATGGCATCATAAACAGGCAAAATATGAGATTTTATTGTTCTAAAATTTTTAATTAATATTTGGATTTTATGTAGTCTCTATTCATAGTCAAAAATTTACCGATTTGATATGTTTAAACTATCACAAATGAATGCCAATTAGCATTATGATTTTCCGGTTGTTTCATATAAAATTGTAATGGAAAACAATTGAATATTTTAACAAATTCCCTGCAACCTGAAATCAACTCCATTGTTATTAAACGCAAAAATTTATATTTATAAAATCTAACAAATTTTGGTGCATTAAACATAACCTAATGCTCAAATAAATTCAATTAAATTGAATTGATTAGTTTCGTACATACGCACAATGTTCTGATAATTACATATGCTTGTTACCGGTGCAATAATTTTATACTAAATGCCACTTAATCAATTGAATAATTAATTTATAGAGACTAATGTGAATTAAATTTTAATTAAATCCACCAAATTACAAAAATAATTGAATCAATAATATCGAATTAAATTTTATTTCATCTCAACATTTCATTATCATTTAACTATGTAATTAAACTAGAATCTCATTGAATCATTTGATTCATAATTAAGTATACGAATATTTTTGGTAATTAAATACACCTGGATACGATTTCATATTTTGGCATTCCATACACAAGATCGTAATGAAATAAGAAAGAAAAAAAAAACTACTCATCTTTTTCTCTGTGACTGAATTAAATTCAAACAATCAATAATCTTATCTCAATACAAATAAATTTTGGCAAAAAATACAAGATTAATGCTAACAAAGGTAAAAATTGTGGTAAAAGTTGTTTCGATTGACCCGAACTACTTAATGCACTGGCATGGCACAATAAATCCTCTGGGAATAGTTCAAGAAATGATAATTCATTCTTACTCACTGGATCAATGCACGTATTAGAACGTGCTCGCTGCTCAAATGACACATCCGTGTAATATTATCGTGAAGAAATCATCCCACCCCAATTCAGATGAAAATTAAATGAAACGAAATAAAGGAAATATGAAAAAGATCAGTTTTGATTAATTTATTATTAAGATATTGGGAAATTATTACGAAAGAAGAGAAGAAGAATCATATAATTCCACTTACCGTTATCATTCGTTGCATCTCATCCCTTGAGACGGTGGTAGCTTGTGCTGTTTCCCGTAACCATCTACGTAACCAGTGTCCAACCCATACCAGACTACAATCACACTCCAATGGATTTTGTTGTACATCTAAACCACCAATAATACTACGTGATCCAACTGCATCCCATGAACTTGCATTTGGATAAAAACTATCCGTTGCAACACCAATTAATTTATTATTTGATAAATCGATTGCCAACCATGGAATTGATTTTAACGTATAAAATATACCTGGTGGCAATTCACTAATTAATGTACCAGTAATACGTAACTGTAAATATTGATTTCTCGCTAAACTTTTGAATGCATCCGATGTGATATGCATCAATTTGTTACCCTTAATATCAACTAAATTTAGTTTTGTATTGTTTATCAGTTTTACAAATAGTTCATCATCAATACGGTCCTCATTAACATGCACATAGAGTCGTTGAAGGCCTGGTATGCGTGACACAATATCACCCAAATGATATTGTGTAGTGATCCATAATGCTTTTAAATTCCTCAGTCGTACAAATATTTGCCAATTTGTTATTTTTATATCCTCAATGTTAAGCTCCTCCAGTTGTCGTAACTGTATAAAATCATAAAGGCCAACACGTCTTATTGGATTCCCCGATATATCTAACACTTTTACAGTTGCTGGTAATCGTTCACTTATCAAACTGAAATTTGTAAATTTATTGTTGGCCAAACGTAGTACACGTAAATATTTATTAGCATTTAGTTGGCTAATTTCAATTAAATTATTCTTAGACATATCCAATTCGGTTAAATAATTAAATGGTAAATCGGGCATTACATCTAAACCAATTGAACATAAATTTAATTTTCTTAACCGTGGCATATATTCAAGTATTGGATTTAAATTGGTCACCACAAGCGGATTATAACTCAAATCTAAATTTGTTAGATTATTTGCAAATGAAAATGTATTATCTGGTAATATTGTAATACGATTTTTTGATAAATTTAAATCTAACAAATACTGTGTATGAACAAACATTGATGAGTCCAAATATTCAATTTGATTGCTAGCAAATTGAATATTACGTAATGTGAATCCAATATCACTAAGTGTTTCCACTGGCCAAATGCTCAACATATTACCAGATACATCCAAATATTCAACTCGGGTATTCTGGAACAGATCACGTGGCAGTGACCGAATTCGATTATAGCTGAGATCAATAATCCGTAACTTTCGTAAGTTGGTGAATTGTTCCATTTGTAACACCTCAATTCGATTATATGATAAATTCAATTCTTGTAAATTCGTTAATCCTTGAAAACTGCGACGCCGTATACTTGATAAATTATTATTTGATAAATTTAATATTTCCAATAATTCTAAATCGCCGAATGCATGATTGTTCAATTGTGTCAAGTTATTGTGGGCAAAATCCAGTACTTTTAATGCATTCCCAAGATTACGGAAAGATTGTGAGTCCGTTAAATGATTCCAACTAACATCTAAGTGATGTATATAAACATATGAGTTCAGATCACCATCAATTTGATACAATGAATTATGGCTAATGTTTAATTTCATTGGCATTGTACCGTTACTTGTGTAACGGAATATTTTTAATGTAATTATTTGTAGTTGATTAAACATTAAATCGATATTAATTAAACCAGGTAAATGTACAAATGCATTTTCCATTATATTGGATAATTGATTCCATGCCAAATCAATGGACGTTAAATATGGTAAATTATAAAATGCAGTTGACTCAATTAATTCAATACGATTTGATTGTAAATTGATCATTTGTAATTTTTGTAAATCACTAAAACCGTATTCCGGGATTTTTTTAATTACATTGTATGATAAATCAACTTCCACTAAATTACGATGTACATCACCATTGAATAGATTCACTGGTAATACACTGATACGGTTAAATGCTAAATTAATGTAGCTCAATTCATTTAAAGTGGCTAATGATTCATTGGTAACCACTTTTAAATTATTATTATCTAATCCAAGCCAAATGAGATTTGATAAGCAGCTTAACTGTTCCATTGGAAAATCCTCGCGGTACAATCCAAACGATAATTCCAGGATTTGTAGTGTACCGGATATGTTGACAAATACATTCGGTTCCATGTAATGGATATCATTAAAACTTAAACTGATTTCTTTGATTTGTTCTAAACCGTTAAATGCACCATCATTAAGACGTGCCAATTTATTGTTGCGCATCAATATCGTTTGTAAATTTTGGCCCCAACCAACGAATTCATTTACATTTAAATCAGCAATACGATTATATCCAAGATTTAAATAAATCAATTTGGTACAGTTCGCTAAACCATCAACAGGTATCGTTGTGAAATTATTACTGGCCAACGATAACACTAACAGTGTTGATGGTAAATGTTCCACTATATTACTTATTTGATTCCCCGTTAAATATACATAACGGATTTTATTTAATTCATTTATTGATGATGGTACTCTGGTCAATTGATTCCTTTCCATATCCAAATATTCCAATGTATTCTCTAGTCCATTAAATGCATTCTTATCCACTGTTTTAATTTCATTATTTGATAATACCATATGAACGGTGTGTAAATTTGAAAATGTATTTGATCTTAATTCAGTTATAAAATTACGATCAAAATTAATTATTTTAATTTGCATTGTACCATTAAATAAATCGGTTGGTAATTCTTTTAAATGATTACATCCAATATCCAATTTATCGATTTGTATTGATGTAGTACCACCACTGTTACCATTATCAAATAAAATATTAATTATTTTACCAATTAAATTGTCTTTTAATGAGATAATTTTTAGGTCACGAAGGTGATTAAATAATTGTACCGGAAATGTTGTTAATAAATTTTTTGTTAAATCAATGGTAACTAATGATTTTGGCATAACCAAATGGTTTATATGATTTATACGGTTACCACTTAAATCGAGCCAAACGAGTTTACGTAGCTTAGCAAATGATTTTAGTGTGCCACCATTACCACTACTACTTCCACTGCTGCCACTGCCACCCAATATACTGTTCCCATAATGATTTAATGTAGACAAGGATGACGATGTTTGTTGTGAAATTGACGGTGTATACATTGAACTGCTGCTGCTCGTATGATTTTGGTTATTCAAATCATTAATACTGTTGTGGTGTCTATCGTCATGTGTCAAGGCTATTTCAGTTATTGAATTACTTCCTAAATTTAAATTGCGCAGCGAATCAACTAAATTACCCCAATTTCCATCTAAATTTTCTATATAATTTCTTTATTATACACAATTCAGTTATTTTTTTTTGTCGTTTAGGTAACACAGAACCACCGTCAAAAAGAAAATAACAAATTTGGTAAAATCATAGAATGAACGAAAATAGGAAAATTATAATCCATTTCCATAGTTTTATTCATTTTGTTTGTGATTTTTAGTTGATTTTATACCAAGTATAGTGATTTTGTTGATGGCATACAATCACACATACAAAGATATAAACAAACAGGTGAAATTCATTATTGTTTAGAAATTCAATTATAGTGTCCAATCACAAACAGAATTTAACACCATAAGTAATTTTGCAGGCGAAAATTACAATTTCGTATATTAATCGCCCACGGGTTAATAAACAAATGATGTTGTGTCGTGTATTTTTATTGTTTCATCCAAATTGGCGACCCCAAAATAAATTGGTATTCGAATAGTCCGAATATAATGGCAAAATTCAAGGTGGATATTATGGCCCAAAGTGACGATATCAATGATGAACCAATGTTATGTAAACAGAAGAGTTTTTATGTGATTAAATTGTGTGATATCCGTTTGATAATCCAATAATGCAATCGTCCAAATCGAACCACATCATATCCAAAAGGAAAATAAAACATGAAAAAAAGACAAATGAAATTCAATTCAATTAGTTTTACATGACAATATTAAACGGTCTAAGACATTCTTATTTGGGTAATGATATTTCACCATTCGTATTTATAACAGACAGTGTATGGGTTCACTGTTTTCTATGTAATTGATATGAAACGTTACTTGGGATTGGTGTAAGACAAATTTATTCTTTCATTTATTTTTATTTTTTCTTTACTTTGCGCTTATAGTTCATTTATTGATTCTGTTCATTAATACGGTGAATGGTGAAAGAATGATCATCACACCGTCGAATGTACATAGTAAAACATTTTCTACTTACCTTTGTGCAATTAATCTACTTAACGTGTGAATACTGTGGATCGAATCCAATGGCAAACGTTGAAATTGATTGCCTGATATATCTAGTGATATCAATGATTGTGTCATTGAACTGAAATTGAAATAGGAAAATTGAAATGAAATAAAGCATTTTCGGTTACTGGTAGACATAAAACATTATAATTTAATACTGAAACTTTATCTCTGGTGACGACAAGCCGTTGTGGATAAATAAGAATTGGATAATTTTTCTTTTTTCTTTTCCTATTATCTCTTTATGGTATTGTGTATTCTGTGATCTGATAAAGGTGTAAATGAATATTATTCATTTCGTTTGGATTGTGTGGACATTTTATTTGATTCTATTTACTGTATTAATCTTGGATTTCTGTATCATATACGGAAGTAAACTGTCTATCAATAAGATCTTTTCCGGTGTAATGAGCGAATCAGTCGTTGAAAATACCTTTTGTTTAATCTGTCATTTCGATCTAATAAGATTACTTTGTAGAGATCTGAAAAATTTTTATTCTTACAAATTCAGTGTTTTCCTTATTTTAAATATTTACTTGGACGCGATTTAGGCAGCGGCCCAGAATAAGAGATTATAAATTTACACAAGAACACGTTAAACTCTATAAATACTTTGACCATAATTTTCATTTTCTTTTTTTCTTATGGAACAATACGAAAATTCCTTTATCTTTTGTCGAGGTGACTATTTTATGCAAAAAGGAAGTTTATATAGACCTCATTTGTGCCTTACGGATGAAGACAGATTACCTTACACCTCAATGAACGTGAAAACATTTTTGATAAAAAAAAATAAAATTGTTTCAGTTTTAATGAAGTCTACCGTGATTTCATTTCTTCTTTTCTTTTTACTTTTCGTCTCTTTTGAATGTCGCGCGAATAGACAAGAAAAAAAAGTTACAAGGGTCTATTTGGAGGTACGGAAGGAAATAAATTATGACGGTGAATAGATTTGGTGTGCATAAGGATAAGAGAGAACAATTGACTTATGATAGTATAAACAACAAAAGGTACTTATAATATCATTCACATTGGCTTGGATATGAAAATAGTAGGCGATTGTAGGCTCCAATTTATACTCACCTAAAGCTTTTGGATGACAATTCTTGGATATTATTGTCGACTAATTTTAAGGACTCCAATCGTAATCCCTGGAACGCTTCATCGTCTACGTGCTGTATTGAAGTTTTCGCTATTTCAATATGCTTCAATGAATTATGCAAAAATTCTAGAACAGATAAAAACAAGAATACAAATTATCAAACTATAAATAACTGAAGAGTTTCATTATATTTTCAGTTCATTTAAATTCTCATTTGTAATAGACCAAAGAGAGAATACACAAAAAAAAATAAACGAAAAATTATCAGATATCGTGAACTATTTTCCAATTGGTCATTGGTACCATTGGACAAACATTAAAAACCGAAAGAAAAACATAAAATAATCGTTCAATGTTTAGACACCCTCAACCTCTCGCACTGTGGGTAATGAAGGCAAATGGAAAAAAAATGAAAACTCATTCGTTGCACTAGACAAATACAGAATATAAAAGTAGTTTAAACAAACTCTAATGAGAAAATGGAAAAACTTTTTTTTAAGCCTCTTCTTTGGTTCCTATTTGCTTCATTTTTTCAATCTCATTGGTTTATTCAGTCAGTTTCACATGACTACAGCTGCATTGCATCGCAAAAATCACAAGGAATAAGTAAAAAAAATAAAAGAAAATAATTAAAGTCTCTAGAGATTCATTCTCATTTACAACTTTACTTATGAGATGGCACAACGAAAAGTAAAATACATTGGGGTAGTGGTGACAATTTGAAAAATTCTTTATAAAATCCGTTTTATTTTTTCTACTTTGCGCTAAGAATCATTTTTTTTTTAACTGAACAGAAAGTTATGCAATAAATTTTGGAAGAAATGCATTCACTATCATTTCTTGAATTTTTTGCTCATAAAAAGTACGATGATTAATCGTTAAATGTATTAAATCAGAATTGCCATATTACACAATGGTAAACTGGTGATATTTTATGGGGTAAAGGATGCGGATAATTAACAGTTTCACAATGGATATCAATGTAGCTATTATGTATGTCAAGTAATTCCACAAATGATAATACGGTTTATTAATCAGAACTTAAATTTTCATTCAATATTTACTAAATGAATTCGATGAAAAAACATAAAATTCGTTATTTTTCATATGAAATAACTTTTGCATTGAAATTTTGAGTAAACATTGCATACATTTTTAAAATAATAATGCATTGCTAGTGTGTAATTACATAGGAACTAACAGTTTTACCATTTAATTCCAATTTTTTGGGAAAATTAAACAATCCAAAGTGATCCAAACTTTTCTATTGAAAACACATTCCATTCAACCGCACACATGTAATGCTTTCTCATTTCCCCCGTTTGGAAAAGAAAATAAATAAAAGTTTATGTATTGAATCTTTATATTGTTTACATTTCTTTAACCAAAAGAAAATCGGAAAATAAAAACTTTTCCTTTATTTTGTCAATGAGAAAAATGGAAAATTTTTGGAGTACCAGTGTAGGTTACTCAAATTGTGCTGAACAACGACGAGTACTAAAGTGTATTGTGTGTGTAAACTCTTTTCAGTTGGGTATAATGCATTCCTTATTATTACTAAATTGTATAAGATTAATGTAGAATGTAAACAATACAGTATTGTCTTGTTTATAAAATCATACCCACCCAAAATAAAAAGTCAAGGAAATAAACAATCTCAACTATACAATGAAGGATATTTCTTAGAGTATGCAAGGCAGTAAGAACATGGAAAATGATTATATAGTTCACATATTTTTGTTATTCGACGATACAAGAATCTTAAATGAGTTAAATATTTCCTTTGCTATAATTTTGTTTTTTAATTTTATTTTGGTTCTTCTTCCAAGAAGATATTTTCTTAAATACAGATGCATTCGCCTTATGCGGTTTCAAGAACAGTAGAGAAATTCTTGTACGCTTAAGGTAAACGATAAAATCTAGTTATTTTTTTTCTTTGTTTTTGTTTTATAACTAAACTATCCTCAAAAAATATTAAGGATTCACTATCATATAAAAGGCAACAAGAAAAAGTTTTCCACCGATTCATTTAACTACAAACATAAATGTGTTGTTTAATATAAAACAGTTCATATCCTGTTAACGTTCTCTCATCTGTATGAGAATTGCATTCCATTTTCAGGTGTGTTCACATAAAACATGATATCAATTTCTTGTTAAACACTTTTCTTGTTATCCAAATAGTCAATTCGAAAACAGACAAAAGTAAAATAAGATTTTCTTTTTTTGCACTTTTTCAATAGGAAAATGGTTTTGTTGAAATAAAAATCTATGTGAATTCCTAACATAATCGAAAGTAACAAAAACATAATGCGACACGTTCATTTTCAAGTACTTAAATAACAAGAAAAATATTAAGAGAGAGAGAGAGAGGGAGTGAGTTGATGGCAACACAATAAAAGGTGTGGATGTTAATGATACTTCAATGTCGTCAATGTATTATCACAATCGATGTTTACTATCTCATATACCATCCACCCACATTGTATCCCAGTGTTATCCTTAGTGTATTGAGATTAAGACTATTTTAGCTGCATATTAAATTTATGTTGAATAAAACGTAACGCTTAAATATTAATCACTTCAACATTTATCTACCCATTGAATGAACTTTCATGGATTTTTGTTTTTTTTTTTTTTCATTTTAAATATTGACTGTTTATTCAGTTTAATCGTACCGAAAGCACTTGGATTTCTTTATTCCATTCAACACATTTAAACGAAATAATGTTCTGTAGCTGCGTTGAACCATAGATAACAGTTGATGAAATTGCAACACTTTTTACTGACTGGTTGATATCCCAAAAATCCCATCGACATAGAAAAATAAACAAAAAATCGAGGCGCACAAATATAAACGAACGATACGATAATAAATTAAACTCAATTTAGTCTAATTATGTTTTAATGGATCCTCTTGGGTATTCATTGTACCGTTCTTATATTCTTTTTTCTTCTTCTTTTTTTTTAATTTTGTATTTTATAAAATCCATCGATGCGTTTAACATTGTAGACAATCAACAATGAACTTTAACTAGTGTAGTGCTGTTAATTCCCCCATGAAACAATGTGGGGTGGTGAAGTACTTATGGAAAATTCATTGTAATATTTGAACATTTTTGTTCCTTTTTTTTGTTATCTCGTTGTTGTGGCACAATCCAAACTGGAAAATCGTTTTTGACGTCCGATAAGAATTGTAGGCTATAGAGATAATGAGAAAGAGAGACGTCCCAATCGTTTACCAAATTAATCCATTCTATCAAATAGAAACAAACAAAAAGAAGAAGAATATTCCATAGGTAACCGATAAAATCATTAATCAATCCTCCATTTATATATCATAATTATCCAATGGGTGTGTTCAGGTCAAAGTAATTTATACAAATTAGTACTAAATGTATAGTCTAAGTAATTACAAAACTAAATAGGCATTCATATTGTAATCATAATGAATTTAAAAACACAATTCAAGTATAATTGATGCGTACTGACGGTGAAATGAATAAGTAGCCAACAGTTAACAATTGCCATCTGATTTGGACCATGAAAACAGAACAAGTTGAATTCTATGAAATGTTTAACACACTCAAATACACTTCATAATTCTTGGGTGTAAAATGCAAAAGAAGAAATTATTTTTTAACGTTCAAATTGAAGATGTAGCAAATTTCTTAAGGTGTTACAATTTAATTACAAATGTTTTATATTACATTACACCACCAAAGTTACCAGACTTTGTGTTGGTGAATGTTATTTTTGGTCAGAGCCACAATATTCCCTGGTAAGACTTGTTACAATCAACCTCTCTATACACTTGAGATATAAGTGTGGAGGAGAACAGCCACTTCTCATTCTAGTACACCATCGTTTTGCCAATGATAGCTGGCAACTATACAGCATTTCGTCTTGCTTATGGTGATGGTGGTGGTGGTGGTGGTGCTGCTGCTGTCTAACCAATAACTCGTAATACAATTAAATTGCTATATAACCTAAATGGAAATATGGAAAGTTTCTTATCTAAACATTAAATTTCATTAAAAAAGCAGAGGCAAAATTTTACCATTTTTAATGAATTAATATTTCATATAGCGATGCGTTTTGTATAATATTCTTCAACTTCTAACCATCCACCATCTACCCACACTTAATCAGTTATACGGTAAATGTAAATATAAAAAAAAATTGTAAAACAGAAAAACAATTGGTATAACGTCTTGTAATGTGGACAAATAAAAAATGAAAAAACATTAATCAAAGTAAATTATATTTTATTAGAGTGGAGTTGAAAGTTTTTCTTCCGCAACCAAAATTTTTGGTTTACATTCAATTTACTAGCAATACCAATCTCATACCAATTACTTAGGCATCGATGTAAATGGAAAATTCGTCTTATTATTTATTTGATCAAAAGATTATTATGAATACCGTAGAACTTCATTGAAATGTTTTTGGTAAAAATAATTCAACGTTTTCCTCATTATTATGGACCATGGAAAAACAAGTGTCTTTCGTACACCTTTAAGCAGCACTGTTGCAAGGTGTGATCGTCTTTTCCAGTTGAAAGGAAAATTTAAAATAAAAATGGAAACGAAGAACTCTTTAAATTCCGTTTAGTTGCTTGAAGGTCTTTTCATAATTTTTTTTTTCTTGCTTCTTCTCCGTTTATTCAGCCACTTTAAAGTGAATAAGCATTGTACTGTGGTGGTAAGAAAGAAAATCGATTTTAATATGACGAGAAAACGGTGGATGACGGAAAAAGAATTGGGGTTTAAACAAAGAGGTATACACATAAAAGTCATTTTCTATCCGGAACTGAAATGGCTCATAAAATTTCACTTCTATGAGTGTATAAAGTAAAATTATGATAATTAACTTTACTGTTTTTTTCTTACATACGCAATATAATCGTAAGATAATCATTTTGATATGATATTCTGTTTGATGAGTGAGGGATTGGAAAACACCATAAAATTTACCTTATGCGGCGTATTTTCTTTTATCCATAGTTGATTATATAACATATGTGTAGTAAACTTACATAAAATCCGATGAATAACAATATAATATTTAAAGATATTTGTCTTTTGACAATTAACATTTAAAACTCAACCACATCCGATTTAAATAAACTGCCGGGGATGGAGTTACTTCATTGTCTTACAGTTCTTTAGCTTATTACAAAATTTCATAACTTTATGTGTTGAACCTTATTGTTCTTTACACAATATCATTATTATGATAATGATCTGTAATAATTCATGTAATTTTGGTGTTTTTGTCTCATAGACGCCTAACGATCTGGATAAATGAACGAAACAATTTTTGGCACAAAAGACTTTTGCATTCTCAGTATTCCATTGCCACAGTATTATCGTTAAGCTTCTTTCTTCTCACTGTTAGAATTACAAAAGTTATAATTTAATTTAACATAAATTCTATTCATATGTTTTGTGCCAGAGTTCTAAAGTTCAGTCAGTGTGCTTCTTAAATAAATTGCATAACAAAACGGATGAAAATTTCCATCTTAAACGAAAAGCCATACGATAAAGAAAATATTCTGTTTCTAACGGATATACATCAAGTATTTATGATGTTACGATGGTAATGAAATGGTGTTATGTACGGTCTATCAAAGATGTTATTTTATAAAGGTCAACAAAAATGCACTTCATACATCAATCGATCTGAATCTCATCAGAGTTTTCATCTTATTAAACTATTCATATATATCATTCAAGATTTAATGCCATCATACTATGATTGACATTACTTAAATTAATTTTATGATGTTAATTTTATGTTCACAGTACTAAATATTTCTTCATGATTAACACATACTAAAAAGGAGTATCTCATTTGCACGTTTTTCAATCATTCTTAATGTTATAAAAACGGAGAAAAAAAGTAAATCCATCCCACATTTTGGGTCATCATCAAACTAAATGACAATCAAACGCTAAATATTTTTACATTTTTCCACAAGCAACTTAAAAGGAATCTCATGTTTGATTATAATCAATTAGCACAACCGTCAATCAAAAATTCTGATAGATGTCGATATTTCTATACGTTACAGTATTGATTTTTGCGGTAAATCATTTGTGGTTTTATGATTTAAGGGGGCCAGAGCACTCCATTTTAACCACAAAATATCTTACAATCCGATAGATTCAACCCAATAATAATTTAATAATAATCTCTGGTCCACATATAATTTGATCAGTATTGTTTAGATTTTCAATTATTAATGTATCCTTGAACAAATTCCATATAAATTTCTCCATTAGAATTTTTCCTTATTACGTTTACGGTGACAAATTATTCGTAACTGTTTTGATTTTGACCAGATTTTATTTAACTCCCACTGCCCTATGACTGAAAAGGGAACGAATTTATTCAGCTGAAATGAAATGCTTTTATTTTTTGTTACATCGCACAAGAAAATATTGTATACGTCAGCTTTTATTTTGGCTATAGAAAACACAGCAAGTCCTTCAATACTACAACATTGTTTGTTTCACCGATTACCAATATACATCGTTTCATTTTAAAAAAAATATGAAACATATTATGTTGCGTTCGATTTAAATCCAATTTGTTTTAATATTGTTCTGTTCTTGTTTCTTTGTTGAAATTTTGATGAGTTTGTAGAAAATACTTCGGTGTTATCATTTCAATGTTCCGATTAATAATAAAATATGTTTCATTTCGTTCAATGACCTTATTATTTATACGGTTCATGGAGTTAAAATTTAACAACCAGAAAAAAAAATAATAAATAGTAGAGGATTCACCTTTAATTTTAATTTTTGTTATATCCATTTGATATCCATCATTTTATTTTTATCCCATTAAAATTGGATGTTATTCACAGATACACACTGGTTTGTTTTTACATACAAAAACAAGATACTTCACTCCCACGTATTTAAATGTTCAACGATGATTGTTATGATTTCGTTGTAACGCCAATTTCATTCACAAATATTTCACTGAAAGTGTATAGGATGATAACTGGGTGATATTGAGGGTGGGTAGTGTTTCATTTGAGTAAAGAAGAGACAAAAAAAAAAAAACTAAACTCTTTCGTGTACAATTCAATTGACTCCATAATCACATCCTGATCCACTTAAACCAAATAAAACTGTCATCTGATATCCAACACAACAATGATGATGGCGATGATGATTTTAACAAAAACAATAACGAACAGAATCAAAAATATAAATATAACAAAAAACTTTGTTATGGCCACATAAAGACGAGCACCAAAATAGCTATTATAGCATTTAAAGTATCGTTTACTCTTCATTGTAACACCCCATTTTCGAGTGAAAACATTAAAGCTGCCATTTAATCTTCTTGCGTGTAAATTCTCATGGGATTGGCCACCCAATTCTATTCAGTTTCAACACTCACTTTGGTTATATTGTTCCAAAACGGATATTTTTATTTATTCCTTTTACCAATGTGTACTACCATCAAACAATGAATACAGTAAATTTTTATTCTATCGCAATACTTAATCAAAAAATCATCGATAATCCGTTGATAATGGTACCAAATACAACAAAAACGAAAGAAAAAAAAACAAGAGGAAGGATTGATCGCGTGTGAATGGAAAATAGACAGGATAATAAAGACCGGAAATCCCAAGTTATAAACGCATAAAAAAAAGAAGGAAATTCCCAAACATTTAACGGTTCATCGAATCCCGGTAAAAAGCTAAAGAAGGCGTGCGGCTTCAATAAAATGCCAAAGACAAACAGCTCCAAGTGAAAATTATCAACCGTTGAATTTTTTTTTTACGGTTATGATTCTTTTACGATTATTCGAAATCATTTCAACATTTTGTTACATTAAAACCAGTCAACGATTGAATATACATTGTGATAAAACGGATTTTTAACTTATCGGATGAAATAAAGTACAGTTTATAAAATTTCAGAAGAAAAGTCTTAAACAAAAATCACACAAAATATTCAAACAATTGTAAAATTGCACAGAGAAAAAGAGTACGAAATGTGATAAAAATGTATTTCAAGCATTTATTCACTAAAAAAAATATAAAGAAAAGTGAGAAGATTGGCAACAATTCCTCTTCTTAGGAATCAAAGAAAAAACAATCTCATAGAATCCTAACAATCAAGATTCCCATGGTATTTATGATTTTTCGTTGCTACTCTTATTACTCAGTAAAAATCACATACACTTTGGCCATCTATTTAGCCATGTACAATATTCACCAGGTGAAAAATGTGTTACCTCACACAAGATAAGCAAAATATATCCCATTCAATGGGAAACATATAAAAATGGAGAGCAAAAAACACTCGTAAAACAAAAAAACATTTTCAACTGAAATAAACATTATACTTCTATCCTGTTCAGCAATGTTCAACATAATGCGACGTGAAGAGTTGAAAATTTGTCACGCAATTCAGATAAAATGAAAACAGCTAAATAACCCTGTAATTTCTATCCATCTACAATTCGCGTTTTAGAAAATCACCCTGACCATGGTGTAATGGGAGTAGTGAACCCACAACCCGCCACCCAATTCAAATTCTAAATCGTTCACGTTACTCATTTTATTCAGACAGAGGGCCTCAACTCATACAAGACAAATATCATGGAATAACCGCCACGAGGAATTTAATGTGAAAATAAAAAAAAAAAACTTTTTTATTCCACTGCTGCTTACCTCTCAAGAGGTGGAATACATAATTTAAGTCGTCAACATTCATTCCGTTTTTTTTTTATCCTCCCATTCATTCATTTTCACAACCGTACACTTTTATTTTTTGAGAAGTTAATTCGTTGATAATTTTTATGCAGCATTATTATAATAACCATCATAAAGTATACAACATCGTCTATAATCATCTAGTATTATTATGCCACAAGATGGATCGTCAGTGTTCTGTCACATGGAAAGTGGAAAAAAATATTCAAGAAATAAATGTAGAAACCATAACAGAAAAAGTTTTATTAACGTTACATTTTATACCGGCCAGATAGACTCATCAATGAGTTATAGTACATCGGGTAAACTTTATGCTCAATGCCAATGTAAACATTGAATATAAATTGATTAGCATTTTGGTTCACCTTTTTCCGTTGTGCATTTTAAGCAATCGTCATATACATGTGTATACGACGTTACGGAAGTTCAACAGGAGATAATTAATTTTTAATCAGCATAACATTTTCTCTTGTATTTTTTTTTTTATTCAATTATGTCCAACGGTTATACCGGACATATCAGTCAATAAATGTTCATTGCAAATGAAACATGAATAAAACGAAAACTTTTTTTGTTTTTTACAAGTTGAACACTGTGAAAAATCCGTAACTTTGAATTTAAGATAATTATAATTAATTCAATGGATATTATTAACAACTTTTTCAATAAAAAAAAACTATTTTAGTTCTATTTCTTGGTTACTTGTCCACTGGACGATACAGTTTCTTTTATTTTTTTGTTATTTTCACATTATTACTGCACTATGACAAAGTGTAGAAAGTTTGTCATAATAAAATCCAGTATATAAAATTCATATGGTACAAGTTAAAGAGTTTTTTTATATTTGAAAAAAATAACAGGAGACTAACAAAGTTCGCCTTCATGTACCTTCTGTCCAGAAGGAAGTTAACAGAATTTATTAAAAGAAAAACGACGAATTTAATGCAATTTAAAGAAACTCTGCATCGTACATACTGCTGCTTGATATAAAACGTTAATTTGTTGAAATTAAATTTAATACTTTAATAATGAATTAACTACTTATGAGTTATATCAATTACATTGTAATCAAACCGTTAGAGTAAAGTAATACTTCTAGTTTGGTAAGCACCACAGTTTTGCGTATATAATTGCTCTACCACAATTTACGGTGGAATTAACTCGGACAACCGACATTATAACCCCCCAAAACAGTACACACATACAGTTCGAATTGAACATAATAACTGATCCCAAACAGAACATACGCATCATAAAATTCATTGCTTCTCTTGGGTCTGTCCATTCCAAGCCTAACAACAAAGTAAAATGAAATAAAACATATTTTCCTAAAATGGTAATTCATAGTCCAGTCATAAATTAAAATGAATAACTCCTTAATTTCATCTACTTAACTATTACAATTATTTTGTTATCTGAATTTTAATTATACCGTGTTGAATGTACAAAATAAACGAAAATACAACGAGCACAGTCAATCTACGATCGTAATATGACCAACAGTACTGAGAGCCATAAGTAATTTCAAGTTAAATTATAATTTGTTGTGACTAAATTAAATGTAACTGAATAATAAAATGAAACTTTTTATTTTTCTGTTATTCCTCATCTTATGAGTTGTAAGATAAACACAAACACATAAATATAATTAACTTACCTGGAAATTTGTACAGGGAAACATCATTACAGCTAATTTGTAATAATTGGTTTGTTTCATTTGGTAAACTAACACATTGGCACATCGTATTTAATGGGCACCAATACACCACACTATGCTGATTAAAATGCATTATATTATGATTCTCGTAACGCCATCCCGTTGATAAATGTAGTCCATATATCACAGTTAAGATAATTATAAATAGACCTTTATATTGTATATAATAATGCATCCTGTAATTTGGAAATAAATTCAATTATGAATAATAATGCAACGTTTTTTTTTTGCATACGATCATCATAAACAAAAAAATCTATTCAGTCAATCGATTGATAGCTCACTCTTTCATTGAATTATAATACCAATGGAGTGAAAGACTAATAATAAACTTTTTGTTATGGTTTTTATGAGTCTTCGTTATTTTTGGTTGTCATTAAAATGCACATACAAATTATCCGTTTATTCTAAGTGGAAAGGTATAAATTTTCAATTTAGGACACAAAAACTAATGAATAATTTATATGATAAGAGTTTTATAACACAATTAGATTGATTTCTGGTTATATCAAATTGACATGTTGATGCTTAAAACAGTTGACAATACAAAAATAATTTTGCAATATGTAGATCATCTATAATAAAGTAAGTAGTCAATTTAGAGTAGAAGTTAAAAGATGAGAATGAAACCTTTAGATGCCAAACCGAATAAACTAGAAACGAAGTAACACTTTGACATTTTAAAGATTCAAAACCAGTAAAGGATATGACTTTAAGTTTAGCTTCCTTTGCTTGCTTGATTGAATGGTACAAAACCGAACTCTAACATTGTCAACTTTATACATTATTTAATGGGGCCAAACACTATGATATTACCAATTTTAACGAATTTTCATGCCATTATAACAATTCCATCCACATAATACATTCACTCACATAAACTAGAATTAAACTGAAAAATTTATTGAAAATGTCACGTATTATCCAAGAAGAAAATCATTTTATGAAATTCAAAAATAAATGTTGCAATTTTCCATGTGAAAAATTTTATGTGCTCGTAAGCAAAATGTCAACGTAAAATGATATTGCATTCTACTGTCATTAGCTTCAAGGCTTGCAAATAAAGCAATGCCACTCTTAACAGAATTTCTATTCAAATTGACTATACTAAAATGTTATATGTATAGTAGTTGCCTAATTTAATTTCGTCCTAAAACATTTAATCCTACTCAGATTATATAGAGGAAAAAATAACTCAATAAATTCCAGTTAATAAACTATTCAATGTCACTATAAAAATTAATTAACGAATATACAATTTAATCTTGAATCTGTTACTCATGTCACGATATATTTACAATATTTAATTGAATTGTATTTACCATCACAAACTGATTACAATCAATTAATTTGTGTTTCATCGTTGTGAAATGCAGACGAACAGAAAATAAAAAACGGTTTTGTTAAATTTAAATTAATTCGCATAAAATTAATACATTGAAATTGGTGACATTAAATTTAAAATTTCATCATGAAATTTTGATCAATCATTCTGCATTTAATGTATGTACATACTACATACTATACATAAATAAATATTACACTTGAATTAATAAATAAATTAAAATTCAATATATGAACAATGTACCAATATTTATATGTAACAATTAATTCAATTGCCAATATGGCAACAAATGTCATCAGTGATTTTATTCTGATTTTAATTTTCCATCATTACAGTATTCAATTCATCCCCGTAAACGTAATTCACATACAAATAGTGATGTTTTACAATTACCACTCATGAACTCTTTTACTCACACCCTCCTCAGTGCCATAATTGAACGGTTACTATTCAAAACGAAAAGTACATCATTAATTCGTATTTTAAGTGGTTATACAATCACCATATCACTGAGTTAAACATGTAATTATTCCAAAAATAATGGAAAAATCAAAATTCTTATTAATAAAAATTGAATCATTTAATTGAATTAATTGACATACATAAAACCATAAATTATTTTGAATTAACTGCATCATATCAATAACGTATTATTTGGAGGATGTAACCACGATTCATCATGGATATTAAGTGGTTCAGCTGAAGAGGCCAGTTATACGTATGAGTGGGAGATACTTCATCATAAATATTTATTCATAATTAGATGTAACATGGAAATTGTATACCAAAACACATAAAAAAGAATTCAAACAGTCCAAGCACGTATCAACATAAAACAGATTCTCATTAAATATGTACATACAACGAATTTCTACTAAACAATCGAAAAAAAAATAGGAAAAATCAATAGTGAAAATTAAGGATAAGCTTACAAATAAAAATCAAATTGGATTCATAAACATAAATATTGAATTCTACAACATTAAAAAAACGAAGTAGAATAACAAGAACTGTAATATAAATTATAAATATTTAGTTATTAATTATCACAATTAATAATGAATTGAGACAATTGTTTCACTCTACTATTCAACTATGAATAGATAATGATACAATATTTTACCGTTGCTATATATCCCATAATCTTATTGATGTGTAAATATTATAGATATGTTGGCTGGGATACACATTAATAGGAATATTAACATAATTTCATTCAACAACTATAGACAATTGCGACAAATTAGTTTTGTCAGGAAAACATTACCAAAGTTATCGAACAAACAGTTTTGGTTAACATTGACTTGAGTATGTACAATTGTTGACAATGAAACAATTTCCACATTTATGAAATACTAATTAGTGTACGAGTTAAATTAGGGGGAGCATGACAACAAAATCGTTGACCGAGGTAACATGGAATTCACCTAAACATAATATTCATATCTCTTTTGAATATAAAATAAGAAACGGAAAAAGAAGGAAATGGAATGAATAAGTTGTAATTTGAATTAAATATTTTCTCATTTTTCTTTGTCCTTTTTTTTTTTTTTTGCTGGAAATCCAGGGAAAATGTGAAAGACCGAATGGTCATTACTGTCCAATTTCCAAATTAACGGATCCACTCTATACCGAATTTTATATCAGGAATACACCGTTCTCATGGGCATGAGAAATAATGCCAAATAAGCACGTTACGATTATCAACGGTGTGCTATCTCGTACAATTTTAAGCCCTTTGGGGTAGCTAATTTGAACAGAATATGGAATATGTAACTGAATGAATGGCTTTGTGTTTATGTGCTTTAAGTATCCCTCTCATACCGTATGAACTGGCCACTAACCTCATTTTGGGTACACCGAAAATGTTCAGTATAAATTCAACAGCCAATGGGATTGTATGCAACACTGCATTTTGTTGCAATTTTATTTAATTTTCACTTCCATTTTGACTCGAGAATACTAAAGGAATTTCAATATTCTCATATGCTATTTTGCATACATTCAAATTGTAGAATCCAATTCAAAATTGTTTGGTTATTCCACAAAATGCTAATTTAAAACGGATATTCTCATACAATCGCATATAAAAGTTTATTCGATTTTGTCCCTTTTTAGGATACAACAGGACAATATATTTTAAGTATTTTATGTGAATTTCGAATTATTGTGCACTTAAATCCCGGATATCGTCCATTAATTTAGGATATCCAGAAAAGAAAATTGTATCACTAACACATTTGGCCAATGCCAAAGGTGTAACATTGAAATAAAAGAACTAAAAGAAGCATGTTTAACAGTACATTGAAATTGAAAAACGACATAATAATCTTTATTGTGTATTTGTTAGCTTAGATGACATTTCAGCATCACTTGGAAAAGGAAAACATTGTAAATCGAGTCACAATAAACTTAAGAGAATTTCCACGGGTGAAAATTTTTTGTAATGAAAAATTGCACTGTAAGCCAAAGTAATTGAAATAAAAATGTATCCAAATAGGAAGATATACAGATAAAATGGAAGAGAATTGAATTTAGTTTTTACGATGATCTATCCCGGGAATGATTCACAAAGTTCCATTACAGTCTTGATGTGTTTATGAGAATCACGTTAACGAAACTATACCATCTATTTTAACTTCACTTTCCACGTTTATATTTTCACAAATTAAATTTTCACTAGCTCCGAGTATATTTTTAACCGTTCAATAACCAATCCACAGTGACTAGTAAACTTTCTTTTTCTTTTTTATCATTCTTAATGTTGCTGAGCAAAATACGATATTGCCTCATCAAACGGATGAATTGGAAAATCATTATGTGAAAATTCCATTAGGATAGTAATCGAGAGAGAGATAAATGATAACTCATCTAAAGTATATATTTGATCATAAAGTTAATTTATATTGAAAACAGATGCACGAATTGTAATTATTTGTTGATTTAACTATACACGAGAATATCAAGAGCATAGAGGATTCATGTGAACCAGATGTGTATTATGGAACGGATAATGTAATTAAATGTAATTTAAATTAAAGACGCGTGGATTAACTAGAGAATTTGATGTCGGAATAAAATCCAATCAACTACTAATTACAACTAATCATATTAGACTGATGAACTTTAAGCTCCAGGGACCTCGATTCATAATGTTGAAACTTATAATAATAATTAAAGTTTCTTCTGTTTTTAAATACCTTTCCACTTTGACATTTTATTTTCATTTATAATTGAAAATGCATTTTAATGACAAACAAAAGTTTTATTGAAATTAAATGGCATATTAATGCTGTTGAAACTAACTTTATACGATCACATTAATTATTTGGTAGTGGCCAAACACTCAATGGAAATTTAATCAATTAGCGAAGAATTTCTGATTAGAGTCAAGATTTTAAAATAGCAATGGATGTTCCTTAGCGCGATTTCAGTGTATGAGATTCATTGATAAATGAATTGTAAATGATTTAATCCATGATACATGATGAATCCATTATGTCACTATTTTATTCTTCACACCAATTAAATTTAATTAATTTTATCACGTCAATATTCATGAATTCTTTAATTAAATTTTCACATTAGAAAGAATTACAATGAAACAATTGAAAAATTTATTTTCATTGATAGAAAACATTTAAATATTTGAACACCATCGTACACACTTAATCATTAATTTAATACACATTGCTCCTTTATCCATATTATCAGCCCTCAATTATGTTGGGCCATTGAATACATACTGTCACACAATTATCACTTCATAATCGATTTAAGTGAATACAATTCAATTCTATTAATTTGATACAATAAAATCCAACTGACAATCATTATTTAACACTCATTACCTAATGCACCATTTGTTAATTACATTTCATATTATTTATTTCGTTTTAATTAAAACATAATAAAATATACTGATTTCCATTAAACAATGAATTCACATAACTGAGAACAATAAAACTAATAAAAGCACATCACATAATTATTAGTCAAATGAAACATAATGTTTGAGATAGAGAATAACCAAATCCAATTAATTCACTTTATTCGTTAAAATTTATTGAAATTTGTTGGCATAAAATTTATATTCATTAAATCAGAATTAAAATAGAAAATAAATCTCACTTATGATCGATTATATTTAATTATAAATTCTATTTTAATTGTACACCAATTGATTTCTTATGTTTCCAAAATGATCAATTAATTATTCCGTTTTACTGATTCCAATTCAGTTCAAGATAAAAGAAAATATTTCCTCTTCACTTATAATCAGAGTTTATGTCCAATTGAACTATTACTGCTGAACGCATTCTTATTAGAGAATGAACTCTTTTCGTTCGTCAGTGAAATAAAATACAACCAAATGGTTCAGAATCTTCCACGCGACTGCTGTCACCAGAATATAATGTTTTTTGGGGGGCCACGTTCGTCTAGTAGAAAGCCAATGTCGTAAAATCAGCCGGCATTCACTGGAAAATTCAGTTCACATTGGATTAAATTAGGTGAATATACCAATTGCAGATACGGTTGGAGAATCCATTTACACTGTTTTCATGCAATATGTTCAAATAAACTGTTGGAAACTAATTTTGAACTTGCCTGTATGGGCAACAGATTACTGGAATCCGTGGTGGATTTCATGTTTCTCCACATTAAAGTAAAAGACAATTGAATTTATTTGGGGGTGAACATGCGCTCTTGTTGGAACCTCGACACAGGGGTAACACTTTCAATCGTCAATTCCGAATGCAATGTGAATAAAGTTCTAGTTCATGGATGAAAAATCATGCATCACATTGTTAGATGTTTATTCAGGATATTTCTAATATGTTGCCTGTCATCCATCTACATATTGTTGTGGTAGCTATTGCCACTATTGAAAGAACGGCTCACCATTGAACAATGAAATAATGCGGTCAGGATATTTCAAATATAAAAAATTACGAATGCCGGTTTCTCTCAATTCTCATTTTTATTTTTTCATCTCAATATGAAATATCAAATGGTTATAGCTGGAATACGTCGTATGTGAATGAAAATGAAATTCAACCGTTATAATCTGAGGAATACATTTTTCTCTGGTGTCCCATCTAGGAAAAAATTCAATTTTAGAATGAAAAACGAAAATAAAAAATGGAAAATAATTGCATGAATTGAGAAAAGGTAATTCCAATAATAACCAACCAATGGAATTTAAAACTATTCATGTAGTCAACGACATTGAGGATGATGTGACAAAATCAGAATATTTTGCATAAAAATTTCTTTAATGTTTGAAGGAAAAATTGATAAAGTTGGAATCAAAATTCTTGTAAATTTTTGGTGTATGTTTTTCTGACACGTTATCAACCGCTATAAAATGACAACGGTCGTGGAACCTTGCCACCATAATTCTTTTATAACCGAATGAAGTGTAACAACCCTCCTATACCATGACATGAAAAGTAAATGATGTAAGGAACAAGAGGCGACAATTTTGAGTCCAAACATAAATTATGATGTGATACATAATAAATGGAAACCAAATAATAGTTGTCAACGTGTTACAGTAACTGTACCACTCACAATTAACTATCCCAACATAATGGAACCGCATAAAATGATTGACTTATCTAACAGACAGATGATTGATGAACAGAATTTGTTTAGTATCCAACCATTCAAATTGATGCACTCTCTTCAATTGCATCTTATACTGAAATAATCAGAGGAAAAAAGAGTAACATTGAAATGCAATAAGCGAACAATAAACTGGAATGCCCATCAAGTATTAACACTGAGGTGTACCATACGAATCAATAGTCTTGCACAGACAATTCTCATCCGTGTCAATTAAAATCAATTTGACTGAACATTTTCCAATTAACTTTTGGTAAACATTCTATCGCTGTGCAATGAGTGCATCAAATGAAGAGAAAAAATCAAGGAAAATTTTGCTTGGCAATATATCAAGACTTCGGCATACTACCATTCCACATTCATTTAATTCGATCGATTGGCACTGGTGAAACCACAAACAAAATTCATTTTATTTCCACTATTTTTTTTATTTCTTTTTTTTTGTTTTACCGCCATTACCAACTATTTCTTAACCATCTCACCAAAAAAACAATGAAGTTACAATATGGGAATCAAAAAAAAAAAAAAAGAAATAACGAACTTTTGGTCCATATAGAATTGAAGAAGAAATAAAACGAAAATGAACAAGGAACGAATGATCCCAACTAAACGACAGCATCCACCATAGAAAACTTCAATTTGGTTTGCTTCAAAAAAGAGATTTTCGATTGTATCCAACATTATATTCTCAACATGCAACATGACTAAAGAATTACCATTAAACGACGAATGGATTGCACCTGCCTTTTTATTGTTCTCGCGTGTACGATGGCAATGTGAAGAGAATATTTTGCTTGAATCCTTTTTTTTTTACCTTCGTATTCCTTTATCAAATAACTAAATAATTTTTTTTTATTTCGTTTGGATGGTAACCATCTCTGGAACCACAAAAACTGTCTAGGAATAACCGACCATTGTAATGAAGTTGACTCTCAGTCAAACTTCCCGATATGAATCCCCTACCATTATACACTACAGATTGGGAAAATTCATATGAGACACGATGGAAAAACATTGCAAAAAGAGATAAATAAAACAAACAGTGAATAGAAAATAATGTCCAAATATCGCATATGGTTAAAACCGTATGTAACATCGTAAATGGTTGAAGAAAATAGATAATTCGCGTATGGATGAAACACTTTTTTCTCTGTTCATTATCATGAACAATTTACAACCAACAAAGTCCACATAGAAGAGAAAATCCGAATTATAACAACGAAATATTGTTTGATTTCAACTGCGGATGAGAAACAAAAAAGGTACTACTCAACCGATTCTCTGTGGTTTTCTCACATATTCGGGGTGGAACGGCATCAACGAAAAAGAACAAAACTACATAACATAACAACGAAATAAAAACCCACAGTCGAAATAATAAAAAAAATACATTCAACCGTTGCTTTTCTCATTTTCACATATTCAACATTTCCCATTTTCACTTTACTTTTAATGAGACTCGGCCCCCCCGCTATGTTACTGAATCCAGTTCCACTAAATTCTAAATTGAGGGCGGTTAACATTAACGATACAAGATACTTAATGAAATAAATCACTAAAATTCAGTATGCCACCGCTACTCTATCATGATTCAACGTTCCCACCATTCGACTTAAACGGTTAACGGATTTTAATTCCATCCAGCCTACAACAAAGAGACCATACTGGTACTGACTACCAAAATAAAAAGAAAAAAATCAACGTAAATAGATAAGACACAGTCACTCAACCATACCTACTTAAATTTATTTAATAATCCAAATTCAATTTGATCCAACAATTAAAATCTTAAAACAACGTACAAATGAATTATAATACCATACTGGGGCTAAATGAAATTCTTTAAATAAACAGTAGAATCACACCAGCGGCAATTGAATATTATCAAGACGACCAGCCAACGGTAATGCAACATAAACGCAAAACCATAAAGTCTTTGCATAATTGACATTTTTCATATCATTTTAAAATGAGAAACATTAAATTCATTAGATTGCTCTGAGCATTTGAGACACACCAAAAATTTTTGGTTACTTTCTAGTTACATGAAATTTTCATTTACCATTCTGGGCACTTTTCATTGTGAAAAAAGGAGTTGAAGTGAAAAAAGCTTACAATAATAATTTCTTTTCTTTTCTTATTTTGCATAATTAAAAAATCAGTAGTTTTTCCATCTCATCCATATGATTATTCTTTTCTTAACTGCCATTTACACTATGGTAACGATTCTTTGTCAAATAGTTTTTCTTTTTTAATTCTCTAAAACATTTAAACGTTAAGAAATACTATGGTCGTTGCATCGTTATCATTTAAAAATTTTGAAGGGAATGACGAAGACAGTAGACAGATAGAGTTAAAATAGAAAACAAAATAAAATTCACAAAATCACATTGAAAACCAAATGAATGAAAAAGAAAAATTTCGTATTTATAAGATATTCCAAAAGGATTATCTGCATTCTGTCGTAATTTTCCTATTCAAAACGAATTTTGTCATTGCATATAATTTAACAATTCTCATGGAATTGTGTTACCAAACGAGAACAAAAAACGAACGAAAGAAAATTTAGTTTTCGTTCATAGGGAAATTCTATAACTGGGGTTATAATGGAAAACTTATGTATGATTTTGAAATTAAAAACTTTTCCATTTTACTATTCGTTTATGCTATTTGTGTGATGATTTCACAAGTATGATATATATAAAATTGATGCAGCATAACTGCATATTGTAGCCATATATTTTACAGATTGTAATACAGTGTATGTCCCACTCTTCATTTACCCACTTCAGTTCAATCGGGGTTTTAGTAAAAGTCAAATCCATGGAATTAATTTCATGTTTTCTATTGTTTCATTTTTCATCTGTTAATTTCCCTCAATATAAAGCAATACTATACACTATACACAATATTGATTCTAAAACATTTAAAGTTTTTCCTTCTTGTTGTTATTCCGAAATAGAGGGATCAAAAATAATTAAATCCATTTAAGGAAAACTTTAATTTCATTGACAATGGAATCAATTGGATTGTCACAAGACTTGATACAACGCTTATTGAGAAGTCCTAGTTAACGGATTTTTTTATTTTTTATTTCCTTTTACATTCCAAATTCAATCGCGCGTTTTCTTGTTCATGGTGAATTAAATTCTTTTGTAATTCATCTTTATATTTTGGGAAAAACTAAACTTATTTCATGGCAAATGAATTTCCCAATGGAATTCTTTGCCACAATTGGGACTAGAAATGAGGGGACACACTACGTACAACAAACATAGAAATAGAATATCAACACACACAAAAAAATAACTGAAGGAAAGTTTACAATTCTTTTAACAAGGAGCAAAGAATTAAGGGAAAAGTTCACAAAACGATTCACAACTTTTTTTTTAAAATGGATAATTTCACCGTAACAATACTTTAGTAACCTTTTGATGAAAATTGCCAAAATTGATAGAAGAAAAAACTCAAATTTTTCATTCATTTTATACTCAAGAATAGTTGACGAATATTTATAGAGAAAAACAGAAAACAAAATGTTTTGTCAAATTGTTAAACAGTTGGAACAAATTGAACAAAATTTCACAAGTCACATTCTGAATCGATGATAATAGATTTGCTATCATTCAACCTCACACCTTCATTGAATACTAAATCCCCACCACCCACTAAGTGAATTGAGACATTTCTAGCAACGCATATGAATCTATTACTCTTGTTACCTGTCGCACAATCAGCTTGTATTGAATTTTAGAATTCCTATGAGACTAAATGAAAGTGTTCAGCGAAACTTGATATTCAAATTGTTTCGTTGTTCACCATGTCACATCATCATGTTTGCCATACTCTTAACACAGATTGCTAGGAATCTTGTATCGTTTGCAAAAAAGTATAACAGATTCATGTGACCATTAGCTGAAAACTTGAAATAAGAATTGCTCCTTGTTCATTTCAAGTATTTGTTTCGTTTTGTTAACGATAATCATTCGAAACTAATCGATTTCTTAAGACAATGGCAACCTCGTTAAATTATTTAGATTTGAACTGATATTGGGAGTTCCATGAATGGAACGTCAATAATAAAGATTTACAAAATATTATCAAAGAAAAGAAAAGGAAATTACAATTGTTTTGCTATCAGATTTTTCAACAACAAAAATAGAAACTGAGGAAACTTTTACGAGTTTTTAAGTAGTGGAAAACGATTTTGAATCAATGATTTCATTGAATTTGATATCAAATAAGATTCTTATTCATTCATCGAATTCAATTAATGTCCATTCAATCATAGAGTTCTCAATTTTCTTATTGAATTTCAATTGTTTGATTCAAATCGGTTATATATTTTCCCCCATTGTTGTTACTCTCCATTCATACTCATCGATTGTGATTGAATCTGATCAAGAGAAAATATTTTCCTATTTAAATACCTGACATACGAAAGCGACCTTTGCTGTATCAATTCGTTTATTATTCATTTGGGTTGTAACCCCTACTATCATCTATAGTTGATTACATTCACCTTGTCATTCTTTACAACTCCAATGTTGTATGTAATTATAAAATGGGATTTTGTTCAAGTTTCTCTTCCAGTTGTTGGAAAATTAAATAGAGTCGGGGTCGATGTCTATTAGAGTGATGTATTGTCCAGAGCTCAATCACATATCAATGGATGACCAATAAACTATTTCCATATGTAAAACTAATGCCCTATAATCGAATATTTTAGCATTTTCAACCGCAATTAACAAACTGAATTTATGAGCTATAAAATCCTATTAAATCTCTATCACGCAACTGAAGAAAAAACGTTTAAAATTTAACTCGAATGCATCTCAACTTAATTGAAATGTAAATTAAATTTCTCGAATCTCTTTAGATAGGTTGAAGTAGAAAAAAAATAACTAAGAGGATGAAAATAAAATGCTATACAGTTAAGAGGACCTTATAAACGATTCTAATTCTCATGCATACTGGAAGATACGATAAGAAGAAGAAAAAAATGGAAAAATGTTTAAAATAATTTACTAGTGATGCACTAAAGTTATAATTCAATCAAGAGACGACAATAAAATGAAGAAAATTCTTTTAAAATTTTCTTTCGTATTTCACCATTTCATTTGTGATGAAAAATCTGTTTATTTATACAATGAAAATCACACCGTTTAAGTTAAATGAAATAAATGAATATGAAATCGAGGTAAATTCTAATGTTCATTTTTATATTTGGTGATAAAGGAATAGAGCAAACATTTCCATTGGAATCTGTTCAGTTTCATTTAATTTCACATTGAATAACAACAATGAACAACAAGGGAAAATAGTGAATAATATCAATGCACTTGTGTGCATCGTGTTTATTACGATGTGGTTGAGAAAACATTGGAAATATTATTCGTGTACAAAAGCATAAATCAATTTACATGCATTTCATTTCATAGATTTGCATTTTTCTCTATTCATCCTATTTGTTGTACAGCCAACGTTTAAGCTGGAATAAAATACAATTCACATATGCTTTTTTCTACTTTTATACTTTCTTCTGTGTTATGCACAACATAGTGGCGAAAAAGAACTATGTAGATTGGAGTGAATGAAAAAGAATTTTCTATTTTCCTACAATGCAAACAAATTGCCTGGAGACAGATAAACACTTAGCTGAAATTATGCAACTTGTACTTATCTCTCGAGACGTTTACACATCCAAGAATCTGATTATACCTTTAGGTTGTTGTGTGGCGTTCATACTGTTCACTTTTTTTATTGAGTAGATGGAGGTGGTGCCATCACTTTGGCTGAGTGAGAACGAGAAAAAAAAAGTTTTCTCTTCTGTTACCTTCTTTTTCTAAATTTTACATCACTTCACTATGATTCCAATCAGTGCCTTACACGAAAACGTAAATATTTTTCATGCGGTTTTTCATTGAAAACAATTTTCTTGGTTTTTATTTCTTTTTTTTTTTCCACAATTCATCGTTCATAAATTGTCAAGTTGAATAACTTCAACAACACCAATGATACAAAAATAAAATAAAAAGAATGGAAAAAACCGAAAACCTCATCTGTGGAATAACACCTGACAGTCAACGGTTAAAAGTCGAAACGATATTTATGAAAATAACCAAAATAAATAAAAACTTTTCAGTTATTTTCTTATTTTCATTTTCTCGGTACTGGTTTACCGTCAATCCCAGCCAGTTGAATTGATAACCTCTCTCTCAGTGCGTCAATAAATTCTTTATGTGCAAAACACTTAAGAAACTTTTAAGAATGTTGTAAATCGGTTCTTCAGTTCATTTAAGGATTTTTATTGGTATTCAACCACCCATAATTTAAAACGAAAATTTTATACAAAATCACATGTACGGTTGGTTATATCATAAATATAGAATGTTAATAAAATCGTATTCAATGTGCCGATTTATTTGAATATCATGTCAACGAGGAGTGTTGAAATCCCACACTTTGCATACAAATTAAACTTCTGACAATTCCCCACTCACATTCGCCCACTCCTTTATATCAATTGTGGTGTTGGACAGGTCAAATACAAAATAGATTACCATTGAGCATTAATATTATTGTCTGGGCAAACAAGATTTACTTGTGTTGTACAATAAACACAATTCATATCTTATTCTTTTGTAGAAAAATGTAAAAAAAAAATCCTTAACAATCATTAGCTATTCAACACTCGACTGGATCCATTTCGACTACATGACACCAAAATGTTGGCCACAATTGCGGTATTTAAACTATAATCGCGGCGAATAAATTTATAGTATATAAAACTGATGAAACGACTAGACAATATACCCATCCATTCAGTGTTGTATTTCAGTTTCAAAATAATCATACAAATAGAAATGAAATAATAAAAAAAAAACACCAAGAACAATTCATCCCCAAATAAACACCGACATTCAATGGGATTTTAGAAAAGCTTTCTCTTCTCTTGACTTGCATTCCAAAAATAGTGAACTAAACTGAATACAAAAAGACCAGACGTTTTTCCGAAATATGTACAGAAAACAACAAAATGTTCTGTTTAAAAATGGAAAAAAAAAATATTTGAAATAGAATATACAGAGGAAAGTATTCATGTAAATATTGGAACAATGGTTGAATTATCAATGATGTCGCATAAGGGAAGGATATCTCTATGTTGTAAATACGAATTTTCATATTCAACATAAAACAAACGATATGGCAATTGGTATGAGCTATAAAACATGTGTACTGTATTGTTGTTTATGGTATTTAAATTATGTTTTTCAACATATTTTAAATGAGAGTATGACTGGTATCGAATACACAATACAATCATATTTCAATTGGTAAAAAATAAATGCAAAAGAAAAAAAAAAAAAAA
>JXOR01000051.1:132513-225226 GCA_001014335.1 Coboldia fuscipes
ACAATCATATTTCAATTGGTAAAAAAAAAATGCAAAAAAAAAAAAAAAAAAAAAGAAAATTCAGAGAAATATGTAATTCAACCAGTAGATAAAGAAAATATAATGGCAATGTAACGCCATGAGTGAACCAATGGAGATACATTCTATGGAAACTAATTTGACAATTGACAGTCACATCTCTGTTCATTTAAGTGGTTATCATCAGTTTCCATTTTCAGAATGACAAAATTACACGGTTACACCGATTAATCGATTCCAAATAGTAAACAGGTGAATTTTATTTAATGAGAAATGATTGAAACTTCACTGCTGTTGACGTAATTCATACGAAAATAATTCCTTTGATGTTTTCATCATTTCCAAGAAAACTGTCAGTTAATGTTTTGATAATTTGAATTTCAAGCAGAGCAATATGGGTCATGGACAGTTTGACCATTTACGATAATCAATTTATACCAAAACATATTTGATTATCGAACTTCTTTCATTTCCAATATCAGAATTTGACATCCAAGTGAACCCCATATGCGAATTAAATTACCCATGATTTATGCCATTAAACATCTCATAATGGACCGTATCGAACGACCGTTTGTTACGTTTTAATGCGTTTTTGTTTTGTCACCCACGAATTTTGCTTTCGTATGCGATTATAACAGATAACATAAAAAAGGGTTGCTATAAACTTTCTTATTTTTCCTTTATTTTGTATTTACCGGCAACAAAAACAAACCAGAACTTTTTTCTCTGAACACCCTCACATACAATTTGTTCCTTGATCGAATTATCTCCTGGGTGCTGTTAAAAAATAAATAGATTCAAGTGAAAGAAAACAAAAATGAAATACATAAAGTTTAGCCACGATGATAGTCCCTGTAACACTTTGTTGGACATTACTATCAATTTGAATTGTCACTGGACAAATCAAATTCCAATATTTTCATACTAAAGAAAACTAAGAAATAAAAATCCATCCCAGTTGTAAAGTATAAGAATCAAAACAGGAAAATCCGTCAACGATGTGGAATTAGGAAAAAACTTTTTGGTGTTTCTTGCCAAAGAATCAATCTGGTCTTATTGTTTTTCGTTCAATTTTGCTAAGAAAATATCGACCAAAGCCTATGGATGGTATGAGCCACCGTCAACAAAAAAGTATTAGCTGCCTGAAGGATTTTTAGCCAATCAAGCAATTTTTCCTTGGCCAATTGGTAAATATTTGGTTTTATCTTTTGGAGAAAATATTTTGATTTTGCAGTCACTGTGTATCTCCCTAAGGAGGTTACATAAAGGGGATGGCCTCGAAGTCAATCTCAGAATTAGGCTGAAAATAACAAAATCACTATTTTAGTGTAAATTCATTCACAAAAGGATATTGTACTTGGTAAATTTGACACCGTTAAGGATAAACGGCCTTTCCTTCAATATTCAGCAGAAAATTTTTCGTATTGAAATCCATTGATTTCCATTAAAATCTGCACATTCACCAAAGTGATTATTTGACTAACACTTGAATACCTTTAATCTGCCTGTTCATATTGAAGAACTTTGTCTGTCTGATTGATTTCACGTATTTCGGTTTTTTGGTTTATGAAATGAAATACTTCACTAAATCCAACGTCTCAACACTTTCAACGTTTCAATATTGTGTGCCAACAGTATAAACGACTCACTGATCATTGTATGTGGTGAACATTATTTGATATTACCAGCTTTTTTTCGGTAAGGCAATAAAAGGAAAATGAGAAATTTTGAATGCAAATGCATCTTAACTCGTAATAGATAAAGACGACAAAGTAAGAAAAAAAATGAAGACGTTGAAATTTGACATAAAATGGAATTGTAATTTCATGAATTTCCCAGTTCAAATCAACGATTTGTTTTTTTTTTTACTTCTCGTCATTTACTTCGTGTATTCAGTCTCAATCGTATGTTTCATCTCTCGATTTACATTTGGAAAAGTTCAATTTTCATAGTAAAAATAAAATTCCATATTTGATATTCGTTGAACATCACCACCATTAGATTATGTCATAAGAGGTAGAAGTTCTTTATAACACACAATACACAGGTGAATCATTTTACCATGTATGCTATGGCTTTTAAAGAACAGAAAGCATTGAGACCATGAAAACATAACTTTCAATCATTTTCTGTATTTTATTTTCAATCTTTCGCTTCTTTTCATTTCAATTCCGTATTTTCTTCGATTGATATCCACTTTGGTTTACTCGTATATTTTTTTCTTAAGATGCATTTATACTAAACATATGAGAAACATTAAACTAGAGCATATTCCTGATATAAGGTAGACGGATTTTAACAAAAGAGCAGAATAACATTTGAAAAATATTAAATTTCCTGTCAATCTATATGAAATGGAATAAAAATCCATATGATAATTGAGTGGTGGGTGATTTTAAAGGGAACATTATGAAGCAAGAAGTAATATATTATATTTAAAAGTGCTTTCTGTATAGATCAGTTATCTGTTGACGTTTCAGTTTTCATTGAAACTCTCGGTTTCCATATAAAATTTGTGTCCTTCATATTTTATATTTAATGAATTAGTTTATGGAAACCATTTCAGAAAGTTTAATTAGCTTTCCATTATGGCTTATGAATACAATCTCTTGAATCAATTGAATAAAACATGAAGCATATAATATGCTACAATCCTAGTTAAATTGATTCCATCATTATGGTATAAAAGGAATACCACCAACGAGAAACAAGAAATTAAAATGTCACAACAAAATGATGAAAATTGATTATGATTGGCGAGGATAAATGATTTCTCGGAATATAAAAAAACAAAAAACATCCCAAGCGGAGCAAAAACCGTATGGAAATATGAAACTGAATAAAATGAAGACAATTCCATAGCTATTATCCGTCACTTAAACACTGATTATTTGTAACAAGTATCCAAGATAATCATAATTTACAAATAGAACATTTTTCTCACGTTGGAATTCTGTTCAGTTTCAATTACATGCTTGTTTAGATGGTCTCATATTTCATTTGTCACTCCACTGAGGTTCGATGGTTTGTTACCATTCGTTCAGAAGTGTTTGATGAACTTCCTGAATAATATGCCAACAGTAATTGCCATTTTTTTATCAAACCTTTAGATTTTACCTTTTCCCGTTGACGTTATGTCTTTATTCCTTCATCTATTCTTTTCCTATGTTACCGTGAATAACAGAAGATTCTCTACCGGAAAATAAAACATTTACAAAAAAGTAAAAAGTGAAATCTAAACTGAAAATGTCACAAGCATGAAATAAAAGAACAAAATAGAAAGAAAAAAACAGCACATTTTCCTATATCAATCTCATCAAAAACGATTTTGATATTTAATTCCCTTTTTTTTTTGCTTCCATGTCCTCCCCCACACATACACTATCATGTATTCAATGCACACGCGGTGTATTCATTTCAATCCATAAAATAACAAAAGGAGAATAACAATTTTTGTTAAAAATCATTGATGACAATAAAACCGTACCTGTTCCATTTTCATCGCTAAATTAAACACACCAGAATAAAGAATTTCAGCTTTTCACCAAGGAACGTAAAATAGACAAAAAATTGTACAGAAATTCCATCAAATCCGATGTTATTGTTATAATTCCAACATTTTATTCGGTTGGTTAACACACCTTGTCTTTTGTCAACCTCGGATACAAGGTGGCAGAACGAAAAAAAAAGAAACAAGAAAACCAGCCGCCACCATAAAGCATTGCTAGGCGTTAAAATTTTCATATTTTCATTTGTTGGTTTCGCACTCAGTTGTGTGTGATAACAAAAACAACATTTCATTTTATTCCCGTTGATTAAAATGAATCATTCGTTTGGGCTAAATTAAACGGAAAAGTTTTTTTTTTTTACTTTGAAAATCATATGAAGAAATCACAGGTTTTAACAAACTCTAAATATTCTATGAAGTCATTAAGGCTCATTTAAATGATTTTTTAATTATTAATTGGTTTTAACCATGTCGTTGTATATACTCGCACCGGTGGTAACTTTCTTAGTGCGTATAAAATGTCATATAACAGTTTGATGACAACGCCAATTCCATTTTAATAAGATCCATGAACAACTGAAGAAACACACTGAGATTTTTATGGCCAAATGGAAAATGCTGAGAGTGACGATTGTAATGTCATCCAATAAGACTAATGAGACATACCTCCAATGACGTGACTAATTCACAAAGTCTTTATAGTTTTACAACCTAATTTAACCGCAAATAATATCCGTTTTCATTTATGCTGCAATATGGAATCTCTTCATTTCTTTTATATTTTAGTGTATTTCTTTGTATAACTCCGTTGGCCTGAGATATTAAACCACATTAACAAGCCAACATAACAATTATGATGTGATGAAATACCATTGGTACGTTCTTGAAATAATTAGTCTTATTTTATCAAAATGTTATAATTCGTTGTGGTATACCAGAAAACGGATATGATCTAGCCAACTTATTAAATGTGGATGTGGGCAACACACATAAAATGCTCATTGTAAAACGCAATGAGTTTTCTCTCATTAGAATTCTCTTAACAAAATAAACAGAAGATATTAATGAAGGTGGTGTGGTATCACTTGAATCTGGGTTAAATGTCTTTAGGACATGGAAAACATTGTTTCTCATCATATCCACTATATGGCTCTCTGTATAACTGTATATGCTACAAATCATTTTGGGTATGTCATCTGGATGACAATGGTAAAAATAGTTCACGTACACAACATTTCTAGTTGTTGTCTTCAGTGGATGAGTTTGTTTTTTTTTTTATATTTAACTTTATTCCAATTTTTTTTTATGTTTCGTCGAATTTCATAACCATCGTTTTATCTTACTGCTGTCACATCAGTTGTCGTCTATCTAGAGAATAATAACTGTTTCATATGTTTTACATGAAATTCAGTATGAAATGCATTTTCATTTATAATGATTTGGAAAATGCAAAACCCATAGAAGAAATATTAAAATGAAAAACAATTTCATTCTATTTCATGTTGAATGCGTCATGATTTTTACGGTTCACCAAATAAAAGTTAAAACAAAATTTGGTACAAAAAAATTTTCCATTATAATTAAAAGTAACGATTTGTTTTTGGCATAATCAACAAGATGCATACTGATTCGTATAATGAGTGAAAACTGTGAATTAATATTTGGTTTTTTATTGGGTGTCATAATGAGCCACTTAAATCGTAATCTTCTTACCTTCGAATTTACGTCGTGCTGAAAGTCTCCTAGTTAATTATCATCATTCAGGTATGCCGAATTTTCTAACAAATCAAAACCAAATTAAATGTTAACGGTTCAAATAAAAGTTTTTCTTTACATTTTGGGTTAACATACAAATACTAATCCACAATAATCAATAGAATTTGTTCATTTAAGATAAAAACAGGAAAAAAATGAGAGTAACGAATATTTTTAATTCATATGCGAACATGTTTTTCTAACCTTTTACCGTTATCATCTCCCTCAATTGAACTTTTCCATGAATAACAAATTTTACTTGATACAAAATTTTATTTTTACCTACAACGTATACAACTGGAAACTTTAAATTACGTTTTCATTACATTTCATCTCTCTAATGGAATAGTAGAGAGTTTATTCCTCAAAATACAAAAAAAAAAATGGAAAATAATTTTGGATTATACAGACAACATGTTGAATTCAATGTTGATAACTAAAAATGTTATTATCCTGATGTTCAGAGTAAAATCGTTAGGGTAACACTCAATACCCAAAAATTTTGATTCACAAAATAGACAAAACACCATAAATAGATAGAGTGAATATCATCAGCCCTTTTATTTGCCTGCTCCGAACTAGTTTCATTTGGAAAAAGGTAAAAAGACAAATTTCGGGTGTGAGTAATTTAAGCAGATGAGATGGAGAGTGAAATAAAAAAAAAAATTATGGAAAATTAGTTTTGAAACCAACAGGATGAATATTATGGTGCTTATTAGCATTAGTGCGGTTTTAAAACTGACTAAAGAACTTTACCAAACGATAAATTTAAGTAAAACTAATGGGCAACATCCTCATCATCTTGGCATATAACTTCACAAGGTATTCGGCTGATACTATTCAATCCATCTTGTTACCAATTTATGGTGGAATGGAAAAAAAAAGAAGAAAAACTGAATTTTCCGTTTTCTGTGTGAATCCATTTCATCCATCTTAACTGAATTGAAACACCCAACTGTTTCACCTATTTTGTCTTCATTGATGTTTTTCTTCTCTTTTCTGGGGTGACCTTAACTCCAATGGTATTGGTTAGTTCTCAGCATCTATTTAATGTGTTTTCTTCTTTTTTTTTGCTCTCTCTATCTCATCATTTTGGTTTTATGTTTGGGGTTCACATTTTTATGGTTTTAACTGTTAAAATTGAAAAGGGTAATATAGGACATATCGTGTATTTTGGATACATACGCATATTACTATTTAAGTATATTTATATGGCTGCATTTGATAGATTCATGAATATTACACTGAACTGATTGTAATTTGAGGAGTCTATCTCAATGATACCACACATTCAGAATGATATCGTTCCTCACTTACACCTCAATAATGTAAAATCGAGTTTCATATTCTGTTTTTTTTTTTTAATGGGGAATGATGAGTTAGAGGGAGTGTGATGGGTGGTGCGATTATATTTTCCGTATTTTCTGGTCGATTCCAAATAAACTGAAGTAGACAAGGGACCGTTTTGGGATTTGAACCAAACACCAAAAATAAAACGCACCACATACACATTCGGCTGCCAGTTTCATCTATTGATAAATGATAAGTAGGCAATAAACAAATTACGAACAAGATAAATAATACCAATTTAAGCGGTTGACTTGGTTCCCTGTGGTCTAGGCTCGGATGCCTTGAAATTTTATTGGGCCCCTTTATATAAACGGCTAGTATCTACCTAATTTGAACACCATAAATCAGTTTGGTGTAAAACCGTACACCACTAAATTCTCTATTATGCCATTTTATTTTTCATGTGAAATCTTCTCACCGGTTTGTTACCATTGAAAACACTACATTTTGGATCAATTTGAGACGAAGTACGACAACCGCACACATCAGATTCTGTTCACCAGGAAAATTTATTATGTGCCCCAAGAATTCACCAAAAATTGAATCTCATGGGAATAATTGTTCGCTAATTTTTGTCGGTGAATTATCAAAGTCGAATTGTTCAATCTAATAAAAGTTTAATTTCATTCAATTGATGTGATTCGAATGCAGCATTCAATACATTTTCGAATGACAACATTAAATTTCTTAATTCAAACTTTTACACTTTTTATTTTCTTGGGCGAATAAAGATAAATTGGAATGGTAGTTGAAACTGTTAAAGAATATGATTATTTATTGAGCAAAAGATTTTATTGGTACGTTTGAGTGTAAATAATGGTGGCAGAATTATATTTATTTCAGTTACGGTAAATGGTTTCATTTTATGCCGATTCTTATTAAAAATCAAAGTTACCACTTTAGAGTTTCATTAACTTTTAAACTTTTGGATCGTATTTAGGCAGGTGAAATTGATTAAGAAAAAAACTGAAACCAAAGGTGCAATAAACGTGACATAAACTTCTACTAGAATGATATGGGCAAACCGAACTTTCTTTTATTTATCTGCAAATGAGATATGAAGTATTTTAGAGGTGACCAAGTATAAATTAGATGACATTATTCAACGTATACCACAATATCATTCACAAATTGTATTTCACATTCAAATGATTCTTTTATTTGAATCAAATAGATAAATAAATAACGAATGAATTAGGGTCCTCGCTAAATAATCACGGACACGACGTAGGTTACGTGGTTTTTGCAACGGAATTTCAATAATAAAATCGTATATTGTAGATGCGAAAAAAGTTTAATTTCATCACCATTTGGAAATCATTTGCTTCTTCTCATTCCCATCACATTATTAACACGTATTGAACACTGTTTAACAATTTTCACTACTTCAATTTTATTAAAACACTAATTATTATTATTTAATGCGATTAAATAAATATCATGGACATTGAATATTACATCTATTACCAGAAAGTATAGGGTGTCTGATGTGTCTATGGTTGGTTGAAAGCTTTTAAGCATTTTCTTCTATTTTCTCCATTGTGTTACCTGTAAGCTCTTCTCCACCGTATTTTCTTCTATTTTCACCATTGTGTTACCTGTAAGCTCTTCTCGTGTTGGTAAATGAAACACAATCTGTTTAACATTATGCCTTTTGTTACATCGGTTTGGTTTCATTTATTTCTTTTTTATTACATATTGGTATATAATGTATAATAATTCATTTTTATCTCATTCAATATTATTCAAACTTATATATTGTTGTTATTTATGATTCGGTTGTGGGTATATTCACTTAATAAATTGAATTATAAAATCAATGTCACTCTATCCGATAATATTAATCATTTGTTCTGGTAATTTATAATTCGACAAAAAAGATATGTACCTCTTCATATAATAACAATTCATTGCTATAGTACAAAAAAAATATATTTTTGTATTTTATTTGTTCACAGTATTTTTTTCTTCGTTTATGACTCTTTTATCAAAATAATTTTCATTTCCTTTCTGCTTTATTATTTTAAAACACTTTTAATTTTATTTTACCCTTGTGCTAACATCCCATCCACCGGTAATAAAATCACGGTTTTATTTTGATTTTGATTCGCATCAATGGATGTTTTCCAAACAGAAAATCATGATGATCATAAAAATGAAAATGAATGTAATTTATTCTCTCTTGGGTGTAGTGATGTACAAAATTGATTTTCATTATTAAAAAGTTTTACCGATAATACAAATAAAAATTGAATTAATTTACCAACACCCCAAAATAAAATGATTTCATTACATTCCATTTAATTTTCGTCATTTTACAAATGCAATTTAATATAAATGGTTAATTAATTTTTATTATAAAATGTGACAATGGAATTAAGTATGTTCATTACCAGTGAGAATACAATTAATAGTCATTGAGTTTACTTTGTAAATTAAAATATAAATGTAATCGTATCGTTTTGGTTTTGTTTCTCTCTCATTACAATATCATTTAATTAATGAATCCTTAACATAACGATAATCCAGTGATATAAATTTGAATCTTAATAATAATATTATGTCCATAATTAATATTTATTATCAATTAAGTGTAATATTGCTTATGCCAATTGCAAATAATTATTGGAATTTCACTTTGATAATGATTTTTGTTTTTTTTTTTTTTTTTTAAATTTTCAACGATATCGTTTATGCACAGAATAAAATTACATTTTAGTCAAAAACACACATGAGATAATATTTAGATTGATAATTAATTTATGGTTTTAATAGTGGTAACCTCTTACCATTATCGTATTTGACAATTATAAATTTTATAGATAAACTTCGCTCTTCTAAGCAATAATAAACAATTGATGTTCAGTTTCCTTGTCAAACATAAATAAATTAATAACTATGTCGGTATCACATAATTTGTAACATTTATATAACGGAAACTATAAAAACTAATTGTTCTATTGAATAATATTTCTCTCACATGATATCAATTGGGTATTCTATTTCACATTCAAGAATATTTAATGACAATTTCATTAAAACTTTATCAACTGAACTGTTATTTTTTTTGGGTAAAGCAATTGACAGAGAACTTTCTCTATATCATTTCATGTTCATAAATATTATAACAGTTTTGATTCCATATATGAATAACATTGGTTTTTCCTTTGAGTTTTTGTTAAATATTATTTAAATTCATAAACTTAAAACACTTCATTATAGACGTAACAAGTCATATCTTATAACATATCATAATTTCATTTTAATAATAATAATATCATTTCATTTGACTTAAGATAAACTTTTTAATAATCTCTTTTCCTTGTTATTTAATTGGCTATAATATTCCTTATAATTAACAGTTAAATGTTAATTTCATTTTATTCACTTTAATTAAATATTCATAGTTTTTATTTTGGCGTTTAATTCATACATTATTTATTATGCGTTTTTATTTGTTTATTCTGTAATTGGTATTGGTTACAATCTAAACACAATCAGTTTATATAAATTACGAATATATTTGAAAGCATTTTAGAATTGAGGTATGCATAAAATATTTTATACATCTATGATACCTTGTTATGTTTAAAATTATAATTAGACCAACAGACACGAATATAATTAAAGCTGATGGTAATGGCGCTAATGATCACAAATGATAATTGCAAGTTAGTGTTTTATGCATTCATTCAATTGCATCTTATGCCCAAATACCATCGATGAAGCAAACGCCTGATTTCATAAATATTTCAGTTAACTTCCAATTGATTATTAACAAAATGTCATATTCATATGATTTGATTCGCTTAACTGCTAACTTCTGTAGTTTTAACTATATTTACTTAGTTATTCTTTTACTTAATATTTAATATGATTATTAAGCCCTATCAATTACATCTGGTTGTTTTATATTTTAGCGTTTCTGTGTTTTTTTGTTTTTTTTTTTCACTTTTTAAAAATATTATTTTTCACCTAAGTAAATTAGATGACACCTAAAAATTAATACAAAGCGGGATCACACCTAATTTTAGAGTTAATTTATTGGCCTAAATTCGCTGGACTTAAAACGAGTTCAGTTTCATGATTGCTACTGCTCAACGATTGCATTTCAATTGCATTACCAACACTGGTGGTTTGTGGACTACCACTGGACAAACCACCTGCTATACTAATCGTATGATGATGATGTTGTTGTGGTTTCACTTTAACTGGTGGGTTCTCTGGTTGAGTATTCTGGGACAATGTTAATAATGGATACGCTGTTACCGTAGCCGGTGATGTTGATGGCCGTTTTTCATTTATATTAATACCACCGCCAGGTACAGACAATGATGTCTCCTCAACCAGTAATAAATCATTTCCACTCTTTTGTTTATTTAATGGTGTACGGCCTCTACCTAATTTTGTCACATTTGAACGATTCAGTTCAACATCTTCATTATTTGATTTCACTTTTGAGTCCTTAATCACTTCCATTTTATAATTAATTGAATTGGCATCACTTTCAACATCACCATGATTTGCACTATTATCCTCATCATCCATGTCACTGATGCTGCACACTTCAATGCTCACATCATCGATCCGTTCCATTTCAACTGATTTATCTAAAACAAACAAAAAACACAAATCCATATTGTTATGTAATGGAAATTCAATGTTTTAATGATGTTAAAATCTAATTCACCTGTTTGATTCTCAGGTTCCTTAATTACTGGAACGGTTGTTGCTGTTGATTTCTTTGTTGTCGATTTAATTTGTTCATTCTGAATAAATAATGATGTGCTAGCCAAATGACGGAGTGCCTCCATACCTTCCTGTACACCTTTATGTCGTCCTCTAGTTCGTGACGCATGGCTTTTTAACTATCCAATACACAAAAGATCAATTAATTATCATTAAAATCATGTATATAATTTGCCAGTTAATTCGTATACTTACGCTAGGATTTGAATTCGGACCACGTGCTATTTGAACCCGTTTACTATTCGAATGTAATAAGGAAGTACGATGATCGGCATCTACTTTATTTACTTTACCGTTACGTTTTCGACGATTCTTAATACAATGTGATGGGCAAATGCAAAATAATATTCGTAATACGCAACATATAAAACCAATACCTGATGATAAATAATTAAATATTCCCATTAGTCATTAGTATGAAATTCATATAAACGTTTACAAATATAATAAGTGATATTAACTTTTAATTGTTAGTAATTTGTAATTAATTAAATACCTATTAATGATGGTCCTATTAAACGCAATTCACTTGTTCTAAATCCTTTTTCACCGGTACCTACAAATGCTATAACTAAACCGATTGCTATTGTACCGAGACCTACATAAAGGAAGGCATTGGCAAATGAACTAGGACCACGTAAAACACTAAGAAAATCTTCATCGTCTGATGAGCCAGCTATCGATGAATCGTGAATCTAAAAATTAAAATCATTGAAATTAATTGAAATACTAAATTCGTGTTGAATCGAACTCACCCTGTTCCGTTTGACCCATCTACGATGGCAGGAAGCAGTATTGTCTTGAACACTACAGCGACGTCCACGTTCTTGCCAGGCAGCACGGCCTTGAGCACACTGCATTTATGCAAGTAATTCATTGCCATTTAGATCACATGGATAATTCATATTATAATCATTAAAAAAACAAAACAATAGAATATTCCAATTATTTATAAAAATCGAAAAATAAAATTTATTATTGGCACGAACATCGCATTCTCATACAAAACATTGAATCAAATATAAATCACATGAGAAATTGAATGCGAAAGTTAAAATCATTTAACATTTAAAACAAATTATAAGTACCAAATCAATGGACATAGTAACACACAATTGTATACAACAGCGTAATGGAAAACAATGAAAATTCAAAATAGAAATGGAGAGAAATAAAATTAGTTTCTATTTATAATGCACACAGAATAAAACACCTAATCCAATATGGCATGCAATACTATTCACTTGGTAAAAAATAAATAAGGTTATGCTTATTAAGCACCACACATTTGCATAACAATGTCCTTATGATTTGTGACACATTCGTATTCAATTTATGAACTGAACAATGTTACAAAACAATGATTTCATTTAATTGCTTCCTGCAAATCCGGTTTACCAATCAATTTTAATGGATTAGTAATTAATTCACTACGACAGTTTTTGACTTGTTATCATGCTAATCAGATTTGACTATAGAGCCCTAATGATTATCGATTTCGTATAACAATATTCAACATGTTGTGAACTATCTAAGAACTTTATGTATAAGAATGTTGGCACATGTATAAATCACAACATTTTACCAAACCAACTGTACATAATAAATTCCATTATGTTTTATTTTTTATGTTTAACACGTGAACATTATGAAATAATCTTGAATATTTCGTGCATGCAATATAATTAATATTATTAAAATATAAAAAAGAAATGAGAAAAACATTACTTATACAAGGTAATAAACAAATAGTTAATAATATAAGAAACCTTCGTAGTAGTTTTGCGACATTTTGACTTTATGAAAATCATCAAGTTCAGAATTAATGTAATAATTATTTGAACCAAACCAACTCGCACCTGTCCCCCGTAAAAGGTGAGCTTCAACAGGATTTCAATTTAACAGTGACACGCAAAATAAAAGTGTCGCTGAAGGTTTCTATTTAATTTTTATTTTTAATTTCCAAGTGTCCACTTTGATTACTCCATCGTAATTTTCTTTTTGGACTAACTCAACGTGTTTTTGAGTGTATCATCCATGTGCTTATAAACATTACAAGTAGTTCCAATTGAATTAAATTTCTATGTCATTTACTCCTTTTTCTCGTATCCAATTAACTGGCTCTTAACGAGAAAATTCATTCAACTGTCACTGACCCAAGAATAGCCATTGAAATTAAACATGTAAATTGTCACATTGCCATTATATCTAATAAAACACGGTACAGTTGGTAAGTCAATGTAAATGATGGAAAATTGTATTAAATCAAATAAAGAATATTTAATACCGGACAGTTATAGTGGTGCATTAGACCATTCTAACTGGCAAATAACATTTCATGCAATCAATTAACTAACCTGTACACTTAACATAAATAATTTAATCATTTCAATGCGGTTTTATATAGGACATTGCGTATTGATTTTCAGATTCCATAATAAAAGTCAACTACTGAACAATAAATAAAAGAAAGGAAAAATGGAATACCTGAACAAAAGAATTATTTTTATGGTCTAGAGATTAAATTTTAGCTATGAAAATTGCATGCCATATACCTGAATACTATGGTTGCCAAACAACACACAATTACAAAGTCGCGAAATTACTTAACAATAAATTAAAATTTATGTATTTCATACTCTTAATTCATTTAGCATTGTTAGACAATAATAATTTATGAAAAAACATAAGAAATATCACTTGCATTTTATAATAATGTTTTCATAAAGTATTTGAATCACCTCGTAGTTAATGGTGCAAGTAAATTTACATTAAACATATCTGATATGTGACTTGTCGTGGCCTATAGTCGTAAATTTTAACTAAAAATATTTCTTCTATTTCCAGAGTCAAATGAAAATTATTCTAAATAGTTCAAGTTCAACTATTTTCTATTTCAAGAGTGCTGGTTAAGTGGATGACTATTTATGGAAGGTTTTTTATTTCTCTTTAATACTGATAGCATTTGAATTTCTTGTCGGATTTTAGTGTAGAAAACTAATTTTCTTTGCAAACGGCTGATAAGTGGCAGAAGATAGAGGTTAGCAAGAAAATAGAGTCACTAACAGAATTAGAAGAGATAACAGATTGTGTGTATAAGCTGAAAGCAAAGATGTAAAGAACTCATATTAATAAATTAATTGGCACTGTCAATGCTCATCTAATTGGTCCACCTTTCTGTCTCTCTTTGCCTTTAGTTAAGGTAAATTTATATTGGATTTGTGCCAATTTAAATCAGTGATACTAAAAGTTATGAAACGAACTTAGGTAATTCATTTCACATGTTATGTAGAATAGAATAGGTAATTTATAATAATTAAAATATAATACTAAAACAACCTGTTTTAAACTCTTATCTAAATCCCCAACCCAAGTGTCTGGTGGATATCGTGGAAATGGTGCAATTTCTTTTGTCGATATATTACTTGGATAATCAATTAGTCGTCCTTGACGTTTTAATTTAGCTCGTCTAGCGACCCGTTGTTTCGATCTTAACATTAATGCCGCCTGCATTTTGGCTGTTTAATTTCTTCCTTTTATTGTTGGTTATTATTTCAATGAAATTATGTCACCCCCGAAAAAAAAAAAAACAAAACAGCCCAACCACTTATTTAAAAACAGCGACACCAATCAAACTTTATAACACTGTCACAGTTCAGACATTCTGTTTATTCATATTCAAAATGTTCTGATCTCATTTATGTACAGTTCGTTATTCATTTTAAATCAAACCACATCTCTGTTGACAATCCAAATGAAATGGCATCGCATAACTGAATCATTTGATAACCACTAAATTCAATCACTTCTTTTGTATTCAATGTGTCTAACATGCATCATGTTACAGTTGCCTCATACTGTAATTCAACGTAAAACAATTGTTTTAATTAAAATAAAAACCATTGGAAAATTGTCTGTTTTCCTCTTTTATGAATTTTCATTTCTGAATTCAAGAGAAAACAAAAGATGAATAAAATCAATAGGAGCATATCCATACGAATTTACTGGGAAAATTAAATGAAATCATCCCCCTTTGTATGGCAATAACATGCCGTTATTGGACATTTGACAAATCTGGGTAACACTGACACTTATTTGTCAATAAACATTTATGATTTTGTACGTACTATAGTCGCACAGATTTTGTTCCATTTTGGATACATATAATTTGATATTGATGGCCACATATTCGGTTTTTTCTTTTCGTTTATCTACATTTTGGTTATGAAATGCGCCCGTCATTGGCAGGTAATCACTTAAATATCCGCATTTTGAAAATACATATAATCCAAATTGCATTCAAATGAATATTACCCTACCAAGTTGCCAAAACGAATTGAATCGAACTTAAAATAATTATACGATGGGATTCCAGTCTATGCAAATATACAAACTGTTACGAACTAACCAATAGTATATGATTACCGTATTTTCTCTTTCTCATATCCTTGACACACAAAACACAATAATGCATACATTAACCTCAACATTACATTCAATATTATATGGGATACAATGAGAAAATTAACGTTATTATTTTCAAATTATTATTGGTCTCTGTTCATACTATACAACAAGTACAACATATGAATAAATAACGCCAAAAAATGACAACAACAACAATCGATTACCTACTGATAGTCAAATAATGGGAGAGTGCAACTTAAACTACCGTATGAAATTAGAATAAAACAACAATAATTAAATCGAACGTATACAATAACATTACATGAGTTAATAACAACGACAACCATTTAACAATATCAACACATTGAAAAGCACAACATTTTATGCTCTAGTTCTTTACTTAGAAAATTATCATTGGATTTAACGAATTAATTTACCTCCAAACGGTCACAGGAACAAATGCCAGCATGCGGTCCATGTTCTAAATCACAATAATCTGGATCTAAATATTTTGTACCATTTGGCATACCAGCAAATTGTGTACGATAATAATCTTGTAGTTCTTTATCTAGTAATACCGGTGTTCGTGGTCTAGCTAAATCAGCGGGATCATCTAATTTACGTTCCCGATAAAAACTACATTTTCTTATCAATTGATTTTTATCAGCTGGTTGATGTTGTCCAGGTGATGCTAACGGTGTTGCTGGCGTTACAATTATTGAATCTTGTGGATCCGGTATCTTAATATGAATCTCTTGTTTCATTGATTCATTGTCTAATATATTTGGTGTATTAGCCGGCGGTCGACAACCAATTGTTGTTATTGAGGTGGGTGTACCTGGTGGTGTTGCATCCACCTGTGATACCAATGGTATTGTTGCTGTTGCCGATTTAAATAAATGTTGATGATGCGGCGAATGTCCATGACGATGATGATGATGTTGATGGTGGTGATGATGTAAATGTTTTGGTGTATCACACGGTGACTTTAATGAATGATGATGATGATGATGATCACCATTCTTATTTAGCTCATCAATCGGTAGTAGTAATTTACTTTGTGTTGCATAGCTGGCGCTTAATTTTCTTGCTTGTGCCTGTGGTGTACGCAAATAATTCGATGGTAAATTATGAAATTGTCTGCTTGCTTGATTTTTTGTTGGTGTTACAATTCCACTAGCGGCACGTTGTGCGGCAGCAAGTTTTGCCTCCAGTCCTTGTTTCTGTAATTGTTTATTTTTAACTTGTTGTTTTGCATTTTTACGGCGTGATGCAAGCGATGCACCACCAGCTGCTGCATACATGTTTTACGTTTACACTCAATTTTTATAAAATATAATTCAGGTGATATCTTGTCTTTGTAAAACAATTATTGCTTATTCCTTATTGTGGTGTTTACTTTGTAACAAATAAACACCATTCAATGTGGGTGAATCGAACTTTCGTCCATTTTGAAGTTTAACAATACTATGTTGGGTGTTTACGTTGGACTTCCACAAATACACATAAAATGTGTGCGCTCGTTTATAAATTTTATGCAATTTGTTTCGTTTTACTTTGACTTTGAACTGAATTGAACTCGTGTGATATGAATCGTGTTGTATGGATCAAGAAATTGAAATTCTTTGATTTCTGGTATGGGAAAATTTTCTATTCATATGAACTTTGTGACGGGGGGAAGGATTTTACATTTGGAAAATAGTTCAGTGGGTTTCAATAAATTCTTTTTGTTCTTATCAAATTGAGAATGTGAGTGTGTGTTGTTGAATTACTTTAATTGTTTCTTTTTTCAGTGTATATTTGAAAACCTTAGTATGGTTTCTGTATGATTTTGATAGTCGTAGAAAGATGATTAAACATTTAATTTAGACACTCAATAACTACTGGGCAATAACAATTATCTAATATTGATTATACGCTTGATTTTTCATTACTACACTCGATTGCACAATTAAATTATCTCTGTCTTTTTTCCTTTCTATTTCTTTTGAATTTTGCACTACAAACAGTTGAAACAGTTAGACAATTATTTAAATGGTTAGTCAACTTATTCAGGTATATAAATGTCCTATTAATTTTTCATTTAACATTATTAAACTGGTTCATCTGTAGAAAAATATTATTCAAAAAACCTAATATGATCTTAATAACGGTCAATAATGGTATCACTTAAAAAATGTTTCTTCTCATTAATGATTTCTCTCTTTAAAATTTAAATGAAATTTATGGTGCAATTTGATTAACAATTTGTGCATATGATTAATAACTATTTTATATATGACGAATATTGAATTAAACTGATACACAAATCTATGATTATTATACTCATTAGTCACAACATTAAGTTTTATTACTCTGGATTTCTTTGTTTAATTATAATAATTAATCGTTGTACATTTAGGAATTGAATTCAATTATATTTTTCATCTATGACTGATAAATGTATTAATTCTTTCTTCTTTTAATAAATAAACTCTGAATACTTTACCACTAACGTAATATAATAAACTATTTATTCAAATTCATTTAAATATTTCTCTTAACAAATTTTAACTCGTTTCGTATTGTCATTCAATGTTAATAATATGATTTCTTTTATACTAATTTATTCACTGAGAATTATAGAAAAGTAAATGTTTTATATCTCATGACATTGCAATTACCATTCCATTGAAATCACATAAATTTTGTGATTAAGTTCTCATTACCAGATCGGGCCTATGTCATATACAGTTCCAAAAATATACGTGTCTTACCTCTGATAAGAGAATAACAATATGAAAGTATTAATTCATTTATATAAAATAACAATTAAGTAAATTACTCTCGATTATTTATGAGAATGTTTGTGCATTGTATGAGCATTCTAATAAAAACTTCTTAACGATGAAATCCTTCCAAAAATGAAAATTAACACAGATGGAAATTCTTATTCAACAATAAAAACAAAAATAATGTTTCTTTGGTTTTCTTCTAATGAATATTTCATAAGACACTTAAGGTACTTTTCACTTGTTCAACAAATGATTAAAATATTTTCTCTTTGTGTTATTTTCTTTCACCTTATTTAATCTTATTTAATTCCACCGCCCAGAAAACTTATGGAATTTAATATTTTAACTTTTCTTATTTTAAATTTAATTCTGTTTTGATAAAAAAAAAACGAAATGCTAAAATGAAGATTCTCTAAGAAAATATAGATAAACTCTTGTCAAATATCCTTACTATTCAAATAGACTTTTCTAAACTTTTCTGTTTGGTATATTTAATCATCTTCGGTTTTGTATCCACTCACATGGGATTACAAGGACATTTAGGAATATTAGGATTATTGTTCTTTTTTTATGTTAAAACTGTTGTTTGATTGTGCAACACTTTTACATCCAAATGGTTTGTTCTATACTGCGATATTCCATTATTCACATAAATCATTTTACTATAGAACATATACAATAGAGCAGCATTTGTTGATTAAACATAGAATTGTTGGTTTTTATTTTTTTATTTTTGGATATAAATTATGTTTTGTTTTTTCTGTATTTTTGCAGACACAGCAGATACATTTAATTCTAATTAAACACTAAAAATACAGTCATTTAGTTGCTTCTTCCATTCTCAGTTGTGCTGAAATTAAAATGCAATTTAAACTATGATTACACTATCAAAATGTTATTAAAAGCATCTGTGATATCCCACAAGTAAAAACTAAAATTTGAAAAAAACAAACGAACAAAACATAAATTCATTGTTCAAGTGATGATTGCTTGTAATGTGATAAAAGTGTCAAAAATGAATTTGTGTGATATGGACTAATCGAAGTCCATTTGCTTGGCAAATTATAAAATTCCATGAATGATTCTTGTACGTATAAACTTTTGCTGACTTTCAAATTTAACTTGTTGCACATGCGATAGCTTTGGCTACTATTTCAATAGCTTCCAATCGTTACGTAAATATATCATTTTCGTTAAGTGCCATTCTTTTGGATTCTGCAATTCATTAAAAAAATCAGAACAGCACAAAGCAATTCATTACAAACTGCTGGTCTATTCACTGATACCGTAAGAATGGGTTAATGAACGACCATAACTGAAGGCAAATGCAAATTAATACGATTCTACATAAATAAACTGGATTTTTATATTCTCTTTTGCTTTTTAGCAATAAAAACTGTCTAGTCATATCCCCTGTGGCATTAAATTCGCAACTGATAAGAAAAACTTAAAAATATAAAAAAAAGAAATTAGATCTTTACTACAGCCAACTGTAAGATATTCAACTAGTGCTTTTGTACAAAATCAATAGTTCAACTAAAAATCGTCATATATCATCATAGTCGATTAATTTTTATGAAAATTCTCAGGTTGTTCATTAAAAGTTTTCCATACGTTACACCTGTTTGGCATAGCATTGATTCATGATTTATAGCGTTTACAGCAATAATGAAGTTCGAATTCAATTTCCTGATCTACTATAAAATCGTTTTGAGACAACAACTAGTTCAGGTTTTATTATGATATCTATAGGCCAAGGGAATCAAATCTCGCTAATCTATACAGAACTTATGATATTGTACATTCAAATTTTCCCACACCCGTAACAGATAGAGAAGTGAAAATTATCGACCTGTTCTACCTGAGCAATAAAATTGTTTCTACCCAAATATCGATTTTCATTTCATCGCATGGACAAACATTAAAATATATACACTTTTATGTTTATTCACTATATCTCTATAACACCATTGAGTTATATAACATCTACGTATAATTAATGCCGACTCTGTTAATTAAAATTTATCATTTTTATTCTAATAGAATATATAAAATGGCAAAAAGAAAAAGTGAATAAAACTGTATGATTGTTGTTACGAAAATTGTTCATGGATATTCGCATTTAGATTTTCACTATTTATTCCGTTTCTTCGTTATTCACAATCGTTTTAGTTTTAGTTTCACTAATTCAGTCATGAAAATGAAAAATGTTAAATAAATTTTATTAAATCATGCAATGGTTGAACTTTCTTTCTCTCTCTCTCTATGTGACTTCGAGTAGACATAGGAAAAACTGTAAACGGTAGGAAAACTAAAAACAACAAAACCAAAATAGACTGAATCACACTAAAACTATCAAATTGAAACTGAAATGAATGTTAAGACTCTATACCGGAATAAATAGCAGTTTCACCAATGTGACATGCTCGTCAATTTGCCTGAACTTTTCCTTCTTCATCTTTGTGAGGCTTTTCTTTCGCAAACCAAATAAGAAAATTCCTTTATTTTTTAGTGAATTATAATTTTTCTGTTTTTTTTTTTTTTATTTTGCCTAAAAATACGCGACTTTGAATTGTAAATAACATACTGAATAAATATAATAACAGTTGAAATATTTCAATCAAGGTAAAATTAATTTTGAAGGAAATTACCCAACACCATCATACAGATTCTATGAGAAATTTCAAATTATGATTGTTGACAACTCCTCGACACAATTGCATGAACACCACCCATCGTCGTTATGAAAAACCACACAAGTATATTAAGCTGTTCTTTATTATATAAAATCAAGACACCTGAACACAACAGAAGAATACATTGGGCCAAGTATCCGTCAGTGCTTTATAAGAGAAATGTAATTTTGTTTTGTTTGCCACAATGACATTATAAATAATCGCGTAATACACATCCATATCATCCATTTGAGTTCACAGTAGGAAATTTCCATTAAATCCTATTTCCATCGTACAGAGAAGACTAAATTGTGTTTACATAAATATCCGTTTATGTTTATATTCACTATTTTACACCCGCCATCACACATGGTAACCCATATGAATATGAAATGTGTTATCGAACAATAGAATATTAACAAAATTCATGTGGTTCCTGTCCATTGATTAGACATTAATCACCATCGTCATTTCTGATTACATTTACTGGTTCCATACGATCAAACAATTAATGCCATTTGAATCCAGTTAGGCCTTAAACGATTGTTAATGAGCACCCATGGAACATAATTTCCTTGGTTTTAGTTTCATTTGCCGTTTTCTTTTTTTTTTGCACAATTTATTTTTGTTCAAATATTAAGAAATTTGATCACTTTCATAAGGCCGTTATTGAACGTAACAGCAACAAAAACGAATAATTTTTACACGATAGAATCGCATAAACTTAGAATCGCATAAACTTAGAATCAAAAAAACCAAAGGTTGACCATTCCAGTTGAGGACAAGGAACTCTTAATTTAGCTACATTTGTTTTCTCTTTCCTTCTTCTGGTCTTCTTACATTTGTTTGCTAACCAACCGATTGACATTCAAAAACTGTTCCCTTCAACCATCAACTGAAACATTTAAACAATAAATTTCAAGTAGATACTCGACAATGTTCAAATTATTGATATGGAATTCTGATAATTTTTGTTATTCACCCGTTACCCCAAAAGGCGTTTCATTTCTCATTTTGATTTTACCACTCAGATTTTGATGGTGGCCCACACGCGTTAATTCATTTCATTATTGGTATTGTATCGTCAGAATAAAAAAAAAAAAGAGAAAACCATAGGCAATAAAATGAATGAATAGAAACCAACGAACTACAACAACAAATAAATTTTTCACGAACTTTTCTTTTTTAATTCCGTTGGCCTTCAAATATCGAACAACCGAAGAAGAACAAAATAAAAAAAAATATGCGAATAGGTGGCAGTTTTTCTTCTCTTATTTTTTGTTTCCATTTGATACACAAAAAACCCACAAAACTATAAAAATAATGATTTGCATGAATTAATTTTCACCCTTAGAACATAATATCTTTCATACCAACAACAATAATAAAATCCACTTATGTATTCTATATTGTGTGATTCAGGTAAAAGTAAAAAAAAAAACAGATCGTTTATGTAATATGTAGGCCATCAATATGGATTTACCAAACGTATTTCAAACAATACCAGCCAGTTCATTCAAAATTCATAACTCAATATGAATTACATTAAGCGAATAAGAAAATACAATCCCCCCATAATCAGCCAGAAACAAATGGAATAAAAACCGATACATAATATTTGAATCAACCATCACCCCCCAAACAACAATTGAGATTGTATTTGCCACTGATTTGATGGTATCGATAATTCATAAACATTTACACTTTTCAGTGTTATTATGGGAGTCTACTATGGCAAATCACAGCAAGTTATCACGTTTTGATATAAATGTAGTTATTACCAGCCAATTCGTATGGATTTCTATTTAATTTGCTCATATTTTTCTTTTGATTTCTTAAAACATCAAGTTTTAAAGAAAATTTAAAATTAAAAAAGAATTGCTTTCAGTCATCACGATTCAATTTAATGTGATGAATTACCCGTTAACACTTATCAAGTTAATAATGTCACTAGAAAGGCACTTCCACAGTAATTCCTTTTTCCCATGTTTTCCCGTTAAACTTTTCTACACTTTATGACTTGGCCATCGTAAATTTCTTGTCGACACAAAACCACATCTTATTGTTTAGCACAGAAATAATGTAGAACAATTGCTAATTCATAATTCAGTTGCAATTGTAAACTTTATTCCAATTAGTCAAATTGCATCTGTATCCAACCATCCTTTTCTATAAACACTTTTAGCACAAAAGAACTTTCATTTTATCCCATCGAATGAATGTTTTTGATTTGTTAGCTACATTGTAATAAATCAAATAATAATCGAAATAAAACCACATACAGTGAGGTGTTCACTAGGACGACCTCATATTGACTGGTCGTTGAATTTCCTTTTGCGGTTGAAAATCCAATGAAAATTTTATTTGGACGCCATCTAAAGAATTTTCTATTCGATTTTCAATTCCATTCGAAATTTTCATTGGACGCCACCTAACCGTCAAGTTTCCTAACCAACCGAGAGGATATCGAGATTGTGTGTCCGTGTTATTTATTTAATCGAATTAAAATAGTTTTATTAAAATTGAAGTAGTGAAAATTGTTAATTAGTCTCCAATACGTAATAATAATGTGATGGGAATGAGAAGAAGCAAATGATTTTCAAATGGTATTGAAATTAAACTTTTTTCGCAACATGTTGCGCCGATTTTCCCGCACCTACAATATACGTTTTTATTATTGAAATTCCGTTGCTAAAATCACGTAACCACCGTCGTGTCCGTAATTATTTAGCGAGGACCCAAATTCATTTGTTAATTATTTATTTATTTGATTCATATATAAGAATCATTTGAATGTGAAATATAAATTGTGAATATAATTCTCTTATTATGATATTATTTAGTGGGTAATAAACTTTCGAATATCCTTTGTCGGCAAAGGTGAAAATCTGTATTCGAGTACAGGAATCCTAAAAATTTCACTCCCAAAAGGTACATATTGTTCGGAACATAATTCGAGTTTTATTGCAAATTCTGGGAAACGCTTTTGGAATTGAATCTATCAAATTATACATAATGGAGTGAAGTGTGAGAACAATAATTCAATAGCTTTCTCTCTCCCCCATTACCATTAATAACATCACTGTGATGTTATTTAGTTATTTACCCATATCAAAACCATAACGCATTCAGTAATTCTCATTGTCATTAACAGAATTTTATTAAAATCAGACATCAAACTGTACAGGATTTGGGTGTATTTTCAATATGGTAATTCATATGAATTAAAAATTATTACCAATTCATTTGATGTCGGGAAAAAAAACCACTTGTTATGCACAAAACATATGCTGTGAAATGGTTCAATTCATATGTAGCATTTTGATTATGTTGTATTCGTGACAGGAAACAATATTTGGAAAATATTTTTTTGTTGTCGTTTTCTTCATACACCATAAACAATCAGATTTTCATGTAACCAAGTTAGATTCTAAATAATAATAAAAAAGAAAAACGAAATAAAATAAATGTAAAGACTAACAAAATACCGTACTCCTCATCAGTTACTTACTCATTCTAATGGATGGTAAATACAGTTGTGTACTAATAACTTTATGCATCCATGTGTTACCAAACATCATTACCATATTCTATTTAATATAATGTAAACGCCATTATTGGAATGGCATACAAAAGCTCAACACCGTTAAAGTATTTCCGTGATTTATAGTTTTAAGTGTGAGTTGTGGCTTTACAGCCAATTCATTTCTATGTAAAAAAAAAATTGTATTTAGACTCTAGTGAGGGGGAGAGTACTTTAAGTTCCATTAAACTACATAATAAATAACTTCATTTTGTACACAATTTCCTTTGCCAGGCGCATTAAAATCATATTTCCATTGAAATTTTTATATGAAATTATGAAACATTCTATCTTTTTATACTGTGGTTTTTGCAATCAAAAACAAAAAACTGCAAGACTAGAAGGTCTTTATTTTAAAGCCAACATAATTACATATTGTTATAATTCATATAGATTGTCCTAATTATGTTCTTTAATCTTTTCATGCTCTAAAGAAATTTCCTTTGGGCGTTCAATTTCCATTTACTCTTATACATTTCAACTGTTTAGTGACATCATTAAAACCGCGATAAACTTAACAGCTTCATATTCATATTCAATCGCTAATTAGCTTGATGAGTTGTTGAATACAAACTATATATTGATTTAAACAAATGTCAGAAAAGAAAACTCATAATTTGATAATTAATAATGTTCATCGTGGTGCCCAAAGTGTGACAACATTATAACAATTTTATTTCAATAAAACCACCGAAACACACAACATTGAAATCATTGAAATTAAGAAATTATTCTTAGTGTCCGGTATATTTTCTTTCAAACCGTATAATAAAGAACAAACGACAAACTACAAATGATTTTTTGTAACAATATACGACCACTATCATTACTTGGTAGGACATACCTATTTAATGGTATTAAATTTTCCAGTCATTTATTTGCTTAAACGAGGCTCAATAACTACAATGTTAGTCCACCCTCATGGACATAATTGCGTGTTTTCGACAATAAAAATATGTAACCAAAAGTGAATCAAGGAAAAGAAAATCGATTTTTATTTTATACTCATTTCATTATTTGTTTCTCTCTGTTTCTCCGTACATTGGTATATTTCATCGTATATAATTCAGTTAAAATAAAGACAAAAAGAAACAACAACAACAATATACCACTAATATACCAAAAATAAAACTATTCAGTTTCATTATCATGATTAAGTTTTACTTATTTACCATTCCAATACGAATACTCATACGAGTCAGAATAGTCAACATTCACAATTTTTCCAATAAAATACCATTGATATTCTACAATCCATAGTGAAATCATAATGTTGTCATTGGAAATTATGGATTTTAATTTAACGATAATAACAATGAAAAAAAAGAGAATGGTTTTGAAAGCATAACAGAATGATATTGCAAGAGGTTAAATGCTAGCCAAACTGTCGCATTTGAATACCAAATGATGGCCACTTATTATGACGCAATATGGGTCAAATGCACTGTTACATTCACTCAAAAAATAAAAAATCTCTGCTGTATAACAACATTAATTCGCAATATCGTAGCTTTTGGTTCATGCTTTCCTCACGATGTAATTAATTGCTATGCTAAAAAATCATGTTGCAAATAAATATTTTATAACTTTTTGTAACGCCACAACAAACCGTATTGTTTAAGTTTCATTTGTTGCATATCACAGCAGGCAAACACAATTGATTTATCACACTAAAAATGGTAGAGTGTTAAATGAAATTCTCTCGTAAAATGCTTCTATATTTCCAAATTCTCCTACATCACCCCATACCATGATAAGATTGTGTCCATGTCAACCGCAATTGCAGCAAGAATTTTATTTTCATTTTTTTTTTCCATTTGGTGCAAATGAATTTCAAATGGCACCACACAACATGAACATTTTCAACTTCAATGTGAACTCAAAGGTACACTACTACTGTACTAAGTTGAAGTTCAACATGCAGATATTTCACTTTGGGGGTAGATCGAAACGACTTTATTTAAATTATTACCAACATACTAAGAGAAAATTTATAGCAGCAAGAGGCAGAAATAATTTGCACTCACTCAAAATGGTATTCAACTGTGCTCACGAATCCTTTCTATGTACATTTTAAATTTGATTCTCATTTAATTATGGAAATCATAAACACATCGCATATTAGATGAAAACACAGTCGAATATTATTTGTCATCTCAGTGATGGCTAAAATCTTCATAACAGAATTTTTGTTTTTTAAAGTTTTCCTTTTGAAAAACATGCACTTTACATTAAAGAAAATTTTAATGGCTATTTAAAGTTGGAAAAATGCCATTAAAAAGTTGGTTTTTCTAATAACTTTAATTTTCCCCGTTGTACAATTCATTAGAAATTACAGTGGATATGAAAGCAGCATCTCTCTTTATTTCTATAAAAGCTCCCATGAGTTAAATGACCAGTATAATATTTATGTTATTACATTGCTAATATGTTTTGTATGATTATTAATAGCCCATTACAGACACATTATGGCCATTAAACAATAACATCAATATCTCATATTACTCATTAAAAATTATTTTTTTTTTTTTGTTATTTTATTACAATGAATTTTCAAAATAATTCATGATTTATTAAATTTCTGGTTTTATATTTTCAATCTTATTTACCATCGGATGCAAATAGCTAAATAAAAACAGAGAATATCAAAATTCACGTCTTCAATTTGAAGTCAGCAAAAATATTATGACAAAATATGGAATATCATAACTGAACATTAAATCAATATTAAAAGTGTATTTAGTAACAGAACAGAAAAATATTTAATATTTTGTGAATTATTTAACAATAAAAAAAAAAATAAAAGAATACGAAAGAAAACCGATAAATGGAATCGTGTTAAATGCACGTGAAGTGTTTATCGTTGAAACATACGATTGTCACTTCCTGCTCTAGAAACATAATGAGTTTAAAATAATAATGATGATGCATAAAATCAATCTGTACATAATATTCGATTGAACATAATAAAATTCAGTGTGTATATTGTGAGTGAATTTAATCAAAATATTCAATACCTTATCAAAATTGAACTAAGCATTCTATCTCATTTCAAATTTACCTGTTTGGGTGGTTCTGTCGACGGATGCATTTAATGGCAGCTGTACACAGTATCTCTTATCGATCAAACGATAGTATATTTTCGCTATAACCTTCTGTGCTGTGTAACACAAGTTCAAATTACCTTAAGTTCAGATGCCTCTAATTCTCACTTACAATCAGTTGAATGCTCATATAAATAACCAGAATCTCAACACAATATTGGCTTTATTCTAACACTCTCACTCGGTGGTTGTCCGTTAAGAATGCCTTATTGACTTTATATCCTTTTTCAACTATGCTCATGTATACTGGGTGTTCCAGCCCCCGCACACACTTATACAACTGTTCAATGTAAAAGTTTAGTTTTTATTTTTATATTATTTCTGTTCTTTTTTTTTTTTTGTTTTTGTTTTTCTATTCAATGGATACTGTCTTTAACACTTTCAATGTACAGAATGAATGTTGAACTCCGTTATACGGTTCATCGCATTAGATTCATGTTAGACACATTGAATTGAATATTTAATGTTTTACAAATTCGGAAACACATTTATATCAGCTTGTAAAGCTTTCGGTACATTTAAATAAACACACTAAGATCGTATTGTTTTCTTTTTGTTTTGTTATTTTTTATTTGTAGTCTCAATAGTAGATTGAACATAAAAAAGTTCACTTATTTGTGGATTGTAGTGGCAAATAAGAATGATGAAAATAGCACATTAAGCATTGAAATGCATTGAATCGTTTATTAGGTAGTCTTGTATGTGTGTGTGTTTTTGCCTTTTATTTTCGTCTTTTTTCCAAGTAATAGTTTCTTGTCTACTTAAAATCAATAATACTAGACAAGGGTTTTTCCACTACGGTGAACACATATAAATATCCACTTTACATCCTCTATTAATTCATCAAATATGTTGTTTTTGTTCCGTACAACTAAAGTTATTTCACTGTGGTTTTTCTTTTCTTTCCTTTTCGAGTGAAAATAATTGATGGTATTCCTTCTTTTCTGTTGATATTTTATAGTTCAGTTGAAAAAAAGAAATGCGACAATTAGCTTTTAGAAAGTTTTAAAATATTGTCTATTTGGTTTCCCACCAAAAACAAAGAGCAAATTAACAGTAAAACCTGCAGAGAAACAGAAACGTACCATTAACACTCGTTGTTTTGGTTATTCTTTTGAAAAGAATTAGAAATTAAAATTTTATGATGGTCAAAACTAATTCAGTGTGTAATTCAATTGACCTCTTCAACATCCCGTGTTATTAATAGATATTCAATAAAGTTATGGTATTACTGTTTTGGATATCACGTATAGTTTTCCTTATTGATTAGTTGACAGGTAAAACCTAATGGGTCACATAATTAATGTATCATGACAAGTAATTCAATTAATTTTCCTGATCAACTCCAGTCAACTAGAATTCTTTATGCCATTGAAAATGTGAAATGAAGAAATCATCGTGTCAGTGATTTTTAATTCAATAATTTATAAACGAAATTCAATTGACATGAATCTTTGACTGTTTCTACCAGTTCCAGTTGGATTTATTATTCAGTTGATTAATTGAAAAATTAAAATTTTAACAAAATAAAATGATTAATTTTTAACATGAATTCATTTGCCTATACCAGTCACGTTTTAATATTGATAAATTTTCTATGCAGTTTATCGTAACCAAGTGTCGCAATATATTGTAATGAATTCTATCGGTATTCGGCATACCCAAAGAAAACAAGGATAAAAAAAAGTTTAAATTGATTTCCCTTGAGATGTTTTAACAATCCCTGTTTTCTCTCTTACACTTGAACTATTTTTATTTTCCCTGTTGCCATTGACTGAATGCTGACAAAGACACGTATTCTATTTTTTTTTGGCCATATTCAATATACACAGTCAAATAACGAAAATAAAAATATATTGTAACCAACCGATGCTATTGATCGCAATTGAATCGAATAAAAGAAATTCTTTGTCCATGTCACAAACATCTGGAATGATAAAGAATGAACGGGGCGGTATAAGAAACTACTACAATAAGGAGAAATTCAAACTTGAGATAAGAGTGAATTAAAATTCCGTTTACAAAATGATTCAACATAGATTTGTCATTCCCATTTGTTTCATCTTATAGGATTTTCATTCATGTACAAATAAAATGAAATGAAAAACCAAGAATAGAAAAACACTGATTTATCAATACTTGAAATTGGATTTTATTTTTACTAGTTAAACAATATTGTCCATGTGCCTCATCACCGATTCAAATACCGATTTTCCGCCTCATTTTATAGCATTGATCTATGTTTGATGAGCACACAGTAATATTTTTTGGAACAAGATATGCATTTAATTATAGTGAAATAGGCATTGTTAGTGATCTTTTATATTTTGGCAATCATCTTTTATCTATCTACATAATATCATTGGCAAAAGGGAAAACCAATTAGATGGAAAATATTTTGACTTTGTCTTTTAACTCTCCTCTATTTCTGTTATTTTATTATAATTAAATGATCGTATCAGAATCCAAGAATATTTATGTACTAAAACAAATTATATCAATTTAAACTTTATCCATGAAAATTAAGTAGATTTTATATTACGAGGCTGAATCGTCTCCAAAAATGAAATTTTGTTCGTATTAATTTACGGATATTATTTTATCACCGAACAGTTTTGGACCAAAAATTTATTCAGTAGAATTGAATTGTATAAATATTATGTTTTATATGTATCAAAAGGTGAGCTCATTTAACATCCAATTTCAAAGAAATTCTCATTATAATCACGAATGACAAACATTCAAACGGAGTTATTAACTTCGTTTTTTTTTCATTTTGGAAAATTAAATGAATTTAGTGTTAGCTACCAGTTTGTATTACTAATTAATACTGAATCGAAGATGAGATTCACTATTTGAAATTATTATAAAACCAAATCACATAAAAAACAGTTCATCCGTTGTTTAGTAATTAAATTACATTGCACTTGTTTGATTTTAATTACTATACCATGGATTGTTTTCATACGCTGGCCATAAATGTTATAAGTGTATGTGTGTCTGAACAATCACTTCTCTCTGTGTTTATCTCCGGATGAAGAAGAAACGAAACATTCCATTACACTGAACTGAACTTAGACCATCTCTAAGCTCATAATGAAAATAATGTTCTTTTATCAAATAAGAAAATGTACACAAGTTACTATACAGGTCAGTTCCTTTTAATTAATGTGGTCTGTTATATTCAATTGATTCAACACCTCAATATTCACAGTGGATAAATTTCTATGCGCACTTTTCTTTTATCAAATATCATGCACTGCTACAAAGTTATTGATACGGAAATTTTCTTTTTTTTTTTTTTGCAAAGGTAATCAAAAAATCTATAAGAATTAAAGATTCACTGTGTATCGTAATATTTTTTTTTGTGCTAGAACATTAATCAATTGCTTCTAAATTTCATTGATATTTTACACTGAATTTAAGCACGAAACTTTATTAAACACTCTTTGATTTATTTAATAATTAGATGAAATTTAATTTTCATTACTTTTAAAAGTTAATTTTCTATTCAAAGAGGAATTGAAAGCGAAAGAAATAAATTAAGGAAAAAAATTTCACAATAGTTCTTCTACACTGTTCAAAAAAGAAAGAGATTGGAAAATTTTATGATAGCAATGTTGGTGTGTCAGCGCCCGATGTGAGCAAACATTAATAGAAAATCGTTTCTGTATAAAAAGGATATGTGAAGGAAGGAAAAAAAGTGTTTTCACTCTAAAGGAATGGGAGCAAAGAGAACATTTCAATGACTTTGCGCCTCTCTCGTTCTCTCATCGTCTCTTCTATTCTCATGTACTGAAAGCGTCAGTTGGTTCATAAATACTTAAATGAAAAGCACGCGGTTTTACTCTCGCATGCTTTCCCATGAAGCTTTTTCACTTATACATTCAAAACGGATAATTTTCTCCTCTCTTTATTGATAATTTCGAATTATTATTTTAGAATTAAAACGTTTTCTTTAATGAGAATTTCTGCAATAAATTGTATTGGAATGCAGTGAAGAAGTAGTACGATGTAAACTGTAAAATAGAAGTTTCATGAATGATTTATGATCGCACTAAAATTGAAAATAATAAGGAAAAAGCAGTTGAATTTAATTTTTATATAAAACGTTTATTAAATCATTATGAGTTTTATTGAAACGAATCATATTTTTGCGGTAAATAAATATGTAGTTGATTTTAAAAAAAACGGTGCGTCATTCTTAATAGATATGCAGTTCTTAATATCCTCCGTATCCACCGCTGCCACCATATGATGGACGTGGTGCTGAGCATGGAGCTTGAGCAATGCTTGGTGCACATCCAATTAACAAGTTGCTACCACATGGGATTGATGGAGCTGGTGATGGGTATGAGTATGATTGGGCTGGTCCTGGTGCATAAGCAGCAGCAGCATGGCCACCTCCGTAAGATGGGGCAGCGGCACCATATGAAGGTGCGGCAGCACCATATGATGGAGCAGCACTACCGTAAGATGGAGCAGCACTACCGTATGATGGTGCTGGAGCTGGAGCACCATATGAGGCAGATGATCCTCCGTAAGAAGCACCGCCACCGTATGAAGCACCACCACCGTAGCTTGGAGCAGCAAATGAAGCAGCAACGAATCCTAAAACACAGGCAACAACGAAGAATTTCATCTTGATTGAGTTTTTTTTAATAAAAAAAGTGAACTAAAGGTTTAAACTTGTTGTAGGCTCGAAACGAAACGATCAACTGATAATTTCGATGTAAAATCAACACCAATTTATACGAAAATTTATTGAGTCTAAAATGCGTAATCAGCATCAGCCTATTGGATAAAATCAATTTGTTTGCGTTCGCTATTATTAATATAAAACCATCGTAATAATTATTTTTGGTAGATCAATCAAAAATTTATAAAATTGCTGATTCCATTTAATATTTCATTTTAGTCGGTTTTCTTTAACTGCTAAGAAAAAAAAATGATATTCTTATATATAACACATTTAAAGACAATTAAAATATCTTCTAAAAATTATCTAGGAATAAAATCTGATCTTATCAACTCACTAATAAGAAACTAAAAACTGTCTATTAGATCCCGACACAGTAAAAAATTTCATAAGCTGATAAAAAACTAATGCAGAATCATAAAAATGTGAAAATTAATTTCTAAAATCATTACTTTCTAGTAAAATTAACTGCAAAAGTTAATAAGAGATTATGGTTTCTTCCATGCGTAGTACATCTCCATCGGTTTATTTACTTTCCAAAATTTTTCATTCACTTGCTGAAGTGTTTGATTGCCACTAAGTACTACCAATTGCTGTGGCTGTGACGCAATGTAAATACAAAAGTTTACTAATCGTTCCGATTCTGGTAACTCAGCCTCGAGATCCAGTGTCAATCGCATCGCCAAGTATTTGCTTAGATGATCAACTAAAAAGACAAAGACATTGAAATAAAAGCTTTTATCTATAAATTGATGACACTTACCAGTTGCATTGGCTGTAGTTTTCAAATAACGAACGGTATTTTCTTTCAATGCTTTCATCAATGCACTATCCTCTGGTATCTCAGTAGGATGCGGTCGAAATACTAATTCAATATCATCACTTGTTCCAAATTCAGAATTGGCATCACCCTCTGTATCGATATTAGAATCGTTTCCTTCTGTGCGAAAATCAATTTCACTCTCTGATTCTTCGGATCGCTCCGAAGTGAGAATGGAACGCGCTCTCTTTAACTTGGAACTGGCACAACTGCTGAAATTCGATGGAACTGGTGACGGCGTGCTTCTAACGGATGGGGGATTGGAAGCCCGATGATTATCAGCATTGTTACCGGCTGCAGAATCACGATTCCCCGATTCACCATTATTCTGATTCCCAGTAGACTGTGAAGTTCCACTTTGTTCTCGTTCGTCGCGTTCATGATGTTTCTTCGAACGTTGAGGACGATTTTGGCTTTGTAGTTTAATACCTTCTGTTATGGAGTTGACTAATGCCAGTTGTGAATGACTTTGATTGAATTTAGCCATAATTTTCTCTTGATGAGCTTCGTATTCGTCACGGCATGGGTAAATCTTTGCGATCAATTGGTCAAAATTTGGATCCGGACGAAGGGACCGTTTCGATACCAATTTTTTGCGACAAGTTGGACACTCTTTATTTCCTGAACGTAGCGCAGTTATAATACAATCATGACAAAATCGATGCAAACATTCTTTCGTGGTCATTGTTTTCTTGAGCATATCCAAACAAATGGGGCACATCAGTTCACTGTGCAAACTACGCGGAGACACTGCAATTTCAGTGTTGTCCGTAATTACTTCTTGGCTATAATGAAAGTCAATATATTAGGTTGGGCAATTATACGAATAACATAACAAATCGATTAGTTTACCGTGTCCTGTTTAACTCGTACAGAGACAGATCCCATGTTTTATTCTGCGGTGGTTCAACTGATATCATTGTGATTCCTATAATTCTGTAACTACCTCAGAGAGAACTTGACGCAATAGCGCTTAAAACTATTTCAATTATATTTATTGAATATAATGATGAAGATCCTTTGAATCAAACACCAACTTTCTCTGATTTTTTTCTGAAAAATACTTTTGATTTGTTTTTATTTATTTATTTTGACATCTATTTTGACATTGTTCATTCATTATTATTGACATTTGGCTGTATGCCGCTGCGGCCATGCTGCACACATTTATTTCACATATGATATTAGCTGCGTACAAATAAATGTGAGAGGATGTTAAAGGAATATTTTTTCAACGTGTTGTTTTATTGAAACAAACAAACAGGTATTTGATAACAATTTCATGTGGCCTTAGTACCCAATGAGTAGTGGTAATCAAAATAAAGAAAGAATTATAACAATTTGCAGTGCGGAAGCGACCAATTAAATTTCAATAACAACTATTTCAACTAGTTACCAACTAGGATAGTTCTTTAATATCATTAAATAATGGAAATGTAAGTACATATTTCGAATATATCTATTAAAAACCAATGTATATCTAATCCTGCGGATATTACAGCCGAAAAACTTGCTATGCCCCATTATCCAATTGGGAAGTAATGACTCTGCTTCAGGACATGAAAGAAAAAGACAAGGATAAGAAAAAAAAGAACAACTATCTCAAAAATCTGGCGACAATTACATATGAGGTAAGTAACATGAATTTCAATAACATGAAGTTCAACTAAATTGTTATTTATTATCTGTAATTATAGACCCTCCGATATTTGGAAGAACAACCATGTAAGAATCAAACTAGAGATGGAATAAAAGCATTTAACAAAGCCATGGAAGCACTGAATCTAAGAAACGTACAAAAAGTAATGATGGTAAACGATCCACCTACAACGCCATTAGAAATCCAATTGGTGAGTTCTATCTCTTGTTCTTTACAAATAAAGAAACCTAATTCGGTGTGCTTTTAGATCCTGGAAAACAATATTCTCACAGACGACCAAATAAATGATTTAATTGTAGTAGCACAAACACATTTAATAGGCGAACAAAATGAAACGGAAGATGAATAAGAATAACTTTTACAGTTCTTTTAATTTTAGTCTTTTATATGCATATTTCAATGACCTATCGTTTTTGATCACCCAAATCTTCGATATAATCTTCATTGATATCTGGCCATTTCTCTGGAATAATATCAAATAGCTCATCTTTCACATCACCCTGAATCACAATCTCATCATCTCCAGTTACTGATGATCCACAAGCAAATTTAGTTCCGAAAAATTTTGCAGCTACTTTCAGATCCAAATCTACAACGAAATTATATGAATCGTGATTATCTTTGAACAAGTATATCAAATAAGGAAAACCAACCAAAAGTACTCAGTCCAGTAACAATCGTCACTGACTTCTTCTTGCCACGTGCAGCCCTGGCCACACAGATTTTCTTCGGCACATCATCCTTCTTCTTGGCCTTCATTACACCCTTACCGCCTCGTTTCTGTCTTTTCTTATCATCATCACCACCTCCCTCAGCATTATCGTCCAGCTTCACTTTCTCAAACTCATCTGGTAAATGTTTTTCTAACCAATTCTTGCATTTCTCATAATCTGGATAGAACTCGCAATACTGAAAACGTTTCAGAAGCATTAAATACTGACTATTTATTACTAGCTACTAATACTATTGAACAATTACCTCCAGTGGCATACCACAGTTGCCACAATATTGAACAACTTGTGGATATTGGACGCCGGGTCTTGGTCCCATTTCTAAATGACTTGCAATCTCACTCATTGTGACTCGTTGCTAATAGAATATGTCTAAAGGAATTAGAGGAACTGAAAATCCTGAGACGGTAAATATTATTTATTGAGATTTCAATGTGGTTAGCCAACACTCCCCGATAGAATGTACTCCACACAGTTTAACTATTGTACGATGATATGAATAACGTTTAACTGGGATTCAAGGTTGTAATGCCAATTAATTTAAATTATCTCGAATAAGATGGATTGTTCTCATTCCGAATTTCAACAAAACAATTCCTTCTATTTATTTGCCAATGAGGTTATGTTTTTGTTTATAATTATTCGTCTTAGCGAGGATTTTAACCTAAAATCAGTTTCTTTTGTGCTGCCAGCTGGTAGTGCAGGCAGAAGTCTTCATATATAACACCGGTTTTGCAGATACAAATAGTATCTGATTTAATACTGATTTTGAAAAAATGTAGTTTAAAAAGTATAATAAGGTAGGGATAAGATACAATTAGGTATAACTATAATAAGAGCGGTTTCAGGATTTTTGCTTTTCACTTTTTATTTTAATTGCGTTGTCATAAATTAGAGTAGTTGTAATATTGAATTTAAACAAAAAAATAATATTAATTATTATGTAATTATCGAAACCCCATAAAGAGCAATTGCTCATTGGGTTGGAGTGTATTAAATAAATAAATAATTATCGAATTGTAAAATTTCGAAACAATTAGGTACATTTAAATTACCATTACTTGTATTACTGTAATAAATTACATTTTTAGGTATTTTAATAGTCATTTTCCTTTGAAATTAGTAGATTAATCACATCTTGTAGTTAAGTCAGCACAATTGGTAAATTACTATTTACATAACAATTCATTTGTAAAGTACTTAATTTAATATAAACTATTTTATCCTTATTGGTTAATGCAAATGTAATACCATTGCTAATTTTGTTTCCTTAAATCAGTATATTTTGTTAAGTTAATCATATCATATGATTTTTATTAATTTTTTAATAACAACTCAACTGTGTTAACTGTTCTTTTCAGCTAATGAAGTACCGGAAAACAATATTATATCAGAATAGAAATGAACGAAAACTTCATCAAAACGACGAGATCAATGGGTCTATTCGGAAGATGCTGGCTACAAATTATTATTCAAATTTTTCGTCAGTTAGTGTCGGGAACTTGAGCTTGTTGGATCAAAAGTAAAAGTGAAAATTATTGGACGGATCGGAAAAACTATTAGGTGCTGTGAATTTTTAAAGCAGAAAAAATCATTGAAGAGGTGGTGATTCAAATTACATTTCAACGATTTCTATCCTCGATTAGATATAGAGTGATATAAGCGACAATTTCGCTTAACATTACGTAACATTTTTGGTGAAACAGAATAATGTTTTATAGTGTCAATATTTAACAAGTGCATATTCTAAGATCACTTGCATTTGCATGAAATTTTAAAAATAATTTCAATATTTTATGATTTTCATTAATAATTTATGAAATTCCATACGAATTTTATTAAATTTTTCAACTTTTTTAACGTTAATTCGGTCAACTATTAGACAAATGAAATCAGTTTCCTGATAATTCATAAGAAGAACTTCCTCGTATAGTTCAATATGTTATCAACGATGAGAGCCAAATATTATAAAGTATTTGAAATGGCTACCATTAAACTCTACGTTTGAAAACTAAATAGTCATTATAGAGAGTAATTAATTTATTAATTTCAAGAGTAAAAATTTTAATCCGTAAATACTAATTACATACTATTCATTCACTGTTTTTTCCATTAATGAATTTGTTAGTATGAACCGTTTTGATTATCTGTTTGAATTATTATTTGAAATGACCGAGACACAACTCTGCTATTTGACTACATTTTCAACTATTTTATGATACATTTTCATCAATCATCATGCAAATGCAATGATCTGGAAAATTGAATTAAATAGTCAGTTATAAATTAATGTTAGTGTTTCAGATCAATCAGTATGTTATCTGAAGTGAATCAACATCAATAATTAGTTCTATAACACTCATTCATTATTCGGATATTGAAAAATGAATTGGCTAAATTTAAGGACAATGAATGGATCTAAACACAAAATGATTTATTGGATTTACCTAATTTATGCTGTAATTGGATTATTAGCTTCCTCAACGGTCGGAGCTGGATTTGATTCAAGTAAGTAATAATTTTGGATTTAGAGCACAAGAATTTTAATTAGTTTGTGTAGCATAATTAAATCTTATTCTCATTCACTAAACCGAATATATTAATGATCATATCGAAAGTGATTACTCAATACATCTCGCAACTTATCAATGAAAATAATCATAATGTTTTTATATATTCACTTGTTGCTACCAAAATAATGTTTTTATTTATATAATTCGGCAAAAGTAATAGTAAAGACTGATTATTAATATGTATACAGTAATTATAGTTCAACGGTTGATTACAAACATTTTTTGTTATTTAAATATGGGTCACTGAATCGAATGATAACAAAAAAATTTTGTATGCAATTGAAAACTTTTAAAACATTATGAGATAACAAAGTTGTATTGAGCTTTTGAGTATGTTACATATTGATTGCATGGGAATAAAAATTTGTTGCAGATGGCTTAGTGGATGTAATGAAAGATGCTGGCGTTACGGAACTTCCAAGTGGAATTACAACTGCATTAGGTATGTGTGGCACAGAACGGAATGCGTATCAGAAATATCCGTCACCTGCGTATACGATCAACAAGAATACATTCCTAACTGTTGGTTCCGTCACATTATTCCCAAATGGATTTCCACTTGATTTTTCAATTCTAACGGTAATCAAACCAAAACCAAATATTGGCAGAGTTCCATTATTTTCAATATATTCATCTGAGAGTGAAGAAGTGCTCTCTTTACTAGTTGGTACAGATATCGCTTTGTATTACCAAGACACCGAAGGTAATCCGAAAAGTGATCCTGTAGTCAGTTTCGGTGTTAACATTGACGATGGACGGTAAAACATGATCAAATATTCACAAATTAAACATAATTTAACAATCAATAACGTATATTTTAGATGGCATCGAATTGGTATTAGTGTTAAAGGTGATTCGGCTACTCTCATTATTGACTGTCAACAACAAATCACAAAGAAATTGGATCGTTCGGCTGTATCAAAGATTGCATATAATGGATTATTGCTTATCGGTGTACAATTAGATGAAGAAGCAGATTACTTTACTGGCGACATTCAATTATTACAAATTGCCAATCGACCAGATGAAGCATATAATATTTGCACTAAGTATGCTCCAATATGTAGAAATATTGGTGAAATTGGAGGATATTCGAATATAAATTCTGGGGGTGTTCAGTCATCACGATCATCTAGTTATTCATCAAGTGCCAGTGCCAGTTCAACTGGACATAATTCGCGTACAGCAACCGTCACACCTACACCCAGGCAATATCACCATTCGGTTACTTCTAAGGGTGGATATTCGATTACATCTGGTTCAACTGGTAATACCAGAATTCATTCACAATCGCGAGAGGAAGCCAAATCCATGATTGATCAGGTAGGAACTGTAACGCGTCAAGAATCATCTACAATTCGAACTGTTACCAGTAGTGGTAGTCAAAACTTAGATTTAATAGGAACAGGAGATAGTGATTTTGATTTGTACGGTTCTTACGACGATGATGATTTGTTATTAGCATTTGGAGATGTTAATCAGCGGAAAAGTATGTAGTGCATATTGATATCCTAATTAGTTATTTACGAAATAATATTTATGCCTTTAAAGACAGAAGTAAAACAGCGGCTGAAGGAGAGAGGGGTTTTAATTCAGCAGCTAATTTAAATATTGGTGGTAGCGAAAGTAATATAAATACGGCTTCACAAAACTATTTCTCTATTCATGGTGGCAACCGAAACTCTACACCTGTGACTCCAGCAAATGAGACGAATGGTACGGCTGGGCTTCCAAATTCACGACGACCTGGTGGATTTCCAATTTTTGAATCACGTCCAGGCATCAAGTGCTACGGACCACAAGGTGAGAAAGGCGAACCCGGTCCAAGAGGTGAACCTGGACGAGATGGATTAGCTGGGACTGATGGTGTTCCAGGACCACCTGGTCATGTTTTTATGATACCGGTAATTAGATAAATCTTAAACAGAAATATTTTTATTGACATATTCATTAAATTTTACAGCTTAATCAAAATCAGGGTAACGAAAAAGGTCCCGACACACATATAGATGCATTGAAGCAATTACTGGCACAGCATATGGTATTCTTTCATGAAAATTGAAAATATTTTTATATTGTAAAGATTATCTTTAATTATCGTAGGCATCAATGCGAGGTGCAGAAGGTCCAATGGGATTAACGGGAATTCCTGGACCAGTAGGTCCCACTGGGCCAAGTGGTGTGAAGGGTGAAGTTGGGGAACCAGGTGAACCGGTATGTAAATTTAAATTTCTCTTATACGATTAATATTACGAAATTAAATTTTAGGGACCCAGAGGATTACGTGGTTATCAAGGATCACCGGGTCGAGAGGGGCGTAGAGGCACTTCAGGAAGAGATGGTGAAAGAGGTTTATCTGGTCCAATGGGCCCAAAAGGTGAACCAGGCAACATGGGAATAATGGGTTTGCCTGGTGAGAAAGGTGATCGCGGTTATTTGGGATTACAAGGTGAAAAAGGACAGCGTGGCAGTGATGGTTTGCAAGGAGATGATGGTCCACCTGGTCAACCAGGTGCTCCTGGTGAGTTGGGACCAAGAGGTTTTATGGGTCCAAGAGGTTTTCCCGGACAACCAGGCACAGCCGGAATACCTGGAACAGAAGGACCGCCAGGATCTAAAGGCAATCCTGGACCACAAGGACAACCAGGTCCACCTGGTCAAACTGGCCAACAAGGTCCAATTGGAGCACCAGGACCTCAAGGAAATTTAGGACCAACCGGTATACCTGGACCGCAAGGAAAACCTGGATTGCCAGGACTACCTGGTTCAGATGGAACACCAGGCAGAGCTGGTAATCCTGGATCGCCAGGAGCTAAAGGCGATACCGGTCCTTTAGGTGTTCAGGTGTGTTAAACTTTTATTCAATTATGTAAATTTTCCGAGAGATTTAACTAATTTTATACTAAAGGGTCCAGTTGGCTATCCTGGACCTCGTGGACCAAAAGGTGATGATGGACTTCGCGGACCTCCGGGTGACAAAGGCGACAAAGGAGATCGCGGATTGGATGGAGAAAAAGGTGAAAATGGACAACAAGGAGATCGTGGTGTTATTGGTCCAGCTGGTACACCAGGATTAGAGGGTCCAGAGGGACCAAAAGGATTTGAAGGACCGCGTGGAGAAACTGGTGTGATGGGTCCTACTGGTGAAAAAGGTAAACAAGGAAGTCCCGGTTTTGCTGGATATCCTGGTGGTTCGGGTGATAAAGGTGACAAAGGTGCTTCAGGTGTAACTGGATTACCAGGACCAAAGGGTGAAAGAGTAATTCGAACAAAATAGTCGTTGTTCACAGTAGTTCTGATGTTTTATGTTTTATTTTAGGGAAATACTGGACAACCTGGTGAACGTGGTGAAGTTGGACCAAGAGTATGATCAAGCTTAAAATATATTATATGGCAAATATTATTTGGATTAATACTGTTTCTATAAGGGTTTCCGAGGATCCCGTGGACGTCGCGGAAATGAAGGAATGCCGGGTCCTAAAGGTGATACTGGACAACCAGGACCACCAGGAGCTCAAGGTGAAAGCGGCCCACAAGGTGCTGAAGGACCGAGAGGATTTATTGGAATGCCAGGACCACCAGGCAATGCTGGTAAAGATGGTCCACCTGGACCTGCTGGAGAACGTGGACCAATTGTAATAAAATTAGTTTCCATTTTGTTGCTTAATACTACTGTTTTATTTCTATTATTAGGGTGAAGCTGGTAAAATTGGAACACCAGGAGCACCTGGTGTCATCGGTCCACCAGGTGCAACCGGTGAAGTAGGTGCCATTGGAGAATCGGGTGTTCCAGGTCTGCCAGGATTGCCTGGTGAACCAGGAATTCAAGGTGAAGCCGGTAAAGAAGGATTGCCAGGACCTCCTGGACCATTGGGAAAACCAGGTCCACCAGGACCAACTGGTTTACCTGGATTTCCTGGCGAACGCGGCCATTTAGGACAACCTGTAATGTGGCTAATCAATTTAAATTCAATCGAATTTGAGAAATTTATTTTAGTTACACTATTTTAGGGTTTACCAGGAATAAAAGGCGAAATGGGAATACCAGGATTAATGGGTCCTTCTGGTGATAAAGGACAACAAGGTGAAGCTGGTAAAGATGGGCCCCCGGGACCAGAAGGACGACAAGGTCCACGTGGTGGAGTTGGTGCACCCGGAGCTAAAGGTGAACGTGGTGAACCCGGTGTAATGGGACCAACTGGTAGAGACGGGTTACCTGGAAACAGAGGTTTATCAGGACCACCAGGTCCTGCTGGTACACCTGGTGAAGATGGTGATAAAGGCGATGTTGGACCACCAGGTGAAAAAGGATTCAAAGGCAGCCAGGGTGAACAAGTAATTTTGTAACATAAATCATCTGCAGCGCAATTATATTAATGTTTCTTTTATTTTTTAGGGTTTACCAGGACCTCTTGGTCCACAAGGTATTCGTGGTGAACCCGGTGCAGTGGGACCACAAGGTGAAAAAGGTCCACCAGGTGAAATTGGAAGAAGAGGAATGAAAGGTGTTGATGGTCCTCTAGGAAAGCCAGGAGCTCCCGGACCAGCTGGTCCTCCTGGTCTTCCAGGAACTACCGGAAGTAAAGGTGAGAAGGGTGACGATGGTGGTTTTGGTCCACCTGGTCCAGTAGGTAAATCTGGTGAACCAGGAAAACGTGGATTACGAGGACCTGAAGGAATGCGCGGGCCACCTGGACCAACTGGTGCACAAGGATCGCAAGGAGAATCAGGACCAGCTGGCCCTCCTGGTGGGATGGGTCCACCTGGTAAAGAAGGTGAACGTGGTTTACCTGGATTAAAGGGTGAAGAAGGTAAATCTGGAGTTCCTGGTCCACCTGGTAAGACTGGTGGACCTGGACCAGAAGGTCCAAAAGGAAATATTGGAGTTCCTGGATTCCCTGGAAAGCCTGGTGAACCAGGTACACCGGGTTTGAAGGGTGAACCAGGTAAACGTGGTGATGATGGAAAGCAAGGCGAACCCGGTACACCAGGTGATTATGGTCCAGCTGGAAAGCAAGGAGAACCAGGTCCACCTGGTAAACAAGGTTCAGAAGGACCGCCCGGTATCCAAGGAAATACAGGACTTCCTGGTGAGAAGGGTGATAGAGGACCAATTGGTCCAACAGGAATGCATGGATTGACTGGACCGCAAGGATTGCCAGGTCCTCAAGGAATACGTGGAGAACGTGGCGAAACTGGTTCAATTGGTGAACCAGGATTACCAGGCAAAATTGGTGAAATGGGTCCACCGGGATTAATTGGTGAACGTGGTCCATTTGGACCTAAAGGTGATCGTGGTAGACGCGGTGCTAAAGGACATCGTGGTGAATTGGGTTTAGTGGGTTTGAAAGGAGATGCCGGTGAGAAAGGTGATCGTGGTTTACGTGGTGTTACAGGTCCAGAAGGACCCAAAGGTGAACTAGGACCGCCTGGTCCAATGGGAATGAAAGGTAATGATGGACCACAAGGATTACCTGGTACTCCTGGACCAATGGGAATGAAAGGATCAGAAGGTATAGCTGGAATGAAAGGTGAAGAAGGTCCAGCTGGACCGCCAGGACCTCCAGGTCTTCCAGCTGAAGCTCCACTCATTCCACCAGAACTTCTTTTCCAATTACAACAAAAGGGTGGTGATAAAGGTATTACGAGTGATAAAGGAGAAACCAGAGCAAAGCGAGATATCGATACTATGGATGAACTGGACCTTGATCTTGACGAATTAATGGGATTGGAGTAAGTTAATCAAATAATTTGTTATAGCTCAATTAACATTTGTTTTTCTAGTGATACCACAAAGAAAGGCAAAAAGAAAAGGAAGAATGATGCAAATACTAAATTCCAGGATATGTACAGTTCAATATACGCTATGAGACAGGAATTTGATCGAATTCGTAAGCCTTTTGGAACAAAAGAAAATCCAGTTAGAACGTGCAAAGATCTATACTATGGTCATCCAACATTCAAAGATGGTAATTATGATGTTTTAATAGTTATATGTAACAAGTACGTAGCATAGTGATGTGAGAATTAATATTTTTCTTTAGGATGGTATTGGATTGATCCAAACTTAGGAATGGCGAATGATGCTATACATGTGTTCTGTAATTTAACTGCCAAAGGAGAGACTTGTATATATCCAGACGTGCATACAGTTCAAATGCCTAATATTCCCTGGCGAAAAGAAAATAGTGAAGGAAACGATTGGTTTTCAGAACTTCGTGGTGGATTCAGAGTATAATTTAACGATACAATACAAACAGAGCTTTATTAAAACTAAATACATTTTAGATTACATACGAGTCTGTTGGATCAGTTCAATTAACTTTTTTGAAACTATTATCAGAACGTGGCTACCAGAACTTCACATACACTTGTATGAACAGTGTCGCATGGTATAACTCTAATACTGATAATTATGAATCAGCGATCCGGTTAATGGGTGATAATGAAATGGAACTAAGTCACAATAGTTCAATGGTAAAACCAAATGTATTGGTAGACGGCTGTAAGGTAATTCATTTGTCACAAATTAATTAATATTTCGTGATGATAAAACTATAATTTCGTAAATTATTACAGAATCGACGTAGTAAAAGTGAAACAGTCCTAGAAATACGTACCAACCGGTTAAATTATTTACCAATCATTGATTTATATCCAGTTGATTATGGACAACCGAATCAAGCATTTGGCTTTCAAGTCGGACCTTTATGTTTCAAATAATTATAATCAATAAGTAATTGTGTAAGCTCGTGGGAATATAAAGTCAACCAAAATCATTCAAAAGAAATAATTTAATTGCCACCTATTCAATAAATTCTTTTATATTTAGGATTTTTTAAAAATAAATTTTAAAGAAACAAAAATAAACTTGAAATAATTTTATTTAAAAATTGAAATTCTTTGCGTTCATATTCTTTAAATGTTCACTTTCTAGGAAATCAATCAGTTATAAAATTCGTTGAAAAGTATTGGGACGATAATTTGTAAATTTGCCTGCTGAAGTTATGTTCGCCTGTTCCAATTGCTAGAGAAAAGTAAAGAAATTTTATTTTTGTCAAGAAAATCTCGACTCAATTGGATAAATTGTGATAGGCGAACATAACATCAGGATAACACCAAAAGAATAATCACGACAGTGGCGCCGCCAACGGGAAAAATGTCAACTAAAAAAAGTAAATTTTTGGAAAAATCGAATTTCTGAAAAATCTGAAAATTTAAAAATCCAAAAGTTTCAAAATTGTTGTTGTAATCCTTGTTACGTGTCGGTGTATAAAATTACATTAGTATTGGTCAATTCCTATTAATGCTGATAACAAATAGATAATAAATTGATATTAGAATACCTTAATGCTTAAGGTTAACCAATGATTGCTCTTAGTGAATCAATAAGACATTTTAAAGACCACAGTTTTATTCAATTAACTATAATTACAAAATAATATTCAGTTTTATCCAGAAATTATTTGAAACAAATTTACACAATCTCTTAACGCTACTGTTTAAATATATATGAAATAACCTAATCATTAGATAGTTTTAATTATTTGTCGTTGATAATTTAGTAAATTAAAAAATTAAACAAGTACTAATAATATTCTTTTTGGTAGAAAATATATTCATTGGTTGACGAATGACTATTAGAATGAGATTCTTTAATCACATAATATCTCATCATCAGTAGTAATAGTATGAGTTACAAATGTCTTACAAATTACAAATTGTCTTCATTACAAATGCAACACTTAGTTATCTGATCACTTGCATTTCTTTTCATGGCATATTTATTATTCTATGAATCCAAATACTTATATCCATATTCAGAATACCTTTGGTATAGCAGCAATTCCAATCAAATTTTTTAATTCGTATTATTCATAGTTCTGTTCACCACAGAAGGTAATTTTTCAGGCAATGGTTGCGCATTTGATACGATACCATACGGCCTCAAATGGTAAATTAAATAATCAAGAACATACATTTGGTTTGGTGACACATAGTGAAATGATATCGCATTATCCGAGCAACAGTCTAATCCCTAAAATAAAAACCATTAACGATAAATCTGAGTTACAGACAGTATCAATTTTACAGTATACAATATTTTACCTCATTTGTTTTATAATAAATGTATTTCCAATACCAAAAATCTTTATCCACGTGGTTTGGTATTAAATGATGTTCGGGAACAAACGGAAAAAATCTACCTCGACCATGATTGTCTCTTGAATCGCCAGCAATAACATGTATATTTTGCATACATTTACCCATTTCAACATCTTCAGCTCCACTATTATGCGGATCACATTTCTTTTTATCTGGCAAACCAATTTCTACAAATCGTCGTACTGCCTCTCTGCTAAGTACATACCCAGCACCGCCTGACATATAACCTTGTTTCACAAATGGTTTAAATCTGCATCCAAAATAAATTGGATATTCTGTTGAGTATGGATACAACATAAGTCTTAGATTTTCTACAATCACATATCTAAAATGAAAACAGTACAAGTATGTTATACGTTCAAAGCCACATTTTAAATTTAATTGATTTACGTGTCATCATCTGCTTTCAGAAACCAATCAGAGTCGTTAAGATGATGATCATAAATGTATTTAAATGCTTCTTTTGTTTTTGCCCAAAGATTATTACGACCCTCCTTAACCGGCAAAGCAATAGAATCTAATTCTTTGTCTACAATTAATAACAATAATAAATGAATTAAATTGTCAAATTGATTTATAATATATAATTAGTTAATCAATTGATTAATTACATACCTTCTTTTGAGCTCATAAACAATAATTTATTGCATCGTGAACCCCACGTCCGTTTAACGTGTCGAGCTTTTTTCTGATGATTGCTTGGATTGGTCATTATCCAACATAATACACGCACTTCCTGATATAATTTATTAGCTATACTACTATTCTCTGCCTTATGTGCATCTTCGTGGTCTTCATGAAACCTAAAAAGATTTATATAAACAATTGGTAATTGGGAATTGAAGTAATATTAATAATTAATTAAAATACCCAATATCTTTTTCTGGGCCAGCTGCATTCTCTAAATCACCACCAACATGAGGATCACTAATAACGCCTGCCAAAATACTACCATCAGTATAAAATTCTTTTGTTGAACTTTGCATTAACAGCGAAGCGGTTGTAAAACCGAGTACAATACCCATTGTCAGTGTCAGCAATGTACGACGATTTGTCAATTGTCTCGGACCTAAAAACCAAATTATGAATGTATTATAAACAAAAGTTAAATTCTAAACCAAACTGATTAATAATAATAACATTGACTAATAATTCATGTTACATATATATACAAGGAAGTCCACAGTAACCTTTTATTATGTGTTTTGTACATTATACATATGTATAATGTTGACATTAATGACATGTTACAATTCTTTTTGTAAAACAAGTGAAATGAACTGCAACTTAATACATGGAATCTATCTATTAAATTGGTAGACTCTTATTGTAATTACTTTCAAACTAAAAACTTATCACATATGAATGATTCCTAAATGATTGCATTATTAAAATTAATCAAACAAACATATAGATAAAACTACATATCAAACGTAACAAAAATGTTAACTGTCCGATTTTAGTTGTCACCAATCAAATAAAAAACACAAATTTCTCACTTCCGATTACAGATTATAAAATAAATGTTTGAATGTAAATGTACAGAGCTTATCATGATATACTGAATGTCAAATTCTAATTTATACGGTTAAAAGAAAAACAATTGAATAGATTATACATGAAATTTGAATCTTACCTAATTCGTTATAAACAGCCACCATTTTTAATGAAAATGTTATAGGACTTATGGTATCCTTAACTCTCTTTAAATTAAATTTAATCAAAATCACTAATAATATTATTCAATCACTCATCCTATTCACTTGATCTACAGTTACTAAAAACCTTATAAATTGAATTTAATTCACATAGTTCACGGTATTTTACTTGTGCTGATATTAATTTACAAAATAATTTAAAAAGAATTAGTAACTTGATTCCGGATTCATTAATTTTAAATAATTTGATTAAATCGATTAAGTATTGAAATATAAAAAGTGCAATAGGTTTTCTGTGTAACTGAATTACAATTTATATGAAATTTTACAAATGAGATTCAATAAACCGTAGCATAATTATAATTCCATATTCACGTTTAATGTTTTTAATATCGTTTATTAATATTTACAGTATCGAACCAGCTGAATCATCTGAAAATGGAAAGATAAAATAACAATGAAATATCGATTAAATAAAAAAAAAAAAATCACCCAATTCAATCAAATTTTTTAAAAGGGATATTTATAAAACAAAGTAAAGTCTACCAAATGAGTACGTTAACCAGTAATCAAACAAGTGAATAAACCGAATAATAATTACAAGTTCATTTAAAGAAACTACACCTCCACAGTCATTCTGTGATAATGGAAATCAAGCAATTATGCTTTTGGAACAATACATACTAATTTTGAGATTGATGTTTGTGTCATTTCCATATAATAAAATAAAAATAAAGCCTGTAATTGTCTACTATTTAAGAATGCATATTAACATAATTTTATCGCACATTAACATAAAAATTGCAAATTCATAACAAGAATTGGAAAAATCAAAAAAACATAACTTGTTATCAACTAACCATAGCAATTTTATGAACGAATTTTAATTTTAAATATGGTGGATTCATTATAATTAGCATATTATAAATGTACGAAATAGTTTCCACATCAAAGGTAAATTATAATCTAACGAAAGTCTCGAAATTATGAACTTTTAAAGGACGAATGAATATCAGCTTCATAATAATTGTTGCAAAAGTATATAATTGAATATAGAAAGTGATTTTAATCCCAGAACCACATAGTTACAAGGAAGCTCTCGTCACAGGATCAATGACACTAAATCATTCACAACACCAAATTAAGCTACTGTAAAGGAATGCTTTGTATGAGACACGATTAATATAATGTCACGAGTAACTGATGGTTACTAATCATAACTAACATAATAGATAGTTTTATATGAAATACAAATTCAAGTATATTTCATTATAGCAATAATTCATTGTACTCAAATTACACAGTGTCAACTAAAATGCAAATGACAATCAATAACTCTTGCTTAATAACTCAATTAGAAATGAGCCTTGTAAATGATGTTGAATAATGAAAACGATCTTTCAATTACTAAAACTCTCAAGGGCCTAATGAAATAAATTTTAATTTCGCAACTATTAGGATGTTCATGACGTTAACTATTCCTGATATGGATTTAACAACAATTAAATAATTGTAAAAAAAAGCCTTAAATATCTACTATATAAATATGCATATATAATTGTTATTCAAAATGCATTTAATGGTTTCCGGTTAATAGAATTACGACAATATTTCATTGCATCTTATTAAACAAGCAATTCTTTGAATATGAATTTACATAAAAGAATTGAAGTTATTATAGTCGAGTCAACTTGGGAAAAATAAAATTAGAAATACATCTACATATATTCAACTCTGACCCGAAAATTAAAAATGTAGATTATGCTCCTATTTATATAATTTGCTTTTTGTGGGCACACTACTTACCAAGGAGACTGAACGTTCTGAGAGTATAGAACCAAAATTAAACACTTTGATTCCAGTCCCATTTTATCAATTGGAACAAATGAATCTCACTATTCCGTTTGGACACCATTCAGCAACAGTTTTGACACAATTTCAATTAAAATTAATTAAATTGCCGATTTAAAAAAACGATATTTCTAACACCGATACACTACGCAAAGTGTTTATTGTTTATAAAATTTGATTTAATTTTAATACATTGAAAACTTTGGATTAATCCACTGCATCGAATAGTTTCGCTCGAAACATCATGCAGTTACACATCACACCGAGATGTGGCGTTGCGATCGTATAAATTATTCACTAGAAAATTAATTTTAATTTTGTTAAATTAACGTTATCAACCACAAGTGAATATTACGTATGTAGTTCAATTAATTGAACAGAGTCTAGACGATTTGAAAATGTTTTCAGGTGATTGAACCAAATATAACTTGCACTGATAACAATTTTATAACTTAGTATATCATTTATGGAAAATTTATTCAACAGTGAATTGATTAAACTCATATTCATTTTTATGGTATTTAAGGCCATGATTTTTCCTAATTACATCAGTGTGAATTTTAGTCAAGTTTAATTAAAAGTGTAATAGCAATGCTATTAAGAGTATCCTTTGCATTGTTTGTGATCTTCTGTAATTATTTAAAAGCCCTTGGCTAATTGTAACCAAAACGTATAACAATTAAATTAAATTTATTATTTCAGGCCTAACATGGGAGGCAGAATCATACTTCAATCCAACACCACCTAGAACGACAACCACAACATCAACAACCACAAAGGCACCACATGATCCATGCCTGGATAAACACTGTGACAAAAGGCATCCAATCGAGATTTGTGTTAAAATTCCAACTACCCCTAATCGAAATGATTTGTTCTCACTAGAGTCACACAATAACAAATGTGTGTTTAAGGAAGCCAAATGCAGAGCAAACGGTAATTATTAGTTAAATGTTTTATTCTTTTAATATCAGACCGTTCATCTTACTTAATATTAATTTTAGACAATCAATACACTATTGTCCACGAAAAAGGAAACTGTCATGATTGTGTAAAGAAAGTGGATTACTGTTCTTACGACTGCAAACTTGACTGGGGCCAACCTATATGCACTTACAATAAGGCCAGCAATACGTTCGTTGTAATGGAAAATTTGTGTTTCTTCTTGAAGGAAACAAAGTGTAATCGTCACAACCAAAATTTGGAAATTTTCAGTCATCGGGCACAAGATTGCCAATGTGCTAAATGGTAGGAATTATATTACACGACATTAAACACAGCGAAATTAAATGGCTATGGACAAACGATTAATTAACCTTTATCATATTACTATGTATAACTTTATGTATTATTATATTCATTTGAGTGTTACTTATGATTTTTATAGTTAATAAATATTTATTAATGCAGCATAATTTCCTATCTAAACTAATTTCACACTTATATTAATTCATTTCAATCAAATCTAATTTAAAATCAAATAACATCACCTTTGTATTATATCAGTATATGTGTATAAAGATTTGAAAAGCGGTTATCCAACTGATGCATATTTGGTTTTAACATGTTTTAATAGTAATATATCAAGACTATGGTTTTAATTATACATAACTACTTTCTTTAATATTAAGGGGAGAATAATTGCATCGCAACGTTTGTATAACGTTAAATTTGAACGAACATATATCTGACTTTGAAATTTACTCCTCACACTGCCACCTATACACATACATTTGAGGGCTGACATACATCATATGGGCAGTCTATTCATGGTATAAAAATTTAGAGTCAAATTGTCAAACACCGACTTGATTAGAACGAATCAAATCAAATTTAATCGCATAAAAGAAGTAAAAACAATTAATTTTTTCGGTTTTTTTGAGCTACGCCAGAAGAAACTAAGTACAAGGACAACAAGATTCTGATCTTGAAGGTGAGTGAGCCATACCCCAAATCAGTCTTTCGTTTAGTTAATAATTGTTACGAAATTAATCACATGATAATTACGCATTATTATTATTATATTTTATTATATTTGTTTTCCTCGGTTATTTTAAAATCATTGTGTCATTAATTTTATGTAAAACTGCACCATTATTTTCGTTCTAATAGTATCATCAATTTCTTTTGTTTTATTCAAAATCCACAAAAAAAAACCTAAAGTGCTGATACATAAAACATTAAAACAATCTCCCATCCGATTAATTAACCCTTACTAAAACATTCAAGTGTTTCCCTGTAATGGGTGATAAATTTAGAAAAGAAGTGGCCAACCTCAACATAGAAAAGATGTCGAATAATAATCCCAAATCATTTTTGGACTCGATTCTGGGCGATGTGACTCGAAAGTCGGCAGCAACACAACTTATAATCGGTGCCTCATCTGGAATGTAATTATACCATAACATCCAGAGTCCGTGTGTACAAAATTATAAGATAATGATTTATTTTTAGGCTGACTGGATATGTTGGCATGAAAGTAGGAAAGGCAGCTGCGTTAGCCATTGGCGGAGGTGTTATCCTCATACAAATAGCCCATGAACAAGGACTCATCAAGGTCGATTGGAATAAAGTGACCAGAAAAATTGATTCCGTACAGGATAAGGTGGAAGAAGCAGTCACTGGCCAGGGACCAACTTGGATGGATAAGGTATGTTGTACTAAATGTTGCATCATTTTTGATCCAGCTTGTTCGTTTACCTCAACATTTTTGTCCCTTTGAATATGCAATTGATTTTTCTTTTATATTGAATCGATTCAAAATTACAATCACACAGGTTTTTAAATTTGGAAAATCCAATGTACCGCTTGTGACAGGATTTGCTGGTGGATTCCTTATTGGATTCGCACTTACATAAAATTATGCAAAGTAGTATACTTTATGATATCAATCGATAATTTAGTATTTCTAACGGAGCGACTGAGTTATAATAAACCGCTTCAGTAACCGAAATGAAGCTATCTTATATGTGTTTTAGTATAAGCCGAAAAAAGATGAATGTTTGTGCGCATTTTCTATTACGTTAAATAAATTATTTTACGTCTTCATTTAACCTTTTATTTGTCTTTCATTCTATTTTGTATTTGATCGGTATAATAATTTAGTAATATATTGGTAAATTATTTCTTTAAGGCGGAACGATTCGTTGACAGTAAACTGGACCGTGCCGAAGGTATGTTAAAGAGCAGACAAAAGAAGGTGAAGACCTGGTACAGTTCCCTAATTGGAGATGAAAATGGAGCAAAAATAAATAATTTCCATGTCTTCCTGGCTGGTTTTACTGGTGGTTTGGCAATTGCTGTCGCTGTTTATTAAATCCCTCACAGTAGTGTTTATAATTAAGAGATGCTAGTGCAGGTATAGCAATGGCAAAGTGAGATTCTCAAAGTAATTTATTGAATGATCGTGTAACAGCCTAGTCTACGAAAACCATTTAATTTTCTCACATTTATAACATTTGTATTATTATAATATTACGTTCACCAAACATTATTCTTTAAACATTTTGCGATATCTATGTTCGATTCTTACTTATTCTTAATTAATGTTGCGATATTTAAGTATTACGAAATTAAAATTAATTTAAATCTGCGATTAATTATGATACATGTTCTACTTTTTACTTAAGTTGTTTAAAATATGGCAAACATGAATCTTAAACGATATGTGAATCTAATTTTTTTTTTCATTTAAATTCCTATTTGAAAATATTATACGAATGATTAAAAGGTATTTAAAAATAAGTTACAATTGGTTTTATTCATCAATTCCTTTATTAGATATGATTCATTTTTGGCGAGGTGCAATATATGCCAACATCTACAGTTGTGTTTGTGTCTAACGTATTTATACGGTATATGTGTGAATATATCGATCATATGGTTTTGTTGTCGTTCATTTGCCGGTAATAATAACATTCTTACAAATTTAGATACCAATTTAAAATAATCTTGTGAAATAGTTAAAAACAGTTCTAGTGGTTTTATGAGATTAATAGGAAAGTGTTGTATCTAATGCGAGTAAAATGGAACACAAACTATTGTCATTATTAGACTCGCTCACTGGATACCTCCGAAGTAAGGATTCCGATAAGGCGCTTAAAATAATTACAAACATTTCACAATGCTTCGATGACCGGTTTACATCTAATAAATTTGGTATTCCATTGGATATTCTTTACTTATTGCACTTCTAAAGTACGTAATTGTATTTCAGGTTTCTATATTGAGAAAGTGATCACTGATTTACTAAGCTTTCTTAGAAGTACTCTACAATGCCAGAAAATATTCAGGAACGCTAATGCGGCTATCTTTGATTTGTTTATGAAATTAATGGGAATGGATGATAAAGAACTTAGGACTTATTCCAAACAGTTATTAGAGGTGATTTTGTAATATCCTACCAACTAAATTTCTTATGACTGAAACATTATTTGCAGATTTCCTTGGAGTACATAAATTCTACGAGTTTTGCAGTGACTGCTAGAGAAAAGGAAAAGTCTGTGCTTTTAGTCCAAAAGATGGTGGAGGCTAAAATCATTAGTAATGATGATCTTCTTACATTGACCCTTAATAATTTATTGACTGCGGTCATTTTGTCTAAAGATCAAAAACGATGTAAGACTAATACGGACATTAATTGATGCATTTAATATCCTATTTTCATTTTCATTGGTTTAGATGTACAATATTCCTTGCAGTTATTTGGATTGATATCACGACACTATCCAGTATGTATTTCTTCTAATGAAAGCGTTTCAATTTTCAAAATGTTCTGGCAGAAAATTGAAGAGTTTCTTAATAATCAGAATGATGTGAGTTCTTGAATATTTTAGTTACCAATGAAGTTCGCTAATTAGTTTTTTCAATATTCTTTCAGACTAGCTTAATTGTAGCCGCTGGTGCAATCAATGGATTATCAAACTATATGTATAGTTTCAAAGGCAATCTAGATTGTGAGCAAATAAAAAGAACTTACGATCATCTAAAAAATTTTGCTGATCCATCAGAATCTCGATATCGAGCATGTTACAGAGGTAACGTAATACTTTTCTTCAATATTATTTGAATCTAACATATTTGTAATCAAATGTTTGCAATACAGATGCAATGAATTTGATAACTGAACATGGAGAACTGTTTCGAATCCATCTTAAAAGTGATTTTCTATATTGGCATGAAAAACTTGCAAAATGGTTACATTTGTCCGATAGTAATGACAGAATTACTGGCTTTAAAGCGATACAAGCATTTCACCATATTATATTTTCATTAATTCTGGAAGATGATAATGATAAGAATATGCTGGAGTTTTTCATTAAATATTTTATTAAAACGTTGCATAAAAGAGATGCAAAACCATTCGAAATTCGGATTGCAATCAATGGATGTGGGGAAATTATAGCTCCGATAAAACAACATAAACCTCAATGTGTTGATGAAATGCTCGCTTTGATTATTCATAGAACTGAACTTATGGGTAATTTAAAAGACCGACAACAACTTGAACACATTCCAAATTTTTGTCAAGCAATTTCAAAAATATTACAACAAGTGGATTTTATCTCTGAAGTTCAATTAAATTCTCTTCGAAATATCATGATTGGATTGATTAAAGATTTTTATTATTTATCTTCACATCATCATAAAATAGTTCAATTATGTGTGTTGAATTCATGCCGAAATCTAATGTTATTAAATGAAGCGCTGTTTGAAAATTTTTTACAATCCATAATTTTTCATGGTTTAATTTGGAGTTGTTCACACAAATGGGTAGTAGAAGCTGATTGGAGTGATCCAGATTGGAAAGAAAACGTCACGTATCGAAAGTTTTTACCATTTTGGAAGGGATTATTAGCAGATAATAATACATCTGATGACACCTTTTATGATGTGCAACATCACATTTACAAACAAATTATTCAAAGTGTTCTATTAATTTTGGATAAATTGGATCTCTCTGTTAAGAAAACTGTTTATACAGATGATTCTGGAACAGATCAAATACTCTGTTTCACAGATCCAAATGATGAATATGCATTGAATAAACCAAAGGATTATCATCTATTCTTGAACACAATAGATTTGATAATGGAAGTCTTATATCCTGTAAGTGAGAGACAACATGAGCGTACGCTTATCCCATTGGTAAATGAATTTTGTGAAAAGATGATAACCAAAACTGAACAATATCCTTTACTTAGCGGATTTCCGAAATTATTAACATTTATTGTTAAAATTTTAGAAAAAGTCAATTACTTTGAAGGAAACAGTAACTCTATATTGAATATGCTAAGCTGTTTTATTATACGAAATCTAATTAACGTGGATCAATTTAACGGCGAATTACAAATTGCTTATTTTCGATTGTTTTTTGCTTGCCCGGTGACAATTGTGGCACCATTAGCACTGAAACCTTGCAATGGATTTATTAAAATGCTTCAAATAGCGTTTGACATTGGAAAATCTATAATTTCGTTGGCACATGAAGCACTTTCTGCTATAATTAAAATCACTGAATATGTCCGTCTAACGCGAGACGTATGGGACTTAGAACCGTTTTTTGCAGATGTACTACCACACTTGGATTCATTCTTAAAAAACAGGTCATACACCGATGATGCCGCTTCAATGAAGAAAGACATGACTGTTGTTAAAAATCGGAAATTTACATCTCATAAGTGGAGGGTTGAACAAGGATCAGAAACAGAGCTTGCAATATTCCAAAGCAGTGTATTGAAATTCCTTGGAAATCTTGATCCAGAATTGAGTCTTCTGCTGATTGAACCAAATATTAATTCTAATGATTACGATCTAGTCAAATGGGGAAAAGGTGATGTAATAAGAATGATTTTACGTTTTCAAGATGTTGAACCAGCAATTTACTTGGATAATTTTCTACCTCGAGTTAGTTACCTATCATTACACTCAACTGATCGAGTCATAAAACTGGCTGCTTGTGAATTCTTGCATGCCGTTATTTTGTATATATTGGGAACAGATAACTTTCAAGACGAAATATGGAGAAAACTAGCAAATCAAATGATAACCTTAAGCTGTGATACTGATATGGCTGTGCAGCAAATGTTCGAACCTCTGTTAATGGAATCAATGCGTTTTTTTGCAAATAGATCTAAGATACATACAAGTGGAGCAGAAATTATGATTGATGAAATATTTTTTTCGATTACTAATAAACAGAATGCTTCTGTAAGAGACTTGGCTGCTAGATCATTGAGAGAATTATGTCGATGGGCAATTCAGGAATCAGTTAGTTCTGGACCTGACCAGATCAATACCACCATCGACTTGATTTTGGATAAATTGAGGCTATACAGTTTTGATGCAGATCCTTTTAAAAGATATGGAGCTGCGATTGCATTTAATAATCTATATCAAATTCTAAGGGAGGATGAAAGAATAATAAATAAATATTGGATAAACCTGTTGTACACGTTCTTAGTAAATTTGAAACAATCTGAAGAACTGTTGCCTTCTGTTGGTCAGAGAACGGATTTAGATGTAATTCTATCCAGTTTGGATCATGTTGTTCGAGTTCTAATCGAGAAAAAGGAAATATTTAATTCCATATCGACGTTTCGAATAAGAGTGTCTGTTATGGAAGAACCAGACTTATTAAATTGTGCCAAATGGTTGTTCAAGGAATTGGGATCCATACAAAAAATTTACCGAAGCAAAATTATGAAATTATTAGTTCAAATCGGAAATGCTGTGAGCGATGTAAATAATCTTATTAGTTTCATATCGACTTATTTTAGTGGAAGAGAAATATTAGACATTTTTGAGAATAACAAAGCTACGGGAATTCAAAATCTATTAAAGGCAATTAATTCTAATGAAAATATTAGCAAAATGCAACAATTGCAACTATTAAAAAGCATTTGTTGTACCATGGAATGTTATATTTGGCTCATAGAAGTGGGTTTATTTGAAAAGTACAAAACTGTTATTGCGGAGAGCTGTGTTTTCCAAGTATTAAATTTAAATATTAATCTATTCATAAGAAATAATGACTCCCATCAATATTCAATGAATTATGAAGAAATTGGTAACCAATTATTATTTTGGGAAAATGAATTTATAATGTCTACATTGAAATTCATTGAAATTATACTTCGCAATGATATAAAATGGATACCACTATCGTTTTGGGTGTCTGATTCACAAGTAAAATTATTGATTAAGGATTTAATATTGCCAAATAATTCACAAGGATTGTGTAAATTTGATTACCAAGGTGTTAATAGAATACGAAGAATTCTCGAAAAATGTCTGCCACTTCTTCTTGAAAAAGCACCTAAAGACTTTTTAAATATGTTAATAAGAGATGTAATAAATGATATGATGGTGCACTTAGAAAATATAACTGATATCCATACTCAATTGTCTTCTGTGCCAACGACTAATTCAAATTTAATAAAAGGATTTACATTAATATTAAATCACATCAACGAGCTTAATTTATCAATTGATGAACAAAACGAATTAAAAATATCGTGCAAGAATATTTTATTAGTATTGTTTCATTCAATGAAGAAGGAAATATGTCAAAATGGAATTGTAGTATTATACGCAGTTGAAATAGATTCCAATTCTTTATATTATTTAAAGAATTTGTTGAAAATGTGCCTTTCGTTCAATGATTTTTTGATCGATGTATGCCATTTAATTCTAGATGAAACTAATCTTTTAACGTCTAATGGCAATACAAATAACACAACAGCACACGGATATCAATTTATAAAAACGTTTAATGACATCATATACGAATATTTATTAAAAGATTCATATCAATGTATCGAAATCATGGTGAATCAATTAAATGTCTATAACTGCTTCAACTTGTTATTTGTGCTATTACATTTTATTGAATATGCCGAGAATTCGAAGAAAACGGAATCATTTGACCCTATTACTAACGCAATTATCAATAATTGGAATAAAATTTATAACACATTACTAAACTCAACGTACAATGGTAGTGATAAGAGCCTAAAACATTTACAATTAATAGAAGTGATTTTAAAATTAATCACTATAAATCCTGAAGCAGTTAATACTATTGGAAAACGAATTATAGGATTTCAAGATTGGATTTTAAATCTAATCACCAATGATAATGCAGTTGAATTAAAAATTCGTGCAATTTATCTTTTACCCTGTCTCATTGGACCGAATGATGACGTAGATGAGGCAATCGAATCGGCGTTATTAAGTATACAAAAACTTTATATACCAATGCGATCCTCTGACTTTCCAGTTGAGAGTATAGAAAGAACCTCACTCATTGCAATTAATAAGGCTTTACTGAAAGCTTTAAATATAAGTAGATCACCATTGTTACTAAAGTTTCTGATAAACACAACTTCTGCCGAGCAGAAACATGTAATGGAACATGACATTGTATTAGGATTGGAAACTCTCATTCGATATACGTCAAGTGATAATCACATTAACTTATTACAAATGGCATTTAACATATTCTTAAAACCCGAAATACACCATAAAACAAAGATTACTGTGCTGAAGAGATTTTTATTATCTATGCTTCGTGTTGCAAAAGAAAATACCATTATAGAATTTTATACCACAAACATGAAAGTCATTATAGACCTATTAGATGCAGCTTATAATTATTCAAATGAGAAAAGCACAACATCAACACTAGCTGGTCGAATCGGTGGATATAATTTAATTGAATATTTGTTTGCATCTATCAATCCGGATTTCATCAAGGGTAAATGCGAAAACTCTAAACTATATCAAGCTATTAATGCCATTACTAAAATAGGAAAGGATGAATTCTTAAAATTCATTATACAGAAAACATTTCGTGTGAGGACTGAAAATTTTTTGTCTCAAAATAAGGAGCTAATGGAGTGTTATCGTTTGTTCCAATGTGCTTCATACCAGGCACTGGCAAGCATTCTGAGTAATACAATGACGCAATTACAAAGATTTGAAAATTTTTTGTTCATTGAAAAACCGGCGTCAAACGCTTGGATTTGGAAAAATATAATTAATACTTGGGATGATGATATGTATATATTTAATGGTCAAGAATTTGAATCCTATCCTAAGCAAAAAGATCGTATAACGTCAATAAGACGGCTTCATTTCGATAACAAACCAAATAGAGAAGGACTTATCATGCAAAATATTTTCGAATCATCTGTTGGCCAAGACTTAGAGAAAATTGATTTTAATAATGTGAACCTTCGTACAGTAGAAGAAACAGAATCAATTATGTTGGATAATAAAAATTGTATTCGGTTAGAAAAAATGTCAGTCAACGAACATGAGTTAATGCCAGTATTATGTGCAGTGATTCAATATTTATTTGATGCCAACATAACTCCATTGCCAGAAAAAAGAGATACAATTCATAGAGCAACACCAATTTGGGTAAATGCCATCTGTGAAACTATCACTAGCAGGTATACACATCGGAATATTAGAATATTTCTGGCAAAATTAATAGAGAATTGTAAGGATATATTTAAATTTTATGCTAATGCGGTTACTTCTGCAATTCTGAAAGTTATCGTTGACAGATGTGGGGGTACAACATTGAACATATTTGACACAGATCTCACAGTAATGCTTCTTGAATGGACTACAGCTGTGAACTACGAACCAAGTTCATCTGAAGAAATTCATCTAATGAGCAGTCTTTTAGAACTATTTGTTTCGAACTGTTTTCACTTACGTATAGATATTTTCAAATTCAATTTGGAAATTATAAAGAAAATGATTGAACTATGGAAGAATTGTCAAGTCCCATATACTGTTTTATTTGATGCAATTAATTTTGATCAATCATCAGACTCGACCATTCTGATTCGTGGTATCCAAGTAAATGCTGTATTCCTTGTAAATGGGTTTCATCCTTGGATGGATTTCAATTATTTGGAATATCTGAATCAAATAAAAAATTGTATGATCAAAGGAACACATAAAACATATCGTTCTGCTGCAGAAATTATGGGAATGTGTATTGCAACAAGCACTTCCGGATATGAAAATATTGTTTCTGAACTGATAGATGAATTGAAGAAATTATGCTGGGATAATGAAAGAAAATTTTTGGACATAATTTACGGAGTACATCTGAATTATCCACCGATTCTAGAACCGTTTCTTTTAGTAATTACAAAGAACATGCAATATGCAACTGGTGGAGTAAAGCGATTATACATGGAAATTATAATGAATGGATGTCATTTATTTGGCAATGAACTCTTTAATGAATTGTGGTTACTCGGATACAAAGATCTGTTAACATCAAATGATTATCAAATATTAGCATTGCACACTATCAATAGGTCCATTTCGTTTATGAAACCGAATGAAGTTGAACGAGTAGTTCCATGTTTATACGATCTATTAAAATCTACTAACAAACTATGTCGTCAATTGGTGTATGAAATTCTGATTCACGTTCGATCCAATGTACAACTAAAAGATTCAATAGTTAATCGGATATCAGTAGAACTTCTAAATGGATTATTCGATTTGGATGTTGATATATCAAATCGATTGGTTGCATACTGGACTAAGGAAGTAAAATTGCCTACGAAAGCTTCTGAATTAATCATCGAGTTATTCCGAAACCATTATTTTCCAGAAAATGAAGAACGCTTTTTAAACTATTTTGCTCAATTGATGTTACAAGCTACAATTGATAATCCAGGATCAAAACATTCTATTCGATGTAATTTAAATATCGAAGATAACGGAGAAGAACTTAAATACCAGGAGTATTATATTAACACAAACGTTTCATATCAAAATTCTAGTTTTGTTGCACCTTTGTTTTTCAAAACGAAAGAATTTAAACGAACGATTGGCGGTTTCAGTATTAATAACAATTTATCTTTGTGTGACGAACCAGAACTCGAATTTGAACCAACATTGGATCCCGCTAGAATGACTCCAAATAGTCAATTCTCAATGCCTTCATCTAGTTCTTTTATATTTGATGTTGCTCCTAAAACACTAGATGCACGCTCAAACTTAATCGCTACTCAATCTATAGATTCATCTACCAATAATTTACTTCGATTAAGATCACGTTTTGTGAAGGATACTAAAAAAATATCAAATACAACAGTTTCCGGTACTAGCACTTATTTTAATAGGAGAAGCAAAATTCGTGAACTGCCCAATAAAAGAGGTGACATTAAACTCTATCGGAGATACAGAATAGGGAAATATCCTGACGTCCTCATAAACAATCTGGCATTATTACTCCCACTTCGAGCTCTATTAAAAGAAGATCCAGTGCTTGCACGACGTTTCTTTGGCAACATACTAAGCGCTATTATAAAAGAGCTACAAGTTGAATTTGTGTATGAAATAAGTAGAGAAATACCACGAATCCTCGAAAGTACAAACAAATATGATTGTTTTCTAATTGGTGCAATAATGGAAATTGCAATTAAATATCCAACATTGGTTCATATATCCCCATTTAGAATATCTGAAATTGCTATAAATGGCAATCTCCCAGTGTTAGGTATTCTGATGTTGGAAAGCAAACTTGAAGTGGGTGATTTTTCTGAATGTGGACCATCAAAATCAACAATTGAATCAACAGATGATGAAACATCGTTGTGGATTGAAATTACAAAAATATATCGTCTTCTATCAGAAAAGGATATTATCACGGAAATATATTCACATATACTTCGCATTGATCCTCGTCTTACAAATGCAATTGATTTAGAGCTGAGTGGTGATTACTGTAATGCTTTAGCACAATATAAAACAATTTTGACATCTTACTCTGAAACGCGAACAGACTTTATAAATGAAAACTTCCTAGACTGTTTGACACAAATGTGTGATTGGGATAATTTATCAACCGAAATTACTAATCGTCTTGACGATATAGATGATTTATGGTCTAATGATTGGAATAAATCCATATTGTTACCCTTGTATATGAAATCGGAAACAATGAAATTAATTGATGTTGAACCTAGCGCTGAAGTGTTTGCAGGTCTCATCGACAATTGGATTAAGGACTCCTGGAAGTCTGAACATATGTTCAAACATTTCCCTCAAGAATTAATGATTTTAGAAATCGCCAGTGGTGAAATAAATGCCTCGCGGATGCATTGTGAAGAATATTTTGCTACATTCATAGATGAATGGAGTAAATTAGATATATTGTCGAAAAGTTTAAGACGACAACACCTATTAAATATATCTACTTTGATGAAAATTTACAGCCAAACAGGTCTCATTTTTGAAATCGAAGGTGACCGCAAATTCAAATCAATTCTTCCTAAACGATTATCTTCACAATCACTTACATCAATGGAATGGGTGAAACTATGGGATACTCTAATATCATATCATCGATTTATTTTAAACTTTATGACCGACGAAGACGGTAATATTTTAAAGAAGATCAATGCTCTAGATCAAGATTTATTTATTGCTAGTCTCAAAATAAAAAATTTCACTTTGGCTAAAAGAGTTCAGTCACGTTTTCAGTTACAAACAGAGACCGCATCTAATTCGTTATTGATTTTACAATCGAAATTAAATAATTTTCAACTGAAATTTACGAATTTGAAACTCAATAAAATTGATACGCATTTAACTATAAAAAAGTTGAGAGGATTGAATGCAGAAATAAAATCGGAAATATTGGAGGACACCAACGTAACTGATTCGATTAAAGCGACGACATTAATTTTTCGTGGAGAAATTTATCAAGAAATTTATTTATTGTTAAAAGATCATAGAAATTTGATAGAAGATTTAAGTAATTCATCATCATCAGATCCTGAATTTGCCAATTCATATATTACCGAATGTCGTGGAAAAATAGTTTCTTGCCTTAAAAATAGCATTTCGTTAGTTGAGACTAATATGAATACAGCATCATCGATTGTTGATGTTTATGTTAAATTAGCTGAATTCCTCGGAAGTGAAATACAAGACGATACATTAGTTAAGGTAATTTACATTATTGCAATTATCGAAAAGTCTCCTCTTTCAATTTATGAAAATTTTAATTGCAGGAAGAATATGAAATATTTATTAAATCCATTCTTAGAGGAATTAGTTTGGGATCAAATGAATTATTGCTTATGATACCGCAGCTATTAAATTTATCAATCCTAGGTGAAGAATCAATATTCGATGTATTCAATAAAGAGGTATAGCTGGAAATATTTTGAAATTAATTGTTAGTAATTAATTCTGATCTTTTTATGTTTTTAGATCGAATCATTTCCTTTATGGATTTTTATGGATTGGCTACCCCAATTATTGTCCTGTTTTAATTTTGCAGAATCAAATTATTTAGATAATTTATTGATTCTTTTGACAAAATTATTTCCATCTCAATTATTCTTTCACTTTAATTATGCATATACAAAATATTTAACAACCAGCAAAAATACAACAATTCGACCAGCAATTAATACGATTCTAATTCATTTAAAAAACCCATTTATGGAAAAATTTATAAAAGCTATTAAATGCATTTGTTTACCCGAAGTAAAATTGTATGCTGCATTAGATAGTCTTAAAAAGAATATTGAATCAAATTTAATTCAGCAGAATTCAATTATAAATGAATTAGAATTGATCCTTACTCCAGATGAAAATGAATTATATGGGCCTGAATATAGTTGCTTAGATAAGTATTTACCACAGTTATCAGCTCTAAAGGAAGTATTTCGTAAGTTTTATTATATTTTTAAAATTGTATTTCTAATATCTAACAAATTATTTTTAGTAAACCGTGGTCTAGAATCATTTCTAAAAGAATATAAAGACATTCTCAATATTATTAATAATGATATAAATAACTCAAGTGGTAGGAAATCGAAGACAATTAATTTAGAAAAACTTTGCCCTTGGATGGCTAATTACTTCTGGCAAGGGGGAGACGTTTACATTGAAATACCCAAATCGAAGAAAACAATATTTTCGCGAAACTCTATAGATCTAATCAAAATTATAAAATTTGGACCAGATTTGAATATAATAAGGTCTTTGAGAAAACCACTTCAGATTAAATTCATGGCAAGTGATGGTCGTACCTATCATTATATGGTCAAATCGGGTGAAAATTTATGTCAGGACGAAAGAATTCAACAGTTGCTTAACGTAATGAGCGGATTATTAAATTTAGATCCCAGATGTAAAAAACATAATATTCAAATCACTACATATAAAGTTATTCCGATAACTCCATTATGCGGTTTAATTGAATGGCTACCAAATTATCAAACGATGGAAATATTTGTGAGAAAGAGTAAAATTTATCAAGATCAAGAAGCGTCTTTAAGTTTTCTCGGTCAACAGTTAATAGGGCTTTTGAAGCAAAATTCCGATGAAGAATCCATTAATATTGATATTTTATATGGAAATGCCATTAAAAACTTCTCAAACAATCAGGTAGTATGCAATTTGTTGATATGGAATCACAAATTTAAAAAATAAATACCATATCTATTTTTAGCTTAAAAATATTTTCAAACAAATCGAGTACAAGGTGAAAGGAAAACCATTAAGGGATGCTTTATATAGTATTAGTGATTCACTTGAAAAATATTGGGCACTGCAGAATAATTTCATCAAAAGTGTTGCAGTACTAAGTATATCACACTGGATATTAGGAATTGGTGATAGACATCTGGGAAACATGATGATTCACTTGTCATCTGGACATATAGCTGGTAACTAATAGAAACCAAAACATTTTTATATGGCTGTATCATATTATTAATTTTAGGAATTGATTTTGGATTTGCGTTTGGTACAAAAACTGTAAAATCAACAATCCCTGAGTTAATACCATTTCGATTGACACCACAAATGGTACATGTAATGGGACCATTAAAAACATTTGGTTCATTTAATAAAATTGCAGAGAATTGTTTAAGGGTATACAAATATCATCGACGTATTCTAATCGAATGCTTGAAAACGTTTAGTCAAGATCCAATTGAAGATTGTTACCAAATATTAGATAGTCAAAATTCAGGTAATTTGAATTCATTAACTGTAGTAACTTTCAGTTGTTTAAACGTTATTTAAAAATTTCTTTCATAGATCAATGTTGGAATCATAATTCAAGAATGAATATAATTGAGAAAAAACTGAATGGTTTTAATCCCGCCCACATTACTGCTATTGAACTCGAATCGGGAATATTAAATACAACAAGTAAAAAGTAAAATACTTTATCAAATTAAATACATAATGTATAAATGAAAATTATTTAAAATATTGGTTCATTTGCAGGTACAATGGATTTTTGGCAGGTTATCAAAGAATTCTAAGTGGTGACTCACAATTTAATATACGCGCTCAATTAAGCAATGATAATTTATCTATTAATAATCAAGTAGCTTGTTTAATTGATTTAGCTACTGATCCAGTCATATTTGCAGCCACTTATGTTGGATGGAAACCCTGGTTCTAATCATTAACCAAATTAATTTAATATTAATGTGATATTAATACGAATTTAATAAACCGTGAAATATACGAATTATTGTACTATAAAATCGACGTTTAAGTAAGAATAATATAATATTCAGTTAACGTGTAGCTAATGAAAATGTTGAGAGCTACTGCGATCATAGTACTATTGGGTAAGTTTGTAATATTTAAAATCTTTAAAAATGTTATTCGCTAAAATGAATAATTTTATTTGTAGGTTTAATCCCATGCGTTATTAGCAATGAATTTTATTCCATGACTGCAGTCCATTCAAATGCGAACTCAGATCCTAAAATAGATCCTCTTGAGTTACTTAGTGATATTATGAATTGTTTTGGCGAATCAACTAGAACAAAGACTTGTGGAAAAATGACAGTCAACGATAATACAAGTTACAAAGCATTCTGGAGTGATTGTCACTTTAAATACTACAATCAATATTTAGAATTGAATAACGATAAAAATGATGGAATTAACGCGATTTATGAGAAAGTAAATTGTCGAGAGAAGTATCAGAAAGCAGGAAAACCCTAAAGAATATCTTGGAATTTGTTAGGATTATTGTACAAGTTATCCAGAACTTAATAAAAATATATATTACTCCTACAGCAATCAATGGTTTTTATAAAAATAAATATAAACGATTAAATTTCAATTTCAATTGTTTTTTGCTTTAATCTAATCAGTTTCACTAATTATGATAATCATTATACAAATGATGTGGAATTGAAATATTCCCTCTCGTGCTCCTGTTTCTTTTTTCGGTTCCCTTTAAGCGAGTGTACTCAGTATTGTTATGATTACCGGTAATATGTAATTATCGGTGAGACTGTTACCATATTTAGAAAAAATGAATTATCTGCCAAGACTAATCAAGTCTACAATAATCTCAAAATATTATTGTCGTACTTTGTTGTTATAAATGAGGCAAAAGTTTTTAGAGAGATCTTTTTATGACTAAAATATTAAACTTCAAATGTTAATAAATTGTAGTCAAACATTGTAATGAATGCGATAGCATACAAACCAATGGTAATCCTCAAGATGAAGAGAAAAAAAAAACCAAAAAACCATTCGACCATCGTTTTCAATATCAATGACTCCCATTACCTTGATCATGTAAATGTAGTGATATATAAATAAATTATCTAAATGATAACGATATGCAAAAAGTATAGTGACTCATTATAGCGATAAAAAAATGATCATCCTTAAGTTATTATTGTTGAATGATATCCACTAATGTACAATTAATTAACATTAGGATTTCCTCATTCGTATAGTACCAATAAAAAAGTTAATTCAATAACTAATGACAATGTAATATATCTCATGATCGTAATATAAAAGGTAACCTGTATAACTAAGATCCATCAGTTCAGTTTGAATTACAGCGAGTCTAACAATATGTTGAAAATAACAAGTTTAATTGTGATTTTGGGTAAAATATTAATCTGATAAGTGCTAATTATCAATAATAATTATTTATTATTAATTTTTCTCCCAGGAATAATCCCATGCATTGTATGCCAATTCGGAGGAGCCGAGGTTATGGCTTTCTCATCACTAACTGTTGAGAAGGCAAGTGCAACTGTAAGTGATCCCATGGTTCTATTAAATAATACCTTGACCTGTTTCGATGAGCCGACACGTACTGTAGTTTGTGGAAAACATACTGAGAACGGTGAAACTACTTATAAAGTATTTTGGAGTGAATGCCACTTCGAAAACCAAAATTCTTTCCTGGCATTGCAAAATGGAAATGATGCTGGTAAACTCTCTACTTTTCACCAATAATTCCCAATATCCTTATTCATATTTCTTTTCTTTTGGCAGTGAGTTTCGAAAAAGTGAATTGCACCGAAGCCCATAAAAAGTATGGTCACCACGCAAAGTCGAATTAATTTAAAATTATTTTAAAATTCATGTAATTGTGGTTGAATTGTCAATAAATAATTATCAATCATATTAATAATTAAAGGATTATAATATTCTATGGATTGCCTTAAACGGTTATAAATTAAAGTAAAATGAAATAATTTTCTCACTTATTGTTCATTGATTCCTTTTTACGACTCTTTTCTTGATCAGCAGATTAAAAGCTTTCGATGAAGTGGCATACGGCATAATGCTCTGAAACACATATCAATAAAATTAAATAGTATCTGAAACAAAGTTATTTCAACGTGAAAACTTACCTGAAATTATTGGACCCATAAAAATGGCAAATTTCTATTTGATTAGAAATTCAAATTAAATTCACAATATTTACTTAATTAAATCTATTACATCAATCGTATGCAGTTGTTTAATTTATGTATATGCACGTGTTAATTGAAGAGAATTGCTTCGACCTTTAGAATTGAAATATGTCGATTCGAACATCCTAAAATTTATTTGAAATTATTAAGCCACTTTCAATAATAATTTAATTTTATCTTACCAAGAATCTTTTTACAATTTCTCTCAAAATGGTTTCATGAGAAGTGGTTTTATCAGATTTTTGCGGACTCTGCAATATCCACCAATATATAAAATGCAAGTCAATTTCGTTAGGAAATTTGAAATATCTCGCATTTAATATTAGATTAATGAACATTATATTTAGACATTAGATTTTAATTTTATTATGAATGAAACCAAGAACCGTCCAGATGGCAGCAGTGTACTTTGAAATAGAAAAACATATTGTTGAACAAACAACTCCACCGTAAAATAAGTATTGAATATTAAAATAATATAATAAAATGAGTATGAGTGATTCAGATTCTGAGGAGGACCAACTTCAATATCTCCGGGATGGCTCAGTAAAACCGGGAATGTTCGTAAGTGGATGGGAAGATCCTAATGACACCATTGACGAAGACAAAAATCCAACAGGTAATCTCAAATTACAATACTCCCATATCGTTGTAAACTGATAAATTGTAGTATTGATACATTTATTTTAGAAACACTTGAAAGAGAGATTTTGTGGGCAGTAAATGAGGGGAAAATTGACTTAGTGCGTGAGATACTTAAAACAGATGCCTCTTGCGTTCATGCTGTTGATCAGGATGGTTACACTCCATTACATAGAGCTTGTTATAATAACAATGTTGAAATGGCAAAATTACTTTTGAAATATGGTGCTAACACGAACGCAGTAACTGAATATCGGTGGACTCCTCTACATTCCGCTTGTAAATGGGGCAACACGGAATGTGTGGCTCTCCTGTTGCAATTTGGGTCAAACATAAACGCTACATCTGATGGAGGTAGGAATTTTCATTCATCGCTTTTCAAATCTGTTTATACTAAAATATTGTTTATTCTAATTTCAAGATCAAACACCACTACATATCACTGCCACAGTGTCGAATTGTCGTCCAACAGCGGCGACCCTATTGTTTAACAATGCAATTAAGCCAGATCTCTTGAATAATTCCGGTGAAAGGGCAGAAGAAATTGCAAGAAGGACTGGTATGACAACACCTGTTTTCAAAATGGGACATTCTCCGTTTCAAGTACAGACAGGTTTAATTTAATCAATGCATATGCATATAGGTTTTAATAATTTAATAAGAATTAAAATTCAGTTGTATTACTTAACATTCGTCTTTTGAAAAAGGGAATATCTAAACCTTCTTTTTCATCATTTTTAAAAAAATTCGATATCGCAGGAACGTTCTTAAGTCGTTTCTTACTTCCAGCTTTCGAGGTCTCTTCTTCGTCAGTATCAAATTTAATATCGATAGATTTAGATCGTTCTAACGCTTGTTCGGCAGTGGACCAGCTGAACCTCACCAGACGTGGATAACCGAAAAATCGATTGTAGCTTTCTGCTAAAAATCGTTTAGTCACCGGATCATTTGGGTATCCACTTCCAAAATCACTTTGATTAAAAACTTGGAAATTTGCCTCATCAAACTTCCATACCTTCAATGCTAAATCTCGACTAACTTTGGCACAAATACTGGCTGCTGATACAATCGGATAAGTGGAATCAGCTTTTTTAGCAACTGTTATTTTAATATTTGGGAATATCGCAGATAACTTTTGTTGATATTTCTCTGGCGGTCCAACCGTATCAACGTAGATTTCAGTAACATTTATTTTAGCATCTAATGCATCTTCGATTAAACTTATAGCTGAATTCATTGATACTTCATTTAATGAGCGTTTCACCCTTTGATACATACTGGTACTGATGTAATGTGGTGATATTAACTCTACTGACCAACTTATACAGTCCTTTGGTTTCTCTTCCGTGAACATTCGATTGAAAATAATTTCTCTATTATTTTCTGTCAACATTTTAGAATCCATAAATCCAAGATCTTCCAACAACTTTTTTTCACTCAACGGACATATTGCGATACCATAAACCATTGGACCTTAAATCAAATGAATACCTGGTTTAAAATAAATGTCAAATGATTTGGTTTTGATACCCATACCTAACACGGGTCCACGTCCAGCTTCATCCACTCCCAACATACAAGGTTCAGTCTTACACCTTTCTGGAATTTCAGAGAAATACTTCACGCTCCTCGATCTATTCGTGGACGAAATAAACGATTTCATAAAATTTACGGCTTCATTATTTATCTTATCTCCGGAATTGCAAGAACTTTTGTTGGCAGTTTCAATCTCAACTTGAAATGCTTCTTCTGATATACTCTCCTCATCAGCTTCAGGTGCAACTGTTTCTTCCTTCGCAGCCATTGCAGTTCTTATTTCAGTACGACAAAATTAAAATATAAATTATACCACAAACAAGAATCTAATTCATGCAGAATTTCACAAAACAAAAAATGATTCTTTGGCGCCCAAATACACATTGCAATGTGTCGCCATCAAGTGGCAGTATACTGAATGACTAACAAATAAACTTTCTTTTTCTATTAAACTATTTTTTATTTAACACCAATTCTTTCATTTTTAACAATTCTGTGGAAATGATAATACATAATTACAGTAATAAACGTTTATTATTCTAATATAGATCTGTAGAATAAGATGTTCAAAATGTTCAAATTCGTTTTCAAATAAAATGTTTTTAAATCGTCATTATTCTAGGGAAGATTACAGAAATGATGAATAAACCTAATACTAAATAGTAATTAAAATTATATAGTGATATATAACGTTTTTATATAAGTAGATTTACACTTTTCTAATATCTAATACGAATACACTTCCATCCGAAGCACTTGCGCCTACTTTAGTGCCCCTGGAATTCCAACATACTTCAAATATACCACCAGTACCACGATAACTATGCACAAGTTGACCAGTCTGGGTGCTCCAGATATGAACGGTGCGATCGAAACTGCCAGAAGCTAGGAATTTTCCGTCCGGACTAAATGCCACCGAATACACTGGTTCAGTATGTTTTGTTAAGCGATGGATGCATATACCCTGTTCAACGTCCCATAATCTGACGGTTGAATCGAATGATGCACTCGCTAATGTAAGACTCATATTCGGATTTTGAGTACCAGGACCGGTTGGTGACCATTTAATTGTGTAAATTTCCTTTGAATGGGCCTACAACAAAAATGCAGCCGTTGAAAATCATTACTTTAAAATCATTCTATTGTACACTCACTTGTAAATCATGAAGACAGGTATCTTGTTTCATGGACCATATTTTCAAAGTCATATCATCAGAGCACGATGCTAATAGTTGACCCTGGGGATCCCATTTTATGGCGTTAACTTCATTCTAGAAAATAAATTAATTTACGACTAAATTAATATTTTTACAAAAATAACATTGTAAAAAGATTTACCGTATGTCCTTGAAATGATTTGATTGGACGGTCCACGTTCAGTTTGCATACATGAATGCATTGATCCGTACTACAACTGGCAAACGAAGTATTTGTTTGCCAGTCAACATCAAGCGCAGGAGCGTGGTGGAACGAAAACTGCTGTGTACATTGTCCAGTTGCTGCTTCCCAAATGATTGTGGTACGATCAACACCGGCTGACAAAATATAGTTGCCACGTTTATTCCATTTTAATGCGAATATTGGTCCCTTGTGTTGTCCCAGAGTGCTTGCTAGGCGACCCTCAGTGGTCCAAATCCTCGCATACCCATCGTAACTACCAGTTGCCAATAAACTGCCATCACACTAAAAGTCAATAAAGTGTATCCAAATGTAAAAAAAACTTAATCACCACGAAAAAGATAGAAACTTACGTTCCAATCTAAAGATGTCACATCCTTATTACTGGGCACCTCCGTCCCCCCCTTCTGAATACAATGTCTTAATATAAGTTGGTTGTGACTATTTGAATTGTCCGACATATCCCAAATTCGAGCTGTGCTGTCTCCAGAGCCACTAGCTAATAGATCGGTGCTAGGATTCCATGCACAAATGAACACTTCGCTTTCATGTCCACGCAAGATTGTGGCCTTTGACGCAGGAATTTCTGTTGCACCATCAACATCAGCCGGTTCAGGAGCAGGAATAGCACATGCTACGGCAGGGTCCTCTCCATTCGTCTCTGCAACACCTGATTCTGGTTTAATTTCTACTTTTGCGGCGTCCTGTTTGAAAATCTTCTGGTACTTGATATCAGGCATAACTGCGTCTATCAAACTGAGACCTTCTACTTTGTGGCCGTGGGTTCCATCTTCATTTAAACTCATCTCCGCTTCCCGGTATTTCATGCCTTTTTGAAGCACCGTCAGTAATGCGGCCGGAGGCACTAAGTTGCCATCGATATTGCTTTGTGAAATGTGCGATTCAATGCCGAATATATACGCTGAATGCTTGAAACCTAAAACATTTGTATCGATCCAGTTACATTGGCACCACATAATACCCGGTATATACTTACCAGACTCTTGAAGATAACGATAAACCAAAAAGTTTACCTCGTCGCTTGAGAAACTCATTTTGAAGCTAAAGACTTTAGACTCACTTTTTAAGTCACTTTTTTAATCACCGGATAATTTCCACACTACTACTGAACGATATAGACCCAACAGTTGGACTGAATTAAAAACGTATCTTAAATCTATAAAATGCTATGTTTTTGGAACAAATCTTGTAATTTATATGCTCGCATTGGCTTTTTTATGAGAATTTATTACGATTTGCCTACCTATGAATATTACCACCAACCAAACAAACAATTTGTTGGAACAATTTAGGTGTTGTGCTACTAGCTATTGTATTTGTATTTATTACTAATATGGCGTATTACGATATTTTAATATATGCCTTTACGTCTTATTTGTTCTCAATGGTATAAACGAAACGAAGATTTTTTTTTCATTCACTTCGTATGTCGACCTGTCGAATCCACATGAAAGAGTCAAGAGTTGAGTTTTTCACGCTTTTCAAAATAAACGCCGAGGTGACTGAAATGAAACTCAGCGTCAATAAATCAATGTGTATTTTGTTTACAATTTTATAGGTAATGGATAATGGAGTAACCACGTATCTGCCAAATCGGATATATTATCAGATACGTGACTATACCATTTAGTTGACGAATATTGAATTTTAAATAAAAAGATTGAATTTGAAATAAAACCAAACAAAAAGATGGCGCCACCATCGAAAACGCTTGTCAAAATTGGAAATTGGGTTGAGTGAGCTTCACGCTAGCGTTGTTTTAGTCAACACCATATATAACCCATTGCCCAATTTCATTTTGACAGCAAAGCCACGCTTTGACTCTTCATTTAGGATCGGCAGTCAGACATAATTAGTAGTTCTAATAAGTGAGAATGTTCGAATCCAATATATCTACTTTGTTAAATCATTTTTTCTAAGATGGCTGCTTTGTTNTGTTTAAATCAACACCATATAATTTCATTGCCCAATTTCATTTTGACAGCAAACCATGATTTGACTCTTCTTTTAGGATCGGCAGGACACCATGCGTTTAGGCGTTGGAAGCAATTTCAGGCAGAAAAATATTTCCAAAACTGGTCCTTTTAACATTGAAATTTCTCAAAAAGTCAATAATGATTCTGTATGGTTCACGTTCGAAAAAAAGTCCATACAAAATCAAAATAATAACAAACAAGTTTCGCTATTAGTCATATAATTCAGCGATGCAAACGATTGACTAGATAATCATTTAGTACAAATTTAGCTGGACAACTTCAACTTGTACTTTAACAGCATTTCATATTCTATTCATTCTCACCGAAACTAAACGACGTTTACGTACACACGGTACAAATGTGTTACCGGAAATTTCATATGAAGCGAAATCGATTTTCAAATCAAGCAGAAACATTTCTGAATTGAATATAATTATATTACACAATATAATTGTTAAGAAAGTGCCTTTACATCCAAATTTCCATTGCCTACATCTAAATTTTGGGTGGTCAGTGTTCATAATTCAATTTATTTGTCACATATTCATATTTTCAAATTGAAATTTTAATTGAATTACAATTAAGAGAACACAATAACGATCATTAGTCTAAACAATATAGCCATACAAACAACATTTAAAATTGCTTTCAAAAGTACCAGCAATTAAAATGGGTAGAAAACAAGTCAAATAATTAAAACACGAATCTATTTATCGTATATACCAATACTCCTTCTCTCAATTAATATTTTAAGGTATGTAGCATTTTATATACTATTGTCATTTTAGTTGCTCGTATCACAATATGAATGTGTTCAGTTAAAGTTCGTATTAATTAAAACATTCTTCGGATTCTATTGTTTGGTGTGTGCGTATCATAATTATGTGTGCATAAGCCATAATCAGCAATTAATTGATGATATTGAATCGATAAGATGAAATGCGAACTTAAATTCGTATATAAAACAGATCCCAACCCACTATTACGTGAGTAGTGATCGACGACAAGTCCACCCGAGTACACGCATTTAATTGGAACCGTCTCTAAAAGCGTGCATCTTATTTCACCTTGTATTTTTCCCTTTTACCAAATTCTATTTCTGTTCGTTATAAATATTTATAAATTTTATTTGTTCAAATTAAATCATTATGGATTCAAGTGTAGTGAAATTCGAAACATTAGGTATCGCACAAAGTGAAGTATTTAGTATTTTATTGATTATTGATTTCGCGTTCAAATTTGTTTTGTAGATGCTGAGGCACAAACATTAATCAATGAGGCAATTGAAGTGAGAAAAAAAGCATACTGTCCCTATAGTAATTTTCAAGTGGGTGCTGCTTTACTTACGATCGATGGCAAAACAATAACTGGCTGCAACATTGAAAATCTTGCCCATTCGCCAGGTATTTGTGCTGAACGTTGTGCGATTGCCAAAGCTATTAGCATGGGATATAAAGAATTCAAAGCGTGTGCTGTTGTTGCCTACCAAAAGAACCATTTCACCTCACCGTGTGGTGTATGTCGACAGGTGTTAATCGAATTTGCACCCAATGATTATCCCATTTATATAACTAAACCCGAGGCCAATGAAGTACTTGTCTCATCCGTTCATAAACTATTACCTCATTTCTTCCACAATGATTCAAATCCAAATTTATAATTAGATAAGAAATAATATTTTTGGATCTAATTACAATTTTTTTCTTGTCTGTTTTCTTTATCTGTTAAGATGATAACCGTTTCTTAGAATAATTTATTATCATTGATAATATTCTTGTTTTTAGTATGAATTATTTTAAAAATCATTCATACTGAATTTGTTTATATAAATACATATATATTATGTTTTGTAAATAGAAATATACACATTTATTGAGAATAAACTTATTTAAATTTTCAGTTTCATACATTATCATAATCAGTAACTTATTATTTTTGTTGTCTTTATCGCTTTTATATGTTATTATGTATGTATATACCAGAATTATTTTACTTAAACCAAAGTGAAAACAAAAATTATAATAAAACATAGTTATAATTAAAAGAATAGTTGATGTTAATTTCTTAAGTAATTTCATATTATACAAATTATGTCAACACTGAAATTCATTTCATACGATTGACACATATTCTTTTACAATTTTTTAGTGAAAAAAAATAATAATTTCTCCGCACTTAAATTGGCCAGTAAATTAGCGTTACATTATTTTTACCTTATAATTAAATATATGAAAACAATTTCTTTTATGGAACACAATGAGCAAATTAACGGTAACAATTATTCACCAAAATGGACACCAACCAATATAACATTGACACAAATTCTCATTATTTGTGGCTGCCTGAATCAGCAAATCAACCTGTTGTTCCACAGTAACGGCGTCCTTATTAAAATCATTGCAAAAATCATTGCCAGTTAATTTCTGCTTTACACGATCAACAATATCACGGGCTTTATCATTTATAATTTCAATCGGACGGTCTGGCAAATTCGGACCGAATCCATTATCATCAGAACCGTTTAAAAATCCACCATCTGTTGTATCAGATGTTTGTATCTTAGAACGACTTCGTATGCTAAATGATACAGTATCTTCACCACTACCGCCACTTGAACTAGCATCGTCTGCATCGACACCGCCATAGTTTAGTCCGTTCTCATTTGTTTTTGTTCGATGCGCTTTCTCAGTTGTATTATCTAATATACGCCAATTTAGTAAAGGATCATAAACAAATGCTTCCAATACAGCCATTAAACTGTCTTTGTTTCTACGCAACACCATCATAACACTCTCACATGTCTTCTTGTATGTGCCGTTAATTCCAATCACTTCCATTGCCTTTATCAGCATACGTGTAAGCCGGAAGGGAATCTTCTCCGGGAATTTTTCACGCGTCATAGCCACCTGGCAAATTGAAAGACAATTAGTAATCAAATATTTCCGAAAATTATTGGTAAATATATAAATAATAATTTAATGTATTATAATTACCTCAAAACAGTCACCGAAATCTATATGTAATATTTTACCACTTAATCTATCAAGCATAAGATTAGAAGGATGTCGATCACCTAATCCAAGAATATAGCCAACCATTGACATGACGGCTAGAGAACGAATATAATTTGTTCGACGTTCAAACCAAACTTCGGACGATGGACTCTTCAACCATAAAAGTTTAGCCAAATCATTTCCCGGTGTTTCTTTTATTGCACTTTCAAAAATTTCTATTTTCTGCATCAATGTTATATGATCGTAATCAGGTGCCAGTTTTAACATAATTCGATGTTCAGTATTCAATGGTATCTTCTTTTTTTCTCGATAATCACGGATTAATGTGTGCAAAGTGTCACAATGTGGTACCCAACCAATTAAACCAGAGTTTGTGCTTAATGGAATCACAGCATAGCGTTGAATTGCTAAATTATGCCTGAACGTATTTGGATCGTTTAATAGTAATGTATTTACTAATCCAAAAAGTTGCATTACACGCTCATCCTGACGTAAGTCTTCATGGCCCTTTAGCAAAAACATATAATCTTTGCCATTGGAACCACGAATACATAGTTTTCTTGGCCTTTGTTTTGACGTTATTACCTAAAATACAGTTTAATTAATATCATAAACATTTCCAATTGAATTTTTAATAAATTCAACGAACCTGTAAGTTTGTCTGGATGTATGAAATACGAATTATATCTTGGCCAGGTGTATAACTACCCGGAACAGCAAGTTCTAGATTCTTACAATTCATCAATTTTGTACTCACATACTGCAACTCAAGAGATGTTAATTGTGGTAATTGCTTCGATATACGACGGAACACATGATAATATAAATCCCAGGCTTGATTTAAGTCTCTTATATTCCCTGATTTCTATAAATTAAACGAGATATTTTTTAATTAAATTTTATTTAAAATAAAAATTATCAAATATAGTATAACTTACTTTATATGATGTGCACCATTCTTTGGCATGGGTTAAATCAGCACTATAAACTTGAACGAATGAAACTTCTTTTAATGTTTGAGCCCCACGTTCTAACATAGCATGCAACGGCTCCAATGTTTCAAACATTCCCTTTATGTTACGATCACCAAAATACTGACGGGAGGCTTCTTCCAATCCTTCGTGCCATTGCTCATGCCACAATATTGCAACTCGGATAAGTTCTTCACTTACCATAATCGCTTGATCAACTAGAATCATTGAATGATCCCGCATTGATTGTAGAATTTTATATGCTGCAGTACGACGTGTAGACGAAGTTGATTTCGAAGCAACAGTCAATGGACTAACTAGGGCCTAAAGTACATAATAAGAAAATAATTTACTTCATTAACTAGTATTAATTAGATAGTATTTTATTACCTGTGGATGACTCTTTCCAATATCTATTAACAAATGATGAATTAATTGAGCTACCAATTTCCGTGGTGTATCTATTCTTGCTATTAACTGTGGTATCACTTGAAGCCATGTATTAATTTTTATCATACGCATACCATCTAATAAGGCATCATTTACAATCGTATGATCACCATAATCAAACCATAAGGTTAATAAACGAAGAGTGTCTTGTAATGAATTTCCTTGTATTAAATTTATTGAACGGAAAAAACCATTTACAGCTGGTACAGCATATTGATTCACAATATCGTCTTCCCTTTGTGGTTTTAAGAATTCATCCGGTTTTGGTCGTTGTGCCTCTGGAATTGTATTTCGCATTTGGACCGCTTGTTTATGTAATTGCACCACTTTGAAATTTGTATATGCCCAAGAATGCCATGCTTTATACCAATTAGGATCCAATTTAGTAGCATAATCATAGCTTCTAAGAATACCATCAATTGAAGTATCCGTTATGCCTTCATTATTCTTTTGCCACATTCCTAATCTTAAATAGCAACGAGCTAGTAAACGACGATTTTCATCCGTCATTTCATCTAAAGCACAATTTATTTGTTTCGTGAATTTCTCCACGAATGTTTTTAACTTAGCAAATGCATGATTCTGTTGTGAATCCATCCACAAATGTTTTGTATATGCAAAAGACACATGTGGCTGTTTTACAGGTAACTCTACATCAGGATGTTGCGATGGATCATAACCAAGTAACATAACTAATGTTTTATATGACAATTTCAATGAACCCGATTTTCGACACAATGATGCATATTTCAACCAAGTATGAATATCTTCATGCGGGGGTACCACTAAGGAACGCAGTTGAATTATTCTACGCCAATCTTCAACCAAACGTTGACCACCTTGTAAACGTCGCCACCACATTGACTTTATTGCTTCTCGTCGTTTTGGTATTAGCTTATATTGTATCACTTCCTCTAATTCTGAAAGCATTTGAACACAAACCATAGCGCCATAAGCACGTTCATATGATTCCCCAGCCATTGCTGTTAACTCTGTATCAAGTAAATCACGAGTCTCATCAATAAGGCGTTGCGCTGTTGGATAATCTTCACGATGTACAGATAATACTGCACGATAGAAAGCACCATCTTGTGTATTCTCGGGAATTCGAATTACAAATTCTTCCATTCTTTCGAAATCTTCCATCCCCCAAGCAGCTACTGCTGCCAACCGACCAGCTTGGTTACGGTCATTTTCAGGTAAGCCTTCCCATTTTTTTGAAGTTAAATCAGCGACATTACTTAATTCACTCCATTCACCCATAGCTTCAAGACAACGCATATAGCCAAGTTGTGACTCCATGTCATCTTCGTTGTCATTGATACGTTGCATATATGCATTTAAAGCCTTTTCCCAACTGTGCATTTTCTCATGCCATCGTACATTAATCTAACAAAATTTAAAAGGATAGTATTTAATAAATTTACTTTTGTTAGAAAATCAAAATAAATCTGAAATTTACCTTATCTTCGGCATAAGGTAGATCAATTAAACCTTGGGCAGCTTCTCTTTGTTGAAGTTTATTGTTTATTAAAATAAGTGCATCTAGTATATGGGGTGGAATTATATCATTTCGACTTTTATGACACTCTTCCTCTTTATAGTAAAGAGCTTTGGCATATCTAAAAGAAAAGGCTAAATTTATTTTCTTGTTGCAAACGAAAATTATATAAATATTCTTACGCTCGACATTCCATTGCTCTGTTTCCTAACTGTTGAGGTTCTATAGGTAACGGATGATTATCGAAATCAGCCCAATGTTCCATAAATTCAGCTAAATTTAATATGGTTTGGGTTATTTCATCTACTTCTAGTGCTTGTTTCAAACTTAACGTTAATTCTTTTTGCATAGGTCCAGGCAAATCAGTCCAACATGATACAAATGCCGCATTGAATAGATCACGTAATAGCTTTGGATATGTTTGTGCCAATGCTCTGCATGCACGTAAGGCTGTGCTCGGGGACTCTTTTAATAGTCCAATACTTAAACGATTTAACCACTCCAACCAATCATCTTTGGATACGCGTCGCTCTGCACGCCATGCTTGTTCTAATATACTTAAATTAACTTTATATTTCTGTTTCACTGCTGAATCTATCGTCGTTAAATTAGAATCATCGCTGCGCACTTTATATTTTCTTTCCCGTAATTCATCATCCATACTGATAGTTGTTTCCACTTGAATTCGCACCAAATATTTTTCATATTCCAAATCGGAAATTTTGTGTTTAAGCATAACACGTTGTACTAATGGTACATAAACCAGATATTGTTTTCCTAGCTTAATCATCAATGATGTTAATACAGCCATTGCTTCTCTTCGGATGGAATCGACTGATGGATAGTGGTCCAAGACACGGATTAATGGATGTATAATGCGTGAAGAGAAATCCACAATATGCAAACTCTCAATAAAATAATCAATTGTTTTGAAGGCAGCCACAGATACCGCAAAATTATGATCATGTGGTTCAAAGAGACGAACAACCGGTGGTATCACAAGATGTGAAAATGTATCCAATGTATTCCCGAATTTTTGTAATGCTTCTAATAATTTAAGAGTTACCATACGGTTTTTGGAGTCATCATGATTTAATATTTTCAATATGTGTGGCATTAATTGTGACAAAAATTGTGTAAATTCAGCACCAAGTGCCACAGCAATCCGTTCGATCATCTTAATTAAAACGCCTTGTAACGAAGGATTCACATACCAAAATTCTTTAATCAACTTAAAAACATCACCCATGTATGGCAAAATATGTTGCTTTACAATTTCAATCAAAGTGGATAGTTGTTTAAATAGGAACTCTTTTATATTTATATCAGAAGTTCGAATGTTATCTAAAAGATTTGGTAGTACCTGCGGCAAATATGGTACACATTTAATCCCTAGTTTCTCAAATATAAAAGTGACTGCCTGCACTACACTTGTATGATAAGGTGATAATGTGGGATCTCTTAGAATTTGCATTAAAGTTGATATTGCTATTGCCGGATAATATTCTTCCATGTTACCCGTATTTACCAACATATCAGTAGTTGATCCATTATGTTCCAAATCACTTTTCACATCCGATATTGATATTAAAATATTAGCATTTTGGCTATCGATCAATCCTTTATTCATTTTGTGTTTGTAAGGATCTAACGCGCCAAGTAAACCAAATACTCGAATTGTTTCTCTTCGTATAGATCGCTGTTGTTCTGTTTTCAAGAATCCAATTAAAATATCAATCAAAAATGGATATTTATAGTATGGAGTTACAACTCGACCAGTAGCACCAACCAAATGTCCTAGTGTCCAAAGAGCAACATCTCTCTTTTCAGTAGATCCAGAATCACCAAGCATCTCCAAAAGTATAGGCAACAATTCATCCACCCATTTCTCCATCTCGGCACTATTGCTATTTACAAATGCCAAATCACCAATAGCACGTAATACATTTAAAACTACACCAGGATTTGTATCAGGTTCCTTTAACTTAGGAACTAGGATTTCTAAAATTGCTTTTACATAGGTTGAAACTAGTCCCGGTGAGCTTACAATTAAATGATGGAGCAATCTAGCTCCTTGTTCCTTGTTTCGACTCATCCCTGAATGTTCCAATTCTGTGAGTAGACGAACTAGTGTTTGCCTTAAACTTGTAGTTACGTAACCTGGATTAATTGCTGATAAACGTCCAATAGCCATTATAGCCGATTCACGAACTTCGAATACTTCATCATTCAAGGCGATTGATAGATAACTCAAGCATTCTGGTTGGGCCAAATGAGCATCAAATGTTTTATCCAATGATTTCAATACACACAATCGGACATTGGCATTCTCGTCCGTAATTGCGATTGTTAATAAACGATCAATTACATGGGAAATATCGTTTTTCAAAGAATCTGATATTATTTCACCGTCCTGTATAATAGCACTTTTCAAAAGACGTGTACATGTTTGTACAGCTTCAACTCGAATTACTGGCTGCTCACTATTCACATAATAATCGGCACAACGTCGGCAAAACTCCAAAAGACTGTAATCTTCAAAATTAAATGATCCCAAAGTTTTTAAAGCTAACACCACCTTTGAAGCAGTCGGCACATGTTGACCAGCATAAATATTATGTTTTGGGGTTCCCACATCTTGCAATGGAAATTTGAAAAGCACATCGTGTAATATTTGTATGAGTCCCTCGGATATTTCTCTTCTTATGTTTGGCACTTTCTCAGCGATTTCACGCAAACATATTGTTAAACCCGGATTAAGACCAGTCGCTAACATCGGATTTAATAAATCTGATATATCCGTTGTAATGGCACCTTCAACGGCGTGGGCCAACAATGTAATACACATAAACACTGGATCCAAATTTTGTTTATTCTTTTTTGATTGATCCAAAGCAGTTTTTATAATTTCAAATATCTTTGTGTGATATCTACCAATGTCATGTTTTAAAGCCACTGCAACATAACCGAATGTAACAAATGCCATATTTCTTTCTTTTTCTTTACTATGTCTCATCGTATTGAATAAAAATTGGGCAGTACCTGGTAAGTAATCTTGTATAAATTTCTTCGGATCAATAGCAGCTAATCTTGGAATAATTGAATAAAGAGCTTGCTGTACGTAAGTTGATCGTGAATTTTTTTGTTCAAGCACATTATCGCATATTATATTGAACTTATCTAATATTAAGTTTTTGCAAAGTTTTGATTCATGCACAACTATATTGCTGGATGCAACACTATTTGTATTATATTTTGGTGTATTGATTGAATCAAACGTATATAATGAATGCACTGCACTAATCACTTTCTCTTTAAACGGTGCTTTTAACAGTAATGTAAAATTGAAAAAATCATCGTTCACGTGAATTAATGGCTCAGGATATAAACTCTTTAACGCATTATATTTTCGTTCCCAGTTAGCATCAGCGCAACGAAGCAATTCATGAAATATAATGAGAGCTCCATGGATTCGATCATCACGAGTCACACCTTTCTCCTTCAATGGTGTGTCCTCAAAACAAATTATAGCCTCCTCGTAACATTGATTAGTCCATTGAATTTGTTCTTTAGTTGGATCTATTTTATGTTGATGCTGTTTCGTTGTCTCACGTTGAGCGATAACCGTCAATGCAGCTCGTAATGCTTGACCGGCACCCTCACGAATTGCTGGCTTCGGATCTTTTGTTGCATTGAAGATATATTCAAAGAAACCTTTAACTTGCTGGTAAAAATATGTTGGCATAGCGGTGGCTAATTCTCTTAAAACAAGAACAGCAGCATGACGTTTACCCTAAAATAAAATTGTAGTAAAATCAATGTTGTTAATCGACGTGATTCAAAGGATTTTATATGTACATACCTCATTCCGCTCTTTGGATAACCATTCAAAGGCCCTCATCACGTCGAAAGCAAATGATTCAACACTTTCAGATCCACGAAGCATTGCCAGTTTCACTAGAGTTTTAGCAGCCATTTCCATAACAGAGACATCACTCGAAGGTAATAAGTCTCTTAAACAGTTTGAGTAACGTGAAATTCTTGTTGCTGTGTTCACGGCATCGCCAGTGACCAAACACTCTACAATAAATATCAATATGAAATAATGTTGTGATTGCTGTAAATTTTTGATAATCTTACTGATTGTTAATACACCGCCTTTTTTCTCATGGACCTCTGAACTTAGGACCATGTTAACTATAAGTGAGTCAAATTGTTCAAAAAATTGGGTCCGTTGATCTGTCGGCATTTCCCTTAATTCCGTCTTAACATATAGAAACAGTTCCTGGGCTGCTTTATTTTGAATGTCCCGATGGCGGCTCTTCAGCCCGGCAGCCAATTGTTCCACAATCGACGATTGCGACATGTTGAATAACTTTTGATGTATCGCACAAGGTTGTGGTTTTTATTTATCGAACATTTATTGGATTCGTGATCCAGATCCAACCGTCTATCAGACCAAAACTTTCATTTGTGAGGTTATATTTTCACTTTTTTTACACTCCAATTTCTGCACTTGTACGTAATTTTAACACGAAATTAGCATTGGATTGTGTTCCAGAACACCACAGTCAATGCGTAATAATAGTTTGGTAATTAATAAGACACGGGAAATTAGTAAATTTGTTTGCTGCGTAGCGTTCATGCTTCAACCTTCCACTTTCTCAACATTCTCTTAAATCTAGAACAGTATTTGCAATTCTCGTATCCTGAACCTAAGGTACCCACTTGCTTCTGCTACCAGTCACAATTTCACTCAGTTAATTACCAAAGTAGCCAGGATAAATAAATTAATTTAATTTCTCAAACTTTTCGGAGACACTGTTGATATCAGAATAGCCACCAACTGAAATGCATATAATCAGAAAATCAACACACAGGGGAAATCCAGAGCCGACTAAACTAATTTCATTCTTAGTGCTAGAATGTGATGAAATTAATAATCATCATTGAATTTCTTCATCAGATAATAGGTATATATATTGCTAAATAGAATACTCTTACCCATGTAGTATGGATTATATATAAATTCGATATAAATCTAAAAATATTAAGTGGATCCACTGCCGCCTATTTCCAAGAACAGAACCACCAACTTATAAGATGCCAACAGAATATGATTCAAAAACAATTTAAATTGAACGCGAGAAAAAGATATGTTTGTAAGTTGCAATGCCGGTCTGAATGATAATACGTTTTCTCTATTTTTCAATTAGCAGTAGAGTGTGTGTGACTATAAAATAAACATTTAAAAGGAAAGGCGTATATTCGTTCCCAAACACTTGTAAAATTCATACATTTTACTTTTGGAACATGATTTTAGTAGCATTGGATCATGATTATTGTTAGAAGAAGATATTCGTGGTGTTGTCTCGAGTAAAGTTATGCCATTCTGAAAACAAATCAAACTGAACACGAGAAATACTTTCATAAGAAATTGGTGCATTCTGCCAATCCTCGTAAAATAACTCATAATTCATAAGGAAATTAAATACACTGAAGGTAAGCAACATAAAACCCTTATTTCAATCGATTAGAGATATTGGAATCCAGTAAAATTGGGGGAGACTTAAGTAGATGTTTCAGGTAGAATTTATACGTGGCCACTGGGTGAATACAATCAACTTGAATTATTGATTCTGATCTATTTTTTGTACACCGGAAAGTGAAAGCAATCAAAAACTGGTTTTAAATTAATTTAAATTCCAATTAAAGTTCACCAAAGTACTGTTATTATTCAACGTGATTTAACTCAATTCCTCATTCCATTCACTTTGCGTAAATCTCACTTGACAGAGTGGTCTATTCACAGTGATTTTTAAATTTTCTTTCGACTCCAGGTTGAATCTTAACCTCTTTTGTTAACTGTTCCGAACTTTACATTAATTGCATCATCTTCGGTTTCTAGATTTATTGAGTCATCGCAGCCCAAGAATCAACAGTCAAGATGAACACTTCATTGACGGCTAAGGAAATCAGAGATGTTTTCTTGAATTTCTTCAAAGAAAAAGATCATCTGTATGTGCATTCATCGTCAACAATACCGTTGGACGATCCCACATTGTTGTTTGCTAATGCTGGTATGAATCAATTCAAACCAATATTTTTGGGTATTGCTGATCCCAATAGTGATATGGCGAAATGGGTGAGGACCGCAAATTCTCAAAAATGTATTCGTGCTGGTGGCAAACACAATGATTTAGATGATGTTGGCAAGGATGTATACCATCACACTTTCTTTGAAATGTTAGGAAACTGGTCTTTCGGTGATTATTTTAAGAAAGAAATCTGTTCCTGGGCTTGGGAATTGTTGACTGAACGTCTTAAACTTCCATCAGATCGATTATATGTGACCTATTTTGGTGGTGACGCAGCATCAGGGCTAGAGCCTGATTTGGAATGCAAAGAGATTTGGTTAAAGTTAGGTGTTAAACCAGAGCACATTCTTCCAGGTAGCATGAAAGATAATTTCTGGGAAATGGGAGAGACTGGCCCATGTGGTCCCTGCTCTGAGTTACATTTTGATCGTATTGGCGATCGTAGTGTTCCAGAATTAGTTAATATGGATGATCCTGATGTTTTAGAAATTTGGAATTTAGTGTTCATCCAGTATAATCGTGAAAGTGATGGCAGTTTAAAGTCATTACCCAAGAAGCATATTGATTGTGGTATGGGCTTCGAACGTTTGGTATCTGTAATTCAAAACAAACGATCTAACTATGACACTGATCTCTTTCAACCGATATTTGAAAAGATTCGTGAAGGAACCGGTGCTCCACCATATCAAGGTAGAGTTGGTGCTGAAGATGTTGATGGAATTGATATGGCCTATCGGGTATTGGCGGATCATGCACGTACGTTAACAATCGCTTTATCAGATGGTGGATTCCCAGACAACACTGGCCGAGGATATGTATTACGGCGAATATTGCGTCGTGCAGTTCGTTATGCCACAGAGAAATTGAATGCTAAACCAGGATTTTTTGCATCTCTCGTATCGATAGTTGTTGAGGTTTTAGGTGACGCTTTCCCAGAGGTTCGTAAAGATCCACAGCACATTATGGACATAATTAACGAAGAGGAACAGCAATTCTTAAAGACTTTAATTCGTGGAAGGAATTTATTAAATCGAACAATCGATAAATTGGGTGGAGTTAAAACGTTACCAGGAGATGTTGCCTGGCGCTTATATGACACCTATGGATTTCCAATCGATTTAACACAATTGATGGCGGAAGAGAAAAATTTATTGGTTGATATGGAAGCTTATGAGGCTGCTAAACAAAATTCATATATTTTGTCACAAGGAAAGGTTTCCAGTAAAACTGATGCTATTAATTTAGATGTGCATGCGTTGAATGAACTACAAGTACGCAACGTTAAAACCACTAATGATTCGTTTAAATACAGTTACGTTCCGAAATCAACTGATGCCGATGCTGATTATGAATTCTCTGAATGTACAGGAAAAATTCTTGCAATCCGCACAGTTGATAAGTTTGTTGATGAAGTCCATTCGGGCGATAGTTGTGGATTGGTTTTGGATAAGACCAATTTCTATGCAGAGAGTGGTGGTCAAATATATGATCAAGGTGTGTTTGTCAAGATTGGAGATGAAGCAAATGAATTTTTAGTTGATCGTGTTTACAACAAGGGTGGTTATATATTGCATATTGGTGTTGTTGAAGGAACACTCAAAGTGGGCGATGAATCAAGTTTGCAATTAGACATTATTCGAAGACGATTAACAATGAACAACCATTCTGCCACTCATTTATTAAATCATTCACTATTGCAAGTACTTGGACCAGATACCGATCAGAAAGGTTCTTTGGTTGTACCAGAGAAGTTACGTTTTGATTTCAATGCCAAGGCNAAGTTTACAATTAGACATTATTCGAAGACGATTAACAATGAACAACCATTCTGCCACTCATTTATTAAATCATTCACTATTGCAAGTACTTGGACCAGATACCGATCAGAAAGGTTCTTTGGTTGTACCAGAGAAGTTACGTTTTGATTTCAATGCCAAGGCAGCTATGACTATTGAACAAGTTGCAAAAACTGAAAATTATGCAAGAGAAGTTGTGAAAAATAATATACCAATTTATGCTAAAGAATCAAAATTAGCTGTTGCAAAACAAATCAATGGACTTCGTTCAGTGTTCGATGAAGTATATCCGGATCCAGTGCGAGTAATTGCATTTGGAATTCCAATTGAGGAATTAGAAGCAAATCCTACTGGAGATGCTGGTGTAAAGAATTCTGTTGAATTTTGCGGCGGTACTCATTTAAAACGATCTGGTCATATTGTTGATTTTGTTATTAGTAGCGAAGAAGCAATTGCAAAGGGAATTAGAAGAATTGTTGCCCTCACCGGTCCAGAGGCGGTCAAGGCTCTAAAACGTACTGAAGTATTTGAACAGGAATTGAATAATTTAAAAAATCTGATCAGCAATGATAAGGATGGATCACAATCAAAAGAATTCCTTAAAAAAATAGCTGAAATGACTGAAGATATAGCACATGCCACCATACCATATGTAAAAAAGGATGAAATGCGATCATTGTTGAAAGTGTTGAAAAAATCATTGGATGATAAAGATCGTGCCATGAAAGCTGCTGTAGCCACCACAGTTGTTGAGAAAGCCAAGGAACTGTGTGCAGCTAATCCAAATGTTCCATTTATGGTTCATCAAATGAATGCATTTAATAATACAAAAGCATTGGATTCAGCATTAAAACAAGTTAAAGCACTCAGTCCAGAAACGTCAGCTATGTTCGTTTCGGTTGACCAAGAATCCAAGAAGATTTTCTGTTTGGCAGCAGTTTCGAAAAACGGAATTGAAAAAGGTCTAAAGGCCAATGAATGGGTTCAGCAAGTTGCCAATGTTATGGGTGGCAAGGGAGGCGGTAAACCTGAATCAGCACAAGCCTCAGGACCAAATTACGATCAAGCTGACGAAGTGCTCCAGTTAGCTAAGAAATTTGCAAGTGCAAAGTTAACATAATCCCAGTGAATTTTTAATAGTTATTTAACACTACTTAATACCGTTTTTAAATTTTCATTTTTGTCCATTTAATATTATCTTTTTTTAAACTGAAATAAAGAATAATAGTTATATCATATGAATTATTTGTATTGATATTATTTAAATTTTGAAAGCGCAGTTATGTTAAATATTTCTCTCTAGGAAAGGGGTTTTGAAAACCAGTTTACATCTAACTAGAATTAAAGTCTATTTCTTATCAATGTCAGTATCACCGAATTTTCTTGACTTGATCACAATACAGTTACACTTTTTTACACATAATATGGTAAGGAATTACATAGTTGAATCCAATAGTCAATTCATTAAATTCCGAACATTTATAATACGTGTGTGTCTCGTAATATTAACTGTCTGAACAGTTTTCCATATGCCGAATATAAAAAAAGTGATAATTCGTAAGAGATTCTCAGTGTTGTTTCGGAGCCTCATCGAGAGTTACACATTTGGTTGTTAGTTCAGTGAAAGTTATTTATTTTATCTTTTATAGTCGAAATTAATCAGGAATTGTAAGTAACTCGAAATATTTTGAAATACTTCATATAATCATTATTACAGGATATCCATTCAGGAGATTTTAGAATTCATTAAAGAACATTCATTATCAAAATGGGAGATAGTGAGTAAAATGTAGCAGAAATAATATTGCTGTTGTGTTAAACTGAGTGTAACTAAAATCATTCGTTCAATATTATTTACGAATTTTAATAAAACGTATGGACACCTTCTTCTTATTAATTTGCATGGTAACATTTCCAACATAATTAAAATCGCGCGTGTATCAGTTTATTTTTAAACTTACCCACACCGTGTATTTTTTATCGCGTTTCTTTTTATTTTGCGAATGTGGAGACACTTTTGTAGTCACACCATAAGTGTCGAGCCTCCTACCTTTATTAATCCCATGATTTTCAATATTGTTTGGTATCATTAATTATGAATGAAAAGACGTATGAGCTTTCTTTTAAATTCTTTATTCCGTAATTCAAAACTAGTCTTAACTAATAAATTATAATGGTATCATAGGTCAGAAAATTAATTTTTTCCTAGACTCCATTATCAGTTTTCAACCATTGAAATGTTGAACTTGATTTTCTACATTTATTAAATTGTACATATGACTACTCGTATTCAATAATATTAATATAAGATCCTATTTCCACTGTCCGTTGTGTATTTGTTGTACTTTTAAAAAATACTAAACATATATTTTCAATACTAATACTAATGTTTTCAATATGTCGAGTGTGAAATAATCAAGTTATAATTAAAATTATACATAACATTTGTTATTTATTTTTGGTAATAATCTGATAATCTATTAGCACATTAAATGATCAAACTTTTATTAATAACAAATTTAATGACACAACTATAGGTAATAGAATGACCCAGCAAGGACCAGCATTTGATTCGAATTGCATGACCCTAACCAGGTTTGTGCTGCACGAACAGAAGAAATTTCAACACGCAACAGGTGATCTCTCACAATTACTCAATTGTATTCAGACCGCGGTTAAAGCAGTCGCTTCTGCGGTTAGAAAAGCTGGTATCGCCAAACTGTTAGTTTATACCTATAAAAGATTACGTATATGAGATAATATTCATATATAATATTATTTTCCTCAGCCACGGTATATCTGGTGATACGAATGTTCAAGGTGAAGAGGTCAAAAAATTAGATGTTCTTTCCAACGAATTATTCATCAATATGTTGTCCAGTTCGTATACCACTTGCCTACTGGTTTCAGAAGAAAATAAAGAAGTAATTGAAATTGAAACTGAAAAACAAGGAAAATACATTGTTTGTTTCGACCCATTGGATGGGTCATCAAACATTGACTGTTTGGTCTCGATTGGTTCAATTTTTTCAATTTATAAGTACTATCATATAATTGGTATACTTTAATTAGATATTAATTTATTTACGCTTATAGAAAAATATCTCAAGGTGAACCAACTATTAATGATGCACTACAACCAGGAAAACAAATGGTAGCTGCTGGTTATGCGCTTTATGGTTCAGCTACTGCAATGGTACTTAGTTTAGGTAATGGAGTAAATGGATTCATGTACGATCCAGCTATTGGTGAATTCATTTTAACGGATCCCAATATGAAGATTCCTGAACGTGGCAAAATTTATGCTATTAATGAAGGATACTCTTACGAGTGGGATGATTCAATTAAAAACTATATTGCCGCTAAAAAAGATCCAGCTAAAGGAAAACCATATGGTGCACGGTAACTATTGCTGTATAAGTATTGAAAATTCAGTTTCAAATAATTAACATTCTTCTGTATTAATGTAGTTATGTTGGTAGTATGGTAGCTGATGTTCACCGTACAATTAAATACGGCGGAATCTTCATTTATCCAGCAACCACTTCTAGCCCCAATGGCAAGGTAAATGACAAATTAAATACTTGACCAAACTATTTACAACATTTTTAACTGGTTTCAGTTACGGCTTCTTTATGAATGTAATCCAATGGCTTATTTGGTTACACAAGCCGGTGGTCTTGCAAGTACAGGAAAAATAAATATACTCGATGTTGTCCCGGAGCAAATTCACCAACGGTGTCCAATTTATTTGGGATCTAAATTAGATGTGGAAGAAGCACTCAGTTATAAATCATAAACAATTAATGATCAATTCAATTCAATTTTATTATAGAAAATGGATTTCTTTTTAATGAACAGTTTATTACTGAATAAATGTTTTAATATGCATTTGCTTTATGTTTTGGCTGGAAATTATATCCATCGGGTACTGGCCCTAACAACATTTCGCTTAGTTTAATCCAATCTGAAGACTTATGTGAGGCCATTAACGTTTCCAGTTCGTTTCTGCCAGAGTATATATATGGTCGTTGATTAATTCGCTGGGGTGGATATTCCAAAATACCATAGGGTACATAACGGTATAAAAATGATTGCCATTCTAGCAAAAACCGTCTAGTGTTTTCTACTCCTTTGGTGTCACTTCCCCAATGCTCTAATCCGTAGTTTACGAATTTTTTGATCATATCAAAACGTTCGGCACTTGATATATCGTAAGGCTTTCCATCCTTAATTTCCTTAAATATCCATGGCTTTATGAGAGCTCCACGACCCAACATTACACCGTTTATATGAGGCGCTAATATATGTGCTTCATTGTAGTCCTCTAAACTAAGAATGTCGCCGTTACCAATTACAGGTATGTTTTTAGCTGCTGTGGCACAGGTTTCTATATAATTCCAATCAGCTTTTCGAAGGTAGCGTTGTTCTCGTGATCGACCATGGATTGTGACTAAACTGGCACCCCATT